>OY856410.1:679495905-680095905 GCA_963693085.1 Alisma plantago-aquatica | reverse complement strand
AGGGAGACCAACCACAAAGTCCATTAATGATATTATCCCATTTCCACTATGGTATTGGCAACAATTGTAATGTTCCTATAGGCTTCGGATGCTCAACATTGACTTTATAACAAACTAGACATCTAGCCACAAACTGTTCTGCTCACGCCTCAAACTAGACCACCAATACAGATCCTTCAGGTTATGGTACATCATTGTACTACTAGGATGCATCGTGTACATTGAGGAATGAGCTTCCTTAAGAACCAACTTCCTCAAACCATCAACATCTAGAACCACTATTAGGTTATGGAAGAAACCTGTCTCATTGTCCATATCATGAAATCCATCGTGCTTCTCACTGCCAAACTCTAAACGGATCTCCTATATCACAGTATTGTCCCGCTGCACATCCCTGATCTGTTGCATCAAGGTCACATTCACCTATAGCTACACTAGCAAGCCTGCCAGTAAAGAAAACTCCAACTGAATGTTCATCTGGAGAAGTGACACCAACATGTCTTTCTTATACCACACCAAAGAACATAAATTTTCCTTATCAAAAGATGATGATGAAGAAGACTTTCTACTAAGAGCATTACCACCATGTTTTCCTTCCCTGGAGGGTAGTCTATTGTGCAATCATAGACCTTGATCAATTGCATCCCCCTCTACTTCCTCACGCTCAACTCTTGCTTTGAGAAGAAATATTGAAGGTTCTTGTGATTGGTGAAGATCTGACACTTCTCGCCATATATATAGTGTCTCCAAATATTTAAAACATGGACCATAGCTACAAGCTCCAGATCATGTGTTGGGTAGTTCTCCTCGTGTTTCTTAAGTTGTCACAAAGCAAAAGAAATCATTTTCTTGTCCTGTATTAGCACACATCCCAAGCCATTCTTTGATGCATCACGGAAGACGATATAGCCCTTCCCTTGCTCTGGTAGAACTAACACCATTTCACTAGAAAGCTTCTCCTTCAACAACTGGAAAGAACACTAACACGTTTCATCCCAAACAAAAGGTACTACTTTCCTTGTACACTCAGTTAGGGTTAACATGAAAACTTTACAGTTCTTAATGAAACTCATGCCAATCCTAGGAAACTTCAAACCTATCTCAGCATCTTGGGTTGTTCCCACTCCCAACACTGATTGTACCTTCTTTGGATCAACACACACCTTTAGCAGATATGATGTGACTGAGAAAGGTGACATCTGTCAACCAAAACTCACACTTGTTGGACATGGCATACAACCTATGTTTCCTCAACAATGTCAACGTGAAGCATAGATGTTGCTCATGTTGCTGACTATCTCTATAGCATATAAAGATGTCATCTATGAACACAAACACAAACTGATCAAGGTACGGCATGAACACTCTGATCATCAGATCCATATAGACCAAACAGCATAACCACAAACTCATAGTGAGCATACCTAGTCCTAAAAGAAGACTTGGGTATGCCATCCTACTTGATCCTCGATTGGTGGTAGCTTGACCTTAGGTATATCTTTAAGAACACAGTGGAACCTCTCAATTGGTCAACATATTGTCTATCCTCAACAACGGGTACTTGTTCTTCACTATCCTTGTTCAACTATCGGTAGTCTATGCACAACCTCATAGAACCATCCTTCTTCACTGCCAACATGGGAGCACCTCAAGAAGAAGTGCTTGGTCTAATAAAGCCCTTCTCCAACAACTCCCGCAACTACTTCTTCAAATCCTAAATCCCTATCGGTGCCATCTGGTACAGTGACTGCACTATAGGCTTCATTCCAGGAATAAGATTGGTCTCAAAATTAATCTCTCTAGAAGGGGGAACACCAGGAAAATCATCAGGAAAAACATCCTCAAACTCTCGAACCACATGCACCTTTTGGATACCAAAACTCCTCCTCTTAGTGTTCAAAGCATGCACTATGAAAGCCTCACACTCCTGTCTCCTCATCCTTTCCTTTGTCAGAGCTTACACCAAACATGCTAGAAGAATCTTCCTATTCCCTCGGAAGATCCATGAAACATCACCATCATGGAACACTGCCACCTTAGAACTAAATTCCAAGACCACCTGATATTTCTCCAAGGTATCCATCCCAAGGATCACATCTAATCCATGCATGTCTAGTGGAATGATATCCACTTGAATGTTGTGTCTCAAAAAAGAATCTAAAAGGGACATACCCCCGACAACTCAGTGCAACCAACAAGAGGGGTTTCTAACCGAAGAATATCATGTCTACTAAAAATAGGCAAACAACAACTATATAACACCTCTCTAGTGATAAAAGAGTGCATCACCCCCGATTCAACCAAAATAGATATGAAAGAAGAAGTAAACAAAATAGAATAAAAAAGTTCCATCTGACCTATCATGACTCGTGTATTGACCACTCCCTCCTATTGGATCATAGTGTAGAATCGAGTCATCACATATTGTTATTCATGTCCTCTGCTAGCCTTGTCAAAGGATCCTACATGTGATACTTGACTGTGTCCTCTGCCACCGCCACTGTTGAACTGCTGTTGTTGAGAACCTCGCTGACTCTACCTCAGTTGCTGCATCACTTCCTCATCCTTCATTGGCCAAAACAACCTGGTATGCCCGGTCTATACACACTTATAATAGGTTTTAGCCTCGTACCATGGCCTAGACGGCCCTATCACTGATGCTGATGTTGCACTATAGGCTCCTACATGGGAACTTACAACCTCTACCCTTGCCTGGGCACCACTATGATGACACCTATGATCTCGGATCACTAAAAGTTGACCTATGCTACAATTGTGGTGACAAAAACCTCAGCTTGTTAAAGCCTCCAGATGACTATCCTGAAACTAAGCTAGCCTCTTCTTAGCGTTGGCTTCACATTTCTTGACAGCGGATCACTCTATCCGCATCATTGGCTCCACAAAGGTAGAGAACCTCTCACTATTCTCTAAAGCAGACATCGTCTTCGTCATCAACTCCATGCCAGCCTTTCTCAAGACACCAGATCCACTCCTTATCCATTGTCATCATATGAGGATAGAACCTAAAAAACTCCATAAATTTGACCTCATAATCGTTGATCGACATCGATCCCTTGTAAATACTATCAAATTGGGCTATCGGCTCATCCAAATACATCTACGAGAAGTATCGACTCACAAACTCTTACTGAAACTCCTCTCAATTGATCACTACTTCAGGTCTCGTCTCCTCCTCAATGGCCCACCAATGGCCAACACTGCCCTTCAGCCGATACACCGCATACTTCACCTGATCCTCTTTTGGGATATTAAGGATCTTGAAAGCCTTCTCAAGCTCCATCAATCACATAGCTACATCTTCCAGGTTTGATGTACACACATACCCTATTTCCCAAACACGTCTCAACCTCTCAAAAGTCTTCCCAGAACCTTAGGATTCCACATTTGAGACAACTGCCCTTGCTTGAGGTACATGCGCTCTATCTGCCATATGCAAAATTGTGGCCATAAATTGTCCAAACATGGACTAGACTATTGGATTGTCCATGATTGTTGGGTCAAACTAAGACACCACAGACTGCTCTGGCCTATCTCCTACACTCTCTCTTTATGTGTCATCCTCCTCACACCACCACCTGGCAAAAAATAACTACTCTCAACATGATATTCATGTTCTCCAAACATGTTTGCATAAGCATAAGCTACAATCAGATATGTTGGATTACATAAGAACAAACACAAACCCTAGTCCTATATCAATGTAGACTCAGTGAACTTAGAGCTCCGATATCGACCTTATCATGTGACAACCCAATGCCACCCAAATGAAATTACTCAAAATAAAATGTGCGGTCAACAACAAAACAACCTCATTACCATAAAATAATGTGAATTAAAATTGATCTCATATTACCATTAAGTGTGGAAACATATTACATCAAGGTCCAATAACATGTATCATATCACATACCATATCAGGTATTTACATTTGTTCAATGGCGTCAGCCACAACCTATTACAAAAGATCTTCTATCACATATACATGCCACATATACAAACACATGCATACTACCAAAAACCACATATCAATTAACATATCATCTACAAAACACATCCCTTCCCAGACCTGAGAGTACAGGTACGACACTAAGACTCTACTACACAATGACAACACTAGGATCTATCCAATCTTCTGAGGCTACTAGTCTCCAAGCTACTCTTCCTTCCATAACATGATCCTTCCTACATTGTTGATGACCACCTAAAAATGTGTGGTAACCCACGAGGTGAGACCAACCTCCCAGCGAGAGATATAACTCTAAACTAGCATTTATTGTTAACGACAAATATACTATTAAACATGATGAGTAGATTCAACTAAATGAGCAAATCAAGCAGATTAAGTAGTTGCAACATATTAAACTAGTCCAACAGGTTCGATGGATTATGCAAACTAGTCAGATAGGGTCTTAGAAGGAACATGAAGAACATGTAAGTCTATCACCTACTGAATTTCTCTTAACGACGCATCATATAACAACTAAGCATGTATAAGAAACAAGGCAAGAGTAAACATCGAATGTGAATCGTATTTAACCCTAAGAAGATATTGTACATGAATGTATTACGTCTTTTATTAATGCCCTAAGAAATTGAGGTGTACCACTCAATTCCAACTGACCACTGCTAAGTAGAAATCACTACTATACAAAATCTAGGAGAGTCATATTCCTAGCATCTACTCCACCCTCAGTCAATACAAGTTCTCCATAGTGACATATAAAGTCAAACTGCATAACACATAGTCACCTTGGTATATAGGTCATGACACTAGACACCAGGGTATACAAAACCCTGCCACTGAGGTAAAACTATAGTTATCCTCAAACATATCACATATACAAATGTTCGAGATAGGACCACATCTTATGTAACGTCCCTAGATTTTCACCTTCTCAAAACCCCATGGAGATGAGAAGACAAAATATGAAAATGTTAGGAAATTGTATCAAAGTGCATTGCGGATGCAAATTTATGCATACATGAACATACACCATAACATTTCTCAACAGTAAACATGTAAATCTATTACAAAATGAGTTATTACAACACAATTTACAATTACATATTGATTGAAAACTCTACAGTCTAAGAACATGTACGCTAACTAGGATCTATACAATAGGTACAACCTATACAGCTTGCTCACATCCTGTTCTTTTTTCCCATGCAAGATCTGAACCTAAAACATACGTGAAATAACAAATCAACACACAAGGTGTTGAGTACATTGGTAGAAAGATACATATATTTATGGTTTTCATAAGTTTGAAAAGATTTGCAGAAAGAAAGAAAATGATAGAAAACATTTCTTTAATAAGTGAAATATGCCAATTTTAATCATTTTTATAGATGAGTTGTATTATCACTACTACAGAAACAACATTCAATGTCGCTTTTCTGGGCATCAGTTATTTAGGAAACTCGATGCCTATAACATTCAAAGTCGGTGATTTAGGAAACCCGACGTCTATATTCGAAGACCATCCAGACACGGGTACCTCTTTGTATTTAGCGTCGGCTGGGTAAAACAAAACTGACGCCTAAAATCGCCTATGAAATCCAATTTTTTAGCGAACAAAATTGCCCCAAAGTGTCACATACAGCGTCGGTTTTTTAACTGTTAACCGACGCCTATATAAGATGAAAATTTGCATGAAAAGTTCCAATTTCGGTGTCGGTTATCCTTTGATAACTGATGCTGATAATGGTTCCCACCAAATAATTTAGGGCAAAGATTGTCTAATTGGACGTTAGTTTTTTAATATCAACTGACTCTTAAGAGTAAAAGGTGTCGGTGTTGTAGATAAATGACGACATTTACAAACTTAATAGACATGTATCACCCGATCGTATTCCCCTTTCTTCAGTTTCATTGCGATAATTTTCTGTGTTGCTCGCCGCTCGCCTAAAATTGCCCGATGACCCCTGCTGCTGCTCGCCGCCACTGCTGCTGGTACGCCTCTACTCACCGCTTCCACGTCCTCTTTCTCCTACTGTCGCTGCCACTCGCTGCCACTACTTCTCACCGCTCTACTCTGCTCTGCTCTTCTCCTGGTGTCGTTCTGCTCGTCGCTCGCCCTGGTGTCGTTCTGCTCGCCGCTCGTCGCCTCCTTCTCTACTCGTTGCTCTCACACCGCCGTTGCCGCTCTTCTCCACGCTAGCTCCAGGTAGCCCTAGCCTTTTTTCTTCCTTCTCCCTAGCTCCTTACCAACAGAAAGCACGGCCATGGCTGTGTTGGCCTACCACGGACGTGTTGGCCTACCACGGCCGTGTTTGCTGTTGGTAAGGATATGAACAAATCTTTATGTAATGCCTTATGTAAATCCTAGGATATGAACAAATCTTTTGCTTGCATATATTTGTGCTTCTAATCCTAATGCTTGACCTAATTCAGTAAATTTTGATGCATGTTGAAATAAGATTTAAAACGTGTCCATTCTAGCATCCTAATTTGATTTGATTAATCCCTAACATTGATGAAACCCTAAAATCAATTGTGATGAAACCCTAACATCAATTGTGATGAAACCCTAACATGTACATATCTATTATTGTGTTTGTTGGCCTAGAAACCCATCCAAGATTTACTCATTAGGAGTAAATCTTGGATAGTCCCCGATTTGGGACTGTTCTTGAACACCAAATCTCACTTAGGATGTAAGTGTATAATGTGTATTGGGTTTTCGAGAAAATTTCAGTAGCATTTCCCTATTTTTTCTCTAAGTACATATGTACTTAGAAAATAGCGGGGAAATGTTGCCAAAATTTTCTTGAAAACCCAATACACATTATACACTTACTAGTGAGATTAGGTGTTCAAGGATGGGATAGGTGGTACACATTTATTATATATAAGAATGGCATCAAATGTGTTTGTTGGCCTAGAAAGTGAACAATCATTGTTCTTTATATTACTTGTACATTGGTATAAATTAGAATGAACAATCACTATTGGACACTATCAAATTGTAGCCGCATGCCCAATCGTTATTTTGTATTGGACACTATCAAATGTTACCACCATAGAAATGGTTAATAAATAAAATTAAGTACATTGAACTTGAAAATTCCATTGCAGTTAAAGAAATTACCGTAATATTGACCCATTGTATCTTGCTTTTCTTACTCAGCTTTCTTCCAGCCTTTTTGAACTCCTTCATGGCCCTGATACAGACATACATTGAGTTACTTTTATAATCAGTCATGTAATAATCTTAATAATCTAAGTTAACATATTTAAACTTTTACTCACGGGAATAAAGCCAATTTCATTTCATGTCCCACGCTGTCTACTTCAACACCGGATGGGTCTAGATAATATACAGTTAGCGTGGCTGGGACAATTACCATCAGAATCCAGTGTCTACCCCTAATTGCAAATAAGCCAAACAAATAGAAAACCGGATGGGTCTAGATAATGGGAGTAAATCTTGGATAGTCCCCAGTTTGGGACTGTTCTTGAACACCTAATCTCACTTAGGATGTAAGTGTATAATGTGTATTGGGTTTTCGAGAAAATTTCAATAGCATTTCCCCGTTTGCTCTCTAAGTACATATGTACTTAGAGAACAGCGGGGAAATGCTACCAAAATTTTCTTGAAAACCCAGTACACATTATACACTTATATGTGCGCGGAGATCACAATGAAGGATTGTTAATTGGTAAAAGATCACAATTTTAGAGGCATGCATGTTTGTATTTTTTATTGAAGCTAAATGCTTGTTTTTTTAATATCAATATCATTTTCAGATTTGATGTTTCATTATCTTCTAGTTAATACAAATGCTAAATGTTTGCCTTTTTAATGATATTTTTAGATGGCTGACCATGATGAGCATGAAGTCCATGATGAGCATGCTGTCCATGATGAGCATGGTGAGGATACCAATGTAAGTTCTAAAAACATATCCTGTATTTCAATAAAATTCATTATCTTCTAGTTATGTTATATCCTATATTTCTATATTGGGCTAATTCAGTGTGTTTATTTTTGTCAAATTTTAGGTTGATGATGCACATGTACCCACTAAAGCACTGGAGGAACTTGATGTGCATCACCAAACACTTAACAAGAAAAGGGGCATCACTCTGTTGAAGAAGTTAATAGAGCTAAGTGGCAGTGGATCCAGATTGGCTGTGGAGTTTGATAATGGAGGAAATGCAATTGGAGTGAACCGCAATAATTTTGTAAACTATCTTGGGGTTGTCACTCGAATCCATTGTGGTGTTAAGTATGATAATTGGCATAAAGTTCCTCAGGTGAAGAAAGACATGATATGGAAGGATTTATGTGTGAGTTATTATTATTTGTAATTCTATTTTGTAGATTACAAATTCTATTATTTACAATTCTATTTTTGGATACTAGTTAATAGCAATTCTATTTTACAGAATCTGTTTGCATTGGATGAGAAGTTGCATCATAAAAGTGTGATGCAACATGCTGGAAAGATGATAAGGAACTATAGGCCAAATCTAAATAGAGAATACATAAAAGATGGTGATAAGAAGAAGAAGTCAGCCCTTGAATAGTGGAACTTCTTGGACAAAGAAGATTGGGACACGTTTGTTGCTTCAAGAAAATCTGAAGAATTCAAGGTATTAAGTGAGGCGCAAAAAGCAAGGCGTGCACTGAATGTGCATGACCACACTATGAGTCTAAAGGGTTATGCAAGCGTTCGCCAAAGACTACAGGAGGAGTCTACTACTACTCAGGAGTCCTCTACTACATGTGCCACACCCATGCCTCGCCATGATGTCTGGATAGCTGGGAGGCAAAACAAGAAGGGTTAAATAAAGAAGCCCGTAACTGCTGAGGTGGCTGCGAAAATGATAAAATACAACTCTTAGAGCAATCATTTGAATATTGATTATTTGTGGTGTTAACTTATCAATTTCTGTTGATGGTGATTAGTGGGAGCTGTACGAGCATAGGAAATAAGGCATGTTCATCCCTCAGGGCACAAGGGATGAATTGACAATTGCTCTAGGTAACCCAAAGCATCCTAGACGTGTTAGGGGTGCAAGCGCTGGTGTGGGCATCAAAGCATTCTTTGGGCCATCCCAGCGCAAACCCAGAGTGGGACTTTCACAAGAAGAGGTAACCTATTCTTTTTTTAGAATGTTACTGTAAAAGGGAATTCAATAATAAGAAGCTAATGTTTCTTTTATCCATGTATAGGTGAATAAAAGAGTCAAGGATATAGTTTCTAAGAAGGTCAAGGAAGAATTTTTGCGGTGGTAGGCATCTTAGGCTTCCAATCAGCCTATGGCGACCCACTCTTCTCCTGATGCACAGACTGAGAGTAATCTTGTAGACCCACCGCCTAACACGTCTGTTGTAAGTATTGTTTATGACATTGTAGCTAGTCTTTTCAAGATGATATGTTTTCAATATGATATGTATATATGTATAACATTCTTTACGTAAATTTGTAGGCGTTGAAGCCATGCCGCTTAAGAATGCAAGACTATGTTGTTGCAGAGGCACAGGCTTACCCGTCCCTTCCTGGGGCAACGTTTCAAGGGACTCCAATGCCACAGAGCTACGTTCGTGTGAGCCCGATACGTGTATTCCCCGATTGGAGGGAAGCTGCATTGCCATATGCCCACCTGTATATTGATACACTTGCTGAGGCAGAAGGCGGGGTGACATTGTGGCCCAAAGCAAATGTCGTCTACACTACTGAAATTGGTAGATAAATTTACATTACTTCATATTGTTAATATGTATATATGAAGTCAATTGATCTAAAATTATATATACAGGTTAAAAAGAAGACACCCAGAGAATCTAGGCCTCCACCTCCACTTCCTGCATTACCAAGTTGGGTTCCAACTGAGCTAAAATACATGTTAGGTCCTGCTTGTAGGGGAATGGCATGTTGGCTACCGGCACATAATATACATTGCCCTATAATTGTTTCTTTAGAAGTGAATTATGCAGGTCAATCATACGAAAGCTCTTTATTTATATAAGATATTATTGAGTTGTTTATATATGACCAGCTGAATACATAAATGATAGAGACATGGATAAGGTGAGATCTTGTTTATACATCCATATACCTTGTGTAAGATCTGGTGATCTGATTTCTTATATATTAATGCATATGTAATACATGTTTTATAGCTACTTAGTTGAAAATCAATGTAAACAATTTGCATTTGACCATGTGGGATTTTTGATTCCATCATTGATTAGTATGGTAGCTAAAGACCCTGATAGTGTTCAACAATACTGTATAGATGCTTTTACAATTTTCAGTCAGCAAAAGAAGACAATAATAATAGCTCCATTCAATGTCAAGTAAGTTTACTTTACTTATAATTTGGACTTAAGAAAATTACATTTTTATTGTGGATTTTGAGTGATTAATTTTTAACTTTTTTACCTCTAGCGATAGGCATTGGGAGTTACTAGTTATTCTCCCCGGGACATTCACTATTTATTATCTAGATCCTGCGGGGGGTACGTTGAATACTAAAATTGGACAGGTAATGAGATTGCCATTATTCTAGTGAGAAATATTTCATTTTTATATCCGTTAACATATGTTATTATATTACTATTTAATTATGCAATTTACTGTGTTACATTAACATGTAGAGGTTTAGATGCATTCAAAAAGGCTGGAGGAAAGGTCCCCAGGAAAAAGAACCAGCGAATAATTTGGGAGAACGTAAAAGTAAGTTCCCGACTCCAATGTATATATTATTTATGTCAATTGTTCTTAGTTGTATTTTTTTATATTTTGTATGTTTCAATTTATAGTGTGCTACACTAGACAACGGATGGTCATGTGCATACTATGTGATGCGATTTATGCATATGATTATCCAATATGCCGCATTGGACATCGATACCATACGTGAGGTATTATATATAGTCTCATTAGTTAGTATGAAATATATCAATCTTATTTTTATATTATTACTTATATATATACAACATTCTCTTTGTAGGTGTTTAAAACTGACCACACTATAGGTAAATGCTTAAAAGATGTACATGCTCTATATACGATGGAAGTATTAAATGAAGCAAGAGAAGAATGGGCAAGAGACATAGAAACAGTGGGGACTGTAAGATATAATTGGGATGCTGATAGCGATGTTGAATGATATTTTGTAAATGAATATTTCTGAATGTTTATACATGTCTGAATGTTTCTACATGTATTTGAATGTTTCTACATATGTGAATGTGAGAATTGAATTGATGTCTGAATGTATGTACTTGTGTGAAAAGTATATTTGTTGATTTTGTAGGTTTGTGGCTTGTTTATTGGCTGATATCAATGGATGTCATAAACCTGTAGTTCAAAACTGAATTGTAGGTTCTCATCCTGCTGACCAGCCACAGTAGGCCTGCAAACTGATAAGAAAAAAAACATAGGTGTCGGTTCTTCATAGAACACCGTCATCAAAGTCTTACAGCATCGGTTATTGGATAAAAATCGCCGCCTAATGTGACAAACAACCTGACCGTGTAGGAAAGAACGATCGTGGCAGAAAAAGTGTCATTTATTAGTATAAAACCGACACCTATCATACTAAACACGACCGTGTAGGGAAGCACGGCCGTGGCATCTGGGAATATGGCGTCAGCTTCTTAGTTGCAAACCTACGCACATAGTGTCCTAGATGGCACCCTTTTTTTGGTGCGAAGCCTTTTGGCGTCGGCTTACTATAAATAATCGATGCCTATCGATGCCCTGCTGGCGCATTTTTGGTGGCGCGAAGCCTTTTGGCATCGGTTATAAAACTGACGCTGAAGAGTTCGACCTTTAGCGGCGCCCACATAGGCGGCGATTTAGAATCGTTGCTAAAAGAGCATAAACAACCGACGCCAATGACCTGTTCTGTAGTAGTATATCAAGGTGGACCAGTACCAAAACATATATATATTGGGCCCATCCACGTGTACCAAGTACTCTAGAGAAACTCCCCATACACCGTGTGCTCTAGGGAGGTGTACTAGTCAACATTAATCCATTCCCTTGTAAGGAGGGTAATGAACACCTTAAATGACTACAAAACATCTACTCATCATTTATGTTTTCAAGTGATAAAACATTGAGTACTATATAGTGTTACTACATCCAATATTTACAAATAGAAGAGAGCATACATACATATCATGATTGCAACCAAGAAAACCATATTCATATACTTAAATAAAACCCACATACCTGAGTTCAGAGATTCCTTATACATCCAAGTTAATCTACTACTCTGGTCATCACCTGATTAATTTTTTTTTTTAGATGAAACCATCGAGCCCTTGTATTATAATCCAAAAGATACAACAAGCTCTCTAACATTTACCGGGAAATTACTAGTGATAATCATTTCCCTATCCTCTCCCAATCCGTTCTTAGCTAAATTGTGAGCCATTACATTGCCTTCACGAAGAGTGTGTGTGAAAATAGTAGAGGTTAAGTTTTTTGACTGTCTCCTAATATCATCAAAGAGCAGCTCAGTAGGACTAGCACCCCTGCTTGGTGACAGAAGCTTCAGCCAGACGTTCTTCGCATCCATCTCGATCTCCACCAGGTTGAAGTTGAGATTTTTAGCCACCTTGATACCGAACTTAACACCTTGCGCTTCCGCAATGAAAGGGCTCCATCTACACTTGCACCTGATTAATAGTAATGAACCATCATTAATAAATGAACACCATTAATCTTGGTTATTTATGTCCATATTAGGGTTTAGCCAAACCTAGGTTTCACTTTTCTAAACATGTATCTGATATTTTTATTCTGATCTAGATGTTATAATCAGGCTCTGTTTCAATTTTCATATTTTTTTATTCTTTATCTATTTTCTAGAATTAAAACGAGGTTTAAAACATGGAATTGGGTTTTAATGAGAAAAGACATATTATTTCGATATAATAGTCAGATCAGAATTCATATTATATTTCTATATGATATTAAGATTCACATAGATTTTTCTGAGATTAAATATACAATGTTTGCTAATTATTTTAATTTACTAACCATAATAAGAAACATTAACATCCAAATTAAATACCATAATTAGTTGTGCTTCAAATGCCTAATCTAAAGGTCCAGTGTTAAAGTGTACATTTTTTTTTAATCTAAGGGTATTTTTAATGAATTTATTGGTCATGGGTTTATTTTTAATCATATTGCTAAGATCTGGTCTAAATCTGGGAAATAAAAAGGATTTTACCTTTTTGGTATAATTATTGGCCATCAGATCTCGACTTTGGGCTTTGGATAGCTTCCACGTCACCTACAAGGGATATGACTCTCCCACTGGTTGGCAGGGAGCTAAACCGGTTGGTCCGCTCTCCCTCCTTTCCCTTCTCCCCATCATTTCTTGCGTGACTGCCTCGTTCCAGCGCACGAAGATGCCGTCATACAGTGTGTCCACGGCAAGCTTTCCTCCAGCCTTCATGCTTCCAATTGAACCTAATCCCCAACCCTTTACCCTGACGCTGCTCTCCAAAGAGCCCCGTTCAATAGCCTGATGATTCCACCCTCATCGCAAGGTAGAGAAATGAGCGACGGTGGATTAGGGATTTCCATCTCATCGGTCAAAGCTCGAGCTTGAGGTTTGGGGAAGATTCAGGATGCCTTTGTGAACTTGCCTTGACACATTGGTTTGGGATTTCTATGGTCGTATTCTGCGACTTGGCTCCCTACAAAACTCGATGCCAATGGGATAGAGGGGAGTTCGGCACTGCAAAAAGGGGAGATGATGCTACAGACTTCCTTCCTTCTGAAGCTTGAAGATGATCAAGATGCCTACAGACCTCTCCCCAAGGTCATCGTCCTCCTCGACTGGAAGCTATCTAGGAGGCTCTAGAAATTGATGTGAACCTAGATTTATTGGGTCGAGAAGATTTGCATAGACAGTAGGATGGTTTTCCCTCATGACCCCACCACTTCTCCTCCTTTCCCCCTCTACTTTTCCTCACATCCCCCTATTTTCCCTGGCTGAGAGGTGGAGAAATGGGGGAGGTCGGTTTTTTTGTGTCCTGAGTCACTAATGCCAAGTGGGAGGTCAGTTTGTTCCTATCGTGGTACAGATCGTGAGTTTGCAAACAAAATTTCCCTTGATCGCTCCACCTTCATCAGATCTAAATGACACCTCATGTAGATTTATTCCTCCATTCTCGGAGGCTGGGGATGATCTGGATGCTATTCTGCCCCCTTGTATTAACGAATGGAAAAGTACAACACATCCTGCTAATGACAGGGCCTCATAACAGGACTATATAGATCGAGCCTTGCTCTAACATATATACTAGAAACCATGGCCATTAAATCAACTTCTTAATACTTACAACTCTTGTATCTTCTAATAGGGACCCCCAATCATGATGAAAATTTGAGACATTTGTTCATGATATTCGAATCAACTTCTCTCCAAGTTTGGGAAATAAAATAAACTATTCGACCAATCAATTTGCACCCCCAAACAACATCATATTTAAGTGTGTAAACTTCAAATATAAGTCAACTAACTATCAACTCTTGATCAAATAAGTCTAACTCACATCATTTGACCACATCAAACCTCGAGGTCCATCATTAAAATATTTCTATATATGTATACTTTAATTGGACACTTCACTTCATAATTAATCAACAATGGCTAACATCTCATGTTAACCATCCTAATGTACATAAATGGTCATGGATAACTGTTATTAACCTTCTAAAGGCCTTGTAGATATATTTGTAAGTCAATGGTATTCATGTTTTCATAATTATCACCCCAACTTGGAATTAACCAAGTAAGATTAATCATGAACATCAATACTACTATATTCGGTATGAGAATCCTAAAATTTCAAGTCTCCTCAGAGACATCTGATAAAATTGGAACTATATAGAGAAGATTAACATGGCCCCTGCGCAAGGATGACACACACAAATTGAGAAATGGTATCAGAGCCATAACCCCTCCAGTAGGTGGGGCTCACATGGGCATGTGGCATGTCAGTCTTGAGTTGTACGGTCCAGGCATGTAGGAAAGGGCTATCCAGGGTGATGTAGCCACCCTTACACTGGTGTTCCGTGATCGGGAGCTGGGTGTCCATGGGTCATGTTGGGTCAGCACTGAAATGGAGAAATATTATGAGGCCATATAGTTGAGCCATGACAAGGACATCAAGAGTCCAAGTGGGGGAGATTGTAACATCCTAGGATTTCAGGCCTCAGATAACATGATCTTAAAAGGAATGATTGGACTACCCATATCACCAAGGTGCACCTCCTTTTCCAGGAGTCCATCACTAAAGAACTCCATAGTTAAGTGTGCTTGGCTTGGAGCAGTACTAGGATGGGTGACCAGTCAGGAAGTTAACCCCGACTTGCGCGTAAGTGAGGAAAAAGCGTGTAGCTAAGGCTAGTGGTGGTATGTGGGGCCAGTCGTCATTCCTGAAACTCTACTAGAGCCTTGGTAAGTGGGCCCCCGTGTTACACATTCTCACACTAAGACATGATCGTATCCATCCTACATACACCTTAGGGTCATGATGTCAAGGACACACAATCACTTACACCTCACATACTCAATAATATTATGTCTGAGTTTCCTTAGGAATGCTCATTTTAGAATCTAGAAAGTCCTGACACTAGAATGGATCCATGGCACAGGGAAACTATTGATCAGGGTTTCACTTGATTAATTAAATCTAATTGGATATCTTTTAATTGTGTCAATAAAATTACATAAAAACTGTAACATCCCTGACCTGGGTTATGCTTTAACCCTAGGTGTTTTTTTTTAAGAAAGGTAATTATATGCATGATATTATCTTTTGAAAAGTAATTAAGGCTCAAGAGGAACTTATATTTCAATTTCAGTCCTTTTTGAATGATGTTGAAACAATGTTTTGTTTGTTTTGGACTAAAGTGAAAATTACCCAAGTTGAGGGGTTAACTTGCAAACTGTACATGATAAAATGTTCCTCAGATGTTGAGACATCATAGGAATGAGAATGATGCAGTGGTATGGCTTCCACAAGCTTGAGCACCAAGATAGAGCTTGTTGAGCAATGTTTGTGCTTTAAAACCTAGTTTTGGTGTAATGTGCAATTTACCCAAAACCTAGGGTTCAATATGAAAAATATCACTTCTAGAGAGTCCCTCATGTTTCTTGGCATCATGTAGAGAAAATAAAATGAGAGGGGCGCCTCATTTGAATTACTTTGGAGGAGAGAGAATCTTGATATTAAAATAATCAAGATTTAAGCATAATTGAAACCATAATTCAATTTAATGCAAAAAGAAATATATTAATTGAAGAGCCCTTCAACCAAAAGGTCAGGGATGATTTTTCAAAAGTTTGGACGATCTTGTTCCTTGAAAAGTCACGAAAATATCTTAAGTGAGTGGAGAGCCCACTCACATTAAGTTAATAAAAAGTAATATCCACTAAAAAATGGGATATTAGTATAATATGATTAAGGTGCTTAGTTTCTTTTCCTTTAATTCTTGGATAATGGAGAGGAATTGCAAGGTGAATAGGATGGCTTAGTGGCCAAGGAGTTGAGGGGGAGATGTGGCATTAATTTTGTAAATTAAAGGAATTAATTACTACTTTCTCTTTCCTTGAATTTCCTTATACATCTCATTTTCCACCCACATAAGGACTCTTTTTCAGAATTTCTTTCTCTCCTTGCTTTGTCTGAGTACAAGGGAGCTTAGGAGCAGGAGAAGGACGATCCCCAACCTGTTTGTAAGCTTCTTTACCTTCTTTCGCCTTGGTTTCATGGTGGAAACCGAAAATCAATGCTTGATTTCTTCTTTTCTTCATTCAATCTTCAACTCTAGCCAATCCTTTCACTCAAAGCTTGAGAACGGACCTTGGGAAGTTGTCAAAGCTTCATCCACCATTGGAGACGTGGATCTTGAAGCTTGTATTCAGATTTAAAGGCAGGTTATATAACTTAAACCCTTAAATGTTGTTATTGCATTCAATTCTCCATTATTTATTGATCATTTTGTTCTACTCGAAACTCTCTTCAGCCATTGATGCAATAACCATGAAAAAGGCAGTAGATTTTGAAGGATCTAAGGTAGATGATGATGAAATTATCTTGGGCACTTTTCCCAAAGAAATTCTATTCCAATCGGTTTCAACAAATTGTTCAATCGGTTTCAACAAAACCGTTTAAAATCAAACAGTTTCATCAAACCGTTAGAAGCCAAATAGTTTCAAACCATTTGTAAGAGTTGACCATAGTTGACCGTTTGGAGATTATATGTTAGTGTTGATTGGTTGATGACCCATTATATTTAAATGATTGGTTTCAAAGGGTTCATCAGTTGAAGGTTCATCAAGTAACAAACCCTAATCGGGTTAAGTGCTGAAATTTCAAATGGTTGATTTAAAACTTTGGGTTGATTAACCCAAACGGTCTCAAGACCATTTGGAGATCACCCAAATGGTCTCAAGACCATTTGGAGGTCAACCAAGACCATTTGGAGGTCTAGGGTTGAGTACGGTTGAGTAATTGAAGATCCAAAGATATCAAATTGAAAAGCAATCAATAGCTAATTTTTTGATCAATCCAATGATCTAAACCCTAATTAAATTTCACAAATTTTAATGATGGATGGGACAAATGGACTTAAGACCGTTTGGAGGTCATCCAAATGACCTCAAGATCGTTTGAGTTGAGGTCATATCATAATTTGATGATGATTCATTGATTTCAATTGAATCAGTTCCACAATGTTAATCATTGAAGGTTCCTCAATTTCAAAACCCTAATTGAAGGTTTCTTGATTATAAATCCTAGTTCAATTGCGTTCAAAACCCTAATTGATGGTCCAATTGAAGGATGATTCAATAGTTCAATTGATGAATGAGTCAAGGATTCAATTGATAATCGATTCATTGATTGAAACCTTGAATTGTTTCTGTGTTAAAAGACCTTATTGGTCCATTCGGTTTTGAGAGGGTTTGGACCAAACGGTCTTAAGACTGTTTGAGTCCAAATGGTCTCAAGACCTTTTGAGATCAAACTGTATCAAACCGTTTGGAGACACAAGTGGTTTCAAAGGTGATTTGTTCATGCGGTTTGTATATATTTTGTTTAAACGGTTTCAGGCCTAGGATGCCCAAATGGTTTCAAAACCGTTTGGAGGGGATTTGACTTCAAACCGTTTGGAGTTTCAAAGGTCAAAGCCGAATGAAGGTTCAACATATACAAAATTGATTGAATACTTAAAGTGATGAAAGATCAGTTGATTCTATGATTGATAAGTATTAATAGAAAAGATAAGTACAATGGTTGAATCCTTAATGTACTTAGATGATTGGTACCCCTAGAGGGGTTAACCTTTAATGCTTATGGAAGAAATAACTTAACACACTATGTCAATCCTTTATTCAAGATTGAATTGATTCAATCTAATCAAGATTGGAGTAATGAACATCCTAGAGAGGGTGAGAGAGAGATTCATACATGTATAATAATCATGTAGAAATTTAACCTCAACACATTCAAAATAAATAGAATATGTATTTTAGGGTATTATCCTTGATAAAGAGATCATGAAACCCAAATTGAGGTTGTTGATGAACCTAAACCCAAAATTAGGGTAGTTCTATGTAAAACCCTAATCTAGGGTGATGGTGTGACCCTAATTTAGGGTAATGACATGAGAAACCCTAATTCAAGGTATTTTAATAATAAACCTTAATTGGATGTGAATACTAAACCCTAATTGAGGGTGATGTGATGAGAAACCCTAATCAAGGGTGAAGCCATATGAAACCCTAAGTGAGGGTGATGTCATGTGGAACCCTAGATAAGGGTGATGTCAAAATGAAACCTTAATGCAATAATGTGATGTAAAACCTAACTCAAGGTGATGCTATGTACTGGTATGTGAGACATTGATTTGAAATCCTACACTGATATAGGATAAAGATATGTGGAGCCCTAATCTTGCGTTATAGTGTATGAAACCCTAATCTTGGGCAATATGATGATAAATCATAACCCAAATCTGGGTAATGAGATAAAGTATTCCTAATTGACATACATTGGGAAATCCTAACTCAAATAAGGAAATAGTGATGTTACTCTTACAATGCATAGTGTTGATATGTAATTGATATAATTGTTATCATGTGCATTAATTATGCAGGTTTCATGAGATGTTGGACATATCTAGGTATGAGCTATTATGTTTTACTATTGAAATTGCTTTATGGGCCTTGTGAGCCATAATATGCTGTGTTACCTAGTGAGATGTAACAAGAGATATTAATGTGCTTTAGAGCCATGTGAAATACCTGCATTGCAAATATTATGTTTACATTGGTCAGATGACCTGATGGCATTAAGTTACCTGATAAATTGGTAACAAGTGTTTTGATGAACTAAGGGTTTGAACACCCATATTCCATAATCATGATGATGAGATGATAAGTGATGAGATTCCCTTATGTGGTAAGGGATTTAGATCCCAATGTTTAATAAAGATTTGAAAAGAACTTGATAGAAATAATACTCATTCTTTGTAGCATTTGTTATAATGATTTATGTTTGGAAACATGTTTGATTCTAAAAGAATATTGTAATGTACTTAATTAATCAAGTGAAATGATATCATGTAGATCCCTGGCCATAGATCAATCATCATCAGTTGTTAGGTGATGGTGAAATAGTTTTTCCTACGGGAACTCCTGGAGGGCATACTTTTGAGTATGTGGGGGTTTTGGGCGCGAATATCCTTACGCCCTAATGGAGGAATTGATATGAGGTAAACATTAAATCTCTCAATCCTTCATTATATATGTCAGGATGGATGTATAATTAATCTCCCGATGTTCTTAATGTCGGATCGATGTGAGATAAATATAATATCTCTCAATTGCGAAGAGAGTACAACATGCCACTGTAACTTTAATAGTGAAGTTGCCAGTATACCCTGGAAAGCTATTTAGTAGAGACACAAGATGTCCTGCATTTGGTTCTCACACTAACTGAGGAAGATGAGGTCATGGAAATCTGGTTCTTCTATTGACCTATGTATGGTACCGATTTCGATTTCATAATGGTCGGTTGGAGTATGAGCGGTATACCTCATCTCCTCAGGGCTTAAGCTCTTGTTGTAAAACGTAATCAACCGTGTAGCATATTTTCTTAAAGTTGAAATACGAGAATCAATGGTTGATGTTAAATTGTTTAGTATGTCTTAGTTGGATAAATGCTATACATGTTCTTCATATTCCTTATTGAATAAGTGACATGCTGCTTTATCCAGATGTAGCTGAAAGGACTTGAATAGAGAATACTGCTCTAATCTGTTTATACATTGACTTATCTGTTGTTGAATACTTATGATTCTTCTGCTCGGTTTTATTCTATTATCTGCAATAATAATGTTTCTGGCGGAGAGTTATATCTCTCGCTGGGACAATATTCAATTGTCTCACCCCCGTGGGATTCAACTTTTTAGGTAGACACAGAAGAAGAAATAGAAACCCTATAGTGGGTGAAGAACATCAGCAACAGCAACAACAACGATAATAGTGAATTCTCAGGTGGAGACACTAGTTGTCATGTCCTGTAAATAGAGAGTCCTATGAGTCATCTCTGTACTCTCAGGTCCTAGGAGTCAGTAGATAGTTTAATATTGATATGAGATTTTTTGCTTGATGCCTCGAGATTTTTATCCTGCCTATGTACAGTTTAATAGGGCAATTGATGTTTGTAACTCTCGAGAAGGAATGGTACAAGAGATGTACTGATGAACCAGAATGTAAATAATTTACTTTAGTTCTTTATGAAAGAGTTTTTTAGTTTATGGATCTCTTTGTAAAAAGTTTTAAATTTTAGTGATTTTCAGTAATTCTGCCGCTAACGACCGCTTCCGCATTAATCTTAACCGATGTTTGGCAACAGACATCACAATTTAGTGGTATCAGAGCTCTAGGTTCGCTGAGTCTATAGAGACATAGGATTAAGGTTGTTGAGTCTGTTCTAGTGTCTTCCAGTTTATCTGATAAGTGTCTTCTGCTAATATAGGAGAAGAAGAACTTAAAGATGTCTGGATCACATGATGAACATGCTGCTGAGAGCAGTGTTGCTGCACCAGGAGGAGGTGCAAGAGATCAAGATAGGGAAGAGCCCGTACCTGAACAACCCCAGTTTAATCAAGCTGATATAGGGAACCCATCCTTCCAAACCATGTTTGGACAATTTATGGCAGCCATGACTCATATGACAGATAGGATGCCACTACCTGCACCTAGGGAACCTGCTCACCATGAAGGATAGGGAGCCGATAAGACATTTGAATGACTTCATCGGGTTGGAGCCACAGAATATGCTAGAACAGCTGACCCAGCAGATGCAGACATGTGGCTGACTGAACTGGAGAAGGCCTTTAGAATCCTTAACATCCCAGAAGCTGAGAAGGTTAGACACGCAGTGTACCTTCTTAAAGGGAGTGCGAGCCATTGGTGGACCATAGAAGAAGGCAAGAGGCCGGGTGTGGAAATCAGATGGGAAGTATTCTGATGAGAATTCGTCAATAGATACTTTCCTAAGACGTTCCTAGATGAGAAGATCTCTCAGTTTGAGAGGTTAAGGCAAGGACCAATGAACATTAGTGAGTATGATGCTAAGTTCATGGAGCTTTTGCGGTTCTGTCCACATATGGAAGCTACCGATGAAGAAAGGATTCAACATTTTGAGAAAGGGTTGAACACTGATTTGACCATTCCTGTGTCTGCTTTAGAGAATAGGGAGAGGTTTGCTACTTTTGTGGAGTCTATTAGACGGATAGAGAGGTATGTGACTGAGAAGCAACAGACCAAAAGTAAGAAGGTGTATACTTAGTTTCAAGGACAAGGGTCCAAAAGTTTTAACAAACTGAGGTTTTCTGCACCAATACCACCACCAAGGTTTAATACCCAGACGCAATGGACGTCGAATAGGGGTAGAGTCCATAGTTTACCACCAGAAAGAGCCCACAGCTCAGCATCAGTGTCGGTAATAGGACCATCCAGACCACAGTCAGGGAACAGAGGTTGTTTTATATGTGGAAAGATGGGGCATCTAATGAAGGATTGTCGAGCTAGAGAAGCAAGTGTGACTCAACCTCAGAGGTAGAGTCAGTAAGGCTTTCAGAGGCAACAGTTTCCAAGTGGCACTAGAGGATGTTGACAAGCGTCCCAAGATGGATCGTCGGCACCCAATAATTGAGCACTAAGTCAACCGCAGGCGACGACGAGATTATGTGCTATGAACCAACCTAAAGCAATAGTCAACCCTTGGGTTGTGACAGGTCAGATGGAACTATTTTATTCTGATATGTCTACATCCTGCGTCGTATGTGTTTTAATTGATCTAGGTGCTACACATTCTTTCATCATTAAAAGAGTGATTCTTGACTGCAATATGACAGTTGGTCATAGGGCATAGAGTTTGAAGTTAGAAACTCCTTATATGGAATCTGCAGTGTTACGGGAGGTGTGTTCTCCCTACACTCATATCTTTTCTGAACATCGCATTCAAGTGGATCTTATACCACTTGAGATGCACGAATTCGATATAATTCTTGGGATGGACACCCTAGAAAAGTACAAGGTTGTCTTGGATTGTGAGTCCAAGCAAGTTGTGTTCACAAATGATAGTGACACATGGATCTTTCAAGGAGATAGAAAGATTCTTCCAACCTATCTTGTGTCAGCTATGGTAGCTGAGAAGCTGATGAGGCAAGGATGTTTTGCATTCTTGGCACATGTGGTAGATACCACTATGGAGGGTTCTAATCCTTCTGAAGTTCTGATAGTTAGGGAATTTGAGGATGTGTTTCCTGAGGAACTTCCAGGTGTACCTCAGTCCCGAGAGATTGATTTTGAGATTAATCTAATTTCGGGCACGCAACCTATAGCACAGATACCGTACAAAATGACACCTACTGAAACGTCAGAACTCAAGAAACAACTTCAGGAGTTTCTTGAGAAAGGTTTTATTCGACCAAGTACTTCACCATGGGGTGCTTCGGTACTCTTTGTTAAGAAGAAGGATGGATCAATGTGGTTATGCATTGATTACAGGCAGTTGAATAAAGTAACTATAAAGAATAAGTATCCTTTGCCAAGGATAGATGACTTGTTTGATCAGTTGTGTGGTGCAACTATCTTTTCTAAGATAGATCTGAGGTCAGGATATCATCAATTGCATATTAAAGAGGATGACATACCTAAGTCTGCCTTTAGGACAAGGTATGGTCACTATGAGTTCATAGTTATGTTGTTTGGACTAACTAATGCACCAGCTGCATTCATGGAACTCATGAATAGAATCTTTCAACCTTTTCTTGATCAGTGTGTAGTAGTCTTCATAGATGACATCTTGATATATAGTAGAGATGCTCAATAGCATGAGCAGCACCTCCGTCAGGCTCTAACTTTGCTAAGAGAGCATAAGTTGTATTCTAAGTTTAGCAAATGTGAGTTTTGGTTACCAAAAGTTTCTTTTCTAGGACACATAATATATGTTTCAAGTATTCGTGTTGATCTTAAGAAGGTAGAATCTGTCCTGCACTGGGAACAGCCGAAAACACCAACGGAGATACACATTTTCCTAGGGTTGGCAGGCTATTACAGGAGGTTCATTAAGAACTTCAATTCTATAGCTTTACCCCTAACCAAGTTGACCAGAAAGGAGGTTCCTTTTGTTTGGAATGACAAGTATCAACATTCTTTTCAGTTGCTGAAAGAAAGGTTGACAAGTGCACCTGTGCTGGTGTTACCTGAGCAAGGAAAAGGGTACATAGTTTTCTGTGATGCATCTAAGAACGAACTAGGATGTGTGTTGATGCATGATAATCAAGTGATTTCTTTTGCCTCTCGACAGCTTAAGAAACACTAGGAGAATTATCCGACACATGATCTAGAGCTAGCTACTGTAGTTCATGCTTTGAAGATCTGGAGACATTATCTCTTTGGAGAGACATTCCAGATTTTCACAGACCATAAGAATTTAAAATATATTTTCTCACAACGTGAGTTGAATATGAGACAATGCCGCTGGTTGGAGTTAATCAAGGACTATGATTGTACAATTGATTATCATCCAGGGAAGGATAATGTAGTGGCTGATGCACTAAGTAGGAAATCAGCAACACCATCCCTAGATAAAGCACAATTGAATTCCTTAGTGTGCTCTAAGAGGGATATGTTTATCTCCTTGAGGCAAAACAATGTACAACTAAAAGTATCATTGTTAGCCGGGTTGTTAGATGAGATGCACATAAAACCAACTCTGAGACAGTAGATTAAAGAAGCACACAACAAGCTGATGATGTAGTTCAGCTGATTACATCAGAGTATGGTAGTGAGAAACGTGATGGCTTTCATGAGTCAGAGGATCAGGTAGTCTGTTACCATGGTAGGATGGTAGTACTCGATGCCAATGACTTGAGAAAGTTAGTTCTAGAAGAAGCTCATTCTTCTATGTATGCTATGCATCCAAGGAGCACCAAAATGTATCATAACTTAAAAGATATGTATTGGTGGCCTGGATTGAAGAAATATGTATCTGAGTTTGTTATGCGGTGTCTGGTGTGTCAGTAGGTTAAAGATGAACATCAGAAGCCCACAGGAACAATGCAATCTTTTCCTATACCGCAGTGGAAATGGGATCATGTGACTATGGACTTTGTGGTTGGTTTGCCCAGAACAACCAAAAGTCATGATTCCATTTGGGTGATAGTTGATAGGTTGACAAAGACGGCACATTTCTTACCTGTCAAAATAACCTACACTGCTGAGAAGCTGGCACAGTTATATGTAGATGAGATAGTGCGGTTGCACGGGGTTCCTGCTACTATCATTTCTAATAGAGGTCCCCAGTTCACGAGTCATTTTTGGGAATGACTTCATAAAGCTTTGGGTACGCAGTTAAGGTTTAGTACAACCTTTCATCCACAGATAGATGGACAATCTGAGAGGACCATACAAACCTTGGAGGACTTTCTTAGGGCATGTGTCCTTCAGTTTGTAGGAAGTTGGGATCTACACCTGAGCTTGATAGAATTTTCTTACAATAATAGTTATGAGCACAGTATTGATATGGCACCATATGAAGCTTTATATGGTAGACGTTGTAGATTTCCTTTATGTTTGTATGAAACAGGAGAATATCAACTTTTGGGTCCTGAGCTGGTGCAGCAGACAACTGAGAAGATTAAAGTAATACAACAACAGTTAAAGACTACACATGATAGACATAAATCATATGCCGACAAACGGCGAAGACCTTTAGAATTCCAAGTTGGAGACAGAGTATATCTCAAGGTCTCACCTTGGAAAGGAGTTCTTAGCTTTGGAAGGAAGGGAAAGTTACCTCCTAGATTTATGGGGCCTTATCCAATCATTGAACGGATTGGAAAGGTAGCTTATAAGCTGGAGTTACCACCTGAGTTGCATAAGTTGCATCTAATGTTCCATATCTCTATGTTGAGAAAGTGTCACCCTGAAATAGAGTTAGTTCTACAACTTGTAGAGGTATAATTAAATGATGATATATCATATGTTGAAGGACCTGTGATGATCCTTGACAAAAGAATTAAAAAGCAGAAAAAGAAAGACATTTGTCTTGTAAAAGTTCTCTGGCATCATAGTGGCGTGGAAGAAGCTACATGGGAACTAGAGGAAGAGACGAGGAGGAAGTACCCTTCTCTTTTCTCTTAATTCTTTTGTTGATGATTTCGGGGACGAAATCCTTATAAGGGGTGGATAATTTGTAACATCCCTGACCTGGGTTATGCTTTAACCCTAGGTGTTTTGTTTAAGAAAGGTAATTATATGCTTGATATTATCTTTTGAAAAGTAATTAAGGCTCAAGAGGAACTTATATTTCAATTTCAGTCCTTTTTGAATGATGTTGAAACAATGTTTTGTTTGTTTTGGACTAAAGTGCAAATTACCCAAGTTGAGGGGTTAACTTGCAAATTTTACATGATAAAATGTTCCTCAGATGTTGAGACATCATAGGAATGAGTATGATGTAGGGGTATGGCTTCCACAAGCTTGAGCACCAAGATAGAGCTTGTTGAGCAATGTTTGTGCTTTAAAACCTAGTTTTGGTGTAATGTGCAATTTACCCAAAACCTAGGGTTCAATATGCAAAATATCACTTCTATAGGGTCCCTCATGTTTCTTGGCATCATTTAGAGAAAATAAAATGAGTGGGGCGCCTCATTTGAATTACTTTGGAGGAGAGAGAATCTTGATATTAAAATAATCAAGATTTAAGCATAATTGAAACCATAATTCAATTTAATGTAAAAAGAAATATATTAATTGAATAGCCCTTCAACCAAAAGGTGAAGGATGATTTTAAAAAAGCTTGGACGAGCTTGTTCCTTGCAAAGGCACGAAAATATCTTAAGTGAGTGGAGAGCCCACTCACATTAAGTTAATAAAAAGTAATATCCACTAAAAAATGGGATATTAGTATAATATGATTAAGGTGCTTAATTTCTTTTCCTTTAATTCTTGGATAATGGAGAGGAATTGCAAGGTGAAGAGGATGGCGTCGTGGACAAGGAGTTGAGGGGGATGTGTGGCATTAATTTTGTAAATTAAAGGAATTAATTACTACTTTCTCTTTCCTTGAATTTCCTTATACATATCTCATTTTCCACACACATAAGGACTCTTTTTCGGAATTTATTTCTCTCCTTGCTTTGGCCGAGCACAAGGGAGCTTAGGATCAGGAGAAGGACGATCCCCAACCTGTTGGTAAGCTTCTTGACCTTCTTTCACCTTGGTTTCATGGTGGAACCCGAAAATCAATGCTTGATTTCTTCTTTTCTTCATTCAATCTTCAACTCTAGCCAATCCTTTCACTCCAAATCTTGAGAACGGACCTTGGGCAGTTGTCAAAGCTTCATACACAATTGGAGACATGGATCTTGAAGATTGGATTCAGATTTAAACGCGGGTTATATAACTTAAACCCTTAAATGTTGTTATTGCATTCAATTCTCCATTATTTGTTGATCATTTTGTTCTACTTGAAACTCTCTTGATCCATTGATGCAAATACCATGAAAACGGTAGTATCTTTTGAAGGATCGAAGGTAGATGATGATGACATCATCTTGGGCACTTTTCCCAAAGAAATTCTATTCCAATCGGTTTCAACAAATTTCTCAATCGGTTTCAACAAAACCGTTTAAAATCAACCGGTTTCATCAAACCGTTAGAAGCCAAACGGTTTCAAACCATTTGGAAGGGTTGACCACAGTTGACCATTTTTAGATTATATGCTAGTGTTGATGGTTGATGACCCATTATATTTAATTGATTGGTTTCAAAGGGTTCATCAGTTGAAGGTTCATCAAGTAACAAACCCTAATTGGGTTAAGTGCTGAAATTTCAAATGGTTGATTTAAAACTTTGGGTTGATTAACCCAAACAGCCTCAAGACCATTTGGAGATCACTCAAACGGTCCCAAGACCGTTTGTGTTACGACCCCATCTGAGCTTAACTGGTAAACTAGGGTTTACCTAGACAATCGCAAAGATTAATTAGAATAATCATTCTTGAAATCTAATTAATGACGATAACACAATTAGGATGTTTTAATTATGACAAGAAGTCTAAATGTTCTTTTATCTTGTAATTAGGGTTTGAGAAGCATAAACCTTAATCGGCCCAAAATAGGGTTTTGATGATACATGAATACAGAATTTGATAAGTAGAATGCCTCACTAAATGATTTTTAGTATTTTATGTATAACTCTGATTTACTTCAAATTTGGATATGATTTAGATATATAAAATGTGAACAACATTGGAAAATATCAGAATTTTTGAAGAATGCTCTGACCTGTTTGTCGGCCGAGTTTCAAACTCGACCGATCACATTTCCAGAATTTTACAGCAGTGTGGTAATTGAATTTTATCTTTTTATTGGTATATCCAATTGATCTAAAATTTTAATAGTATTTGATAAATACAATTTTAGACACTCTGTTAAATTTGCATAATTTTTAGATGACTTTTGAATCCCTACAGTAAGGGTGTCGGTCGAGTTTGTGCAGGACAAACTCGGCCGAATATATTCTGCAGACTGCAATATAGCAGTGCACTGTTCGATTTTTAATTAATTATTGGTAACTCCAAATGATCCCAAATTTTAACAGAAGCTCTATAGATCAATTATTAACAACGTACTAAATTCCCATAATTGTTGGAGAATGTTTGATCTCTGAAATAAATGAATTACAGTAACTTTTGTATAACTAAATATTGCATCCAAATAATAACTACTAGAAAACTATGCTCTAGTCTTCCTTAACTCTATCATTTATAAAGAACTCTGTGAACCTATATGATCATATTTTAGATTATGCCCCAAATATATGCAGTGCACTCTGCATATGAAACTCGCAGTGCACTACGAGTCCACCGTACAAGACTTAGCGACACACCCGGGAAATGCTAAGTCTGACTTCTCGTCCTGGTCTGCACAGGACTCTCAGGCTCACAAGGCCTCACTGCACTAACTCTGAGTGCTCTGAACTCCTCCGCAACCTGTAGTGCACAGTGGAGGGTCTCAAAGTCTCCGATGCCTGGGCGTATCCCCAGAACTGACCGGGACTTCTCCGATGCCTGGGCGTATCCGCAGAACTGACCGGAATGTACTCTTGGATTTCCGATGCCTGGGCGTATCCCCAGAACTGACCGAAATCCTACCACTCAGACTACGTGTCACCGAGACAATCGGTATTTGTTGGACACGAGTCTCCGATGCCTGGGCGTATCCCCAGAACTGACCGTTTCACCCCAAAGGTACAGACCGCGCAATGGGGTTCTACGATGTTGGGGCACCTAAGTCTATTAACTGTTTAACAGATAAATATCATAGCTCATGTATTCAACATATACCATGTCTCAATAACATCCCTTTCTAGGACATATCATATCTCATCACCTGCAATTTACGAGATATATATTGAAATATAAGAAGCCCTGCAGTAAGTAGATATCAACTCAGAGAGAACAAGCATATAAAGTTAAATGCACTAGAAACATACAATTCAACAATTAAGCATCACCATATCTCATATCGAGATCTTTCATATTACCATAGCATGATTCATTGAACACCCTATCCTTAGGGTTTCATTTACCATATTCATTCATCACATGCCAACCCCTACTCTTAGGGCTGCATTTGCCTCATTCACCTTTTCATTTACCTCATTCACTTGTCACATGGCTCTCATAATGATTTCATAAGACATAAGCATTCACTAAATAAAGATTGTATTCAACAAATCGTATGCAATCAAATTAGACATGAAACCATGGAAATTTAACTAAATTTAGGTTTTCCATATCATCACTGCGATATCATGTATCCAGAATAAGATTCAATTAAGATAACCCACGAGGTACATCCTAACCACTTATAGGATTACTAGTCCTTTTCAAACAGGTTAAAACTCTAACGATATTCCAATTAGGTCAAACCCTAATTACATCATTTGATATAAATCTAAAAGCATCCTCAATAGGAAGTGTTGCATACGTATCTGATATGAATTTACCATTTAGGAGTTATTCAAACAGAGAAGGAATCCATATCATACCAATTTACAATAACTTAAATCAAATGGACATTTCAGGATTTAGAATTCACATGCTAAGCATTTAGGGATTTGGATGTTATAATCAAATTCGTGCATTAGAATGTTTGAAGGAAGAACCCACTCACCCTGAGGTGTGAAAACACCTCACAACTGCAGCTCAACTCAGGAAATCTCGAATTTCTATCAAATCCCTAGCAAGTCTCCCAATTCCTCTTCCATTCAACTCGGAAACCTTGAAAATGAGGGATTATGAAGAAAGGGTGAGAAAAGAGGGGATTTCGACATCATCTTAGATCAAATCAGAGCAAGGACGGAATCTTGACATAAGAGAGAAGATTTACCATAAAAGTCTATGCAAGGAATCCGAACTTACTTGATTTCACCCTTCCTGGAATCGCAAAACCCTAATTCAGCAATTTCCCCCACTTTCTCCACTCAAGCCCTAATTCTCCCTCTCTCTCTAGGAGCTCGTTTCTCTGGAATGAATGACGAAGAATGAGAGCTGCTTGTGTGTGAGGTCGTTCATATAAGTCAATTGAGCTGCTTGGGTCAATTGCATATTGACCCAACACTTAACTTTAATTATATAGGCTGAATATTCAGTTATACAAAAGTTACTGTAATTCGTTTATTTCAGAGATCAAACATTCTCCAACAATTATGGGAATTTAGCACGTTGTTAATAATTGATCTATAGAGCTTCTGTTAAAATTTGGGATCATTTGGAGTTACCAATAATTAATTAAAAATCGAACAGTGAACTGCTATATTGCAGTCTGCAGAATATATTCGGCCGAGTTTGTCCTGCACAAACTCGACCGACACCCTTACTGTAGGGATTCAAAAGTCATCTAAAAATTATGCCAATTTCACAGAGTGTCTAAAATTGTATTTATCAAATACTATTAAAATTTGAGATCAATTGGATATACCAATAAAAAGATAAAATTCAATTACCACACTGCTGTAAAATTCTAGAAATGTGATCGGTCGAGTTTGAAACTCGGCCGACAAACAGGTCAGAGCATTCTTCAAAAATTCTGATATTTTCCAATGTTGTTCAAATTTTATATATCTAAATCATATCCAAATTTGAAGTAAATCATAGTTATACATAAAATACTAAAAATCATTTAGTGAGGCATTCTACTTATCAAATTCTGTATTCATGTATCATCAAAACCCTATTTTGGGCCGATTAAGGTTTATGCTTCTCAAACCCTAATTACAAGATAAAAGAACATTTAGACTTCTTGTCATAATTAAAACATCCTAATTGTGTTATCGTCATTAATTAGATTTCAAGAATGATTATTCTAATTAATCTTTGCGATTGTCTAGGTAAACCCTAGTTTACCAGTTAAGCTCAGATGGGGTCGTAACAGTTTGGAGCTAAACCAAGACCATTTGGAGGTATAGGGTTGAGTATGGTTGAGTAATTGAAGATCCAGACATATCAAATTGAAATGCAATCAATAGCTAATTTGATGATCAATCCAATGATCTAAACCCTAATTGAATTTCACAAATTTTAATGATGGATGAGGCAAATGGACTCAAGACCATTTAGAGGTCATCCAAATGACCTCAAGACCGTTTGGAGGTCATCCAAATGACCTCAAGACCGTTTTGAGGTCATCCAAACGGCCTCAAGATCGTTTGAGGTCAGGTCATATCATAATTTGATGATGATTCATTGATTTCAATTGAATCAGTTCCACAATGTTAATCATTGAAGGTTCCTCAATTTCAAAACCCTAATTGATGGTTTCTTGATTATAAATCCTAGTTCAATTGGGTTCAAAACCTAATTGATGGTCCAATTGAAGTATGATTCAATAGTTCAATTGATGAATGAGTCAAGGATTCAATTGATAATCGATTCATTGATTGAAACCTTGAATTGTTTATGTGTTAAAAGACCTTATTGGTCCATTCGGTTTTGAGAGGGTTTGGACCAAACGGTCTTAAGACCGTTTGAGTCCAAACGGTCTCAAGACCATTTGAGATCAAACGGTCTCAAACCGTTTGGAGACCCAAGTGGTTTCAAAGGTGATTTGTTCATACGGTTTCTATATATTTTGTTTAAACAGTTTCAGACCTAGGATGCCCAAACGGTTTCAAAACTGTTTGGAGGGCATTTGAATTCAAACCGTTTGGAGTTTCAAAGGTCAAAACCGAATGAAGGTTCAACATATACAAAATTGATTGAATACTTAAAGTGATGAAAGATCAATTGATTCTATGATTGATAAGAATTAATAGCAAAGATAACTGCAATGGTTGAATCCTTAATGTACTTAGATGATTGGTACCCCTAGAGGGGTTAACCTTTAATGCTTATGGAAGCAATAGCTTAACACACTATGTCAATCCTTTATTCAAGATTGAATTGATTCAATCTAATCAAGATTGGAGTAATGAACATCCTAGAGAGGATGAGAGAGAGATTCATACATGCATAATAATCATGTAGCAATTTAACCTCAACACATTCAAAATAAATAGAATATGTACTGTAGGGTATGATCCTTGATAAAGAGATCATGAAACCCTAATTGAGGTTGTTGATTAACCTAAACCCTAAATTAGGGCAGTTCTATGTAAAATCCTAATCTAGGGTGATGGTGTGACCCTAATTTAGGGTAATGACATCAGAAACCCTAATTCAGGGTATTTTAATAATAAACCTTAATTGGATGTGAATACCAAACCCTAATTGAGGGTGATGTTATGAGAAACCCTAATCAAGGGTGAAGCCATATGAAACCCTAAGTGAGGGTGATGTCATGTGGAACCCTAGACAAGGGTGATGTCAAAATGAAACCTTAATGCAATAATGTGATGTAAAACCTAACTCAAGGTGATTCTATGTACTGGTATGTGACCCTTTGATTTGAAATCCTACACTGATATAGGATAAAGATATGGGGAGCCCTAATCTTGGGTTATAGTGTATGAAACCCTAATCTTGGGAAATATGATGATAAATCATAACCCAAATCTGGGTAATGAGATAAAGTATTCCTAATTGACATAAATTGGGAAATCCTAACTCAAATGAGGAAATAGTGATGTTACTCTTACAATGCATAGTGCTGATATGTAATTGATATAATTGTTATCATGTGCATTAATTATGCAAGTTTCATGAGATGTTGGACATAGCCAGGTATGAGCTATGATGTTTTACTATTAAAATTGCTTTATGGGCCTTGTGAGCCATAATATGATGTGTTGCCTAGTGAGAGGTAACAAGAGATATTAATGGGCTTTAAGAGCCATGTCAAATACCTGCATTGCAAATATTATGTTTACATTGGTCAGATGACCTGAAGGTATTAAGTTACCTGATAAAGTGGTAACAAGTGTTTTGATGAACTAAGGGTTTGAACACCCATATTCCATAATCATGATGATGAGATGATAAGTGATGAGATTACCCTGATGTGATAAGGGATTTAGATCCCAATGTTTAATAAAGCTTTGAAAAGAACTTTATAGAAATAATATTCATTCTTTGTAGCATTTGTTATAATGATTTATGTTTAGAAACATGTTTGATGCTAAAAGAATATTGTAATGTACTTAATTAATCAAGTGAAATGATATCATGTAGAGCCCTGGCCATAGATCCATCATCGTAAGTAGTTAGGTAATGGTGAAATAGGTTTTCCTATGGGAACTCCTGGAGGGCATACTTTTGAGTATGTGGGGGTTATGGGCGCGAATATCCTTACGCCCTAATGGAGGAATTGATGTGACGTAAACATTAAATCTATCAATCCTTCATTATATATGCCGGGATGGATGTATCATTAATCTCTCGATGGTCTTAATTTAGGATTTATGTGAGATAAATATAATATCTCTCGATTGCGAAGAGAGTACAACATGTCACTGTAACTCTAATAGCGAAGTTTCCAGTATACCCTGGAAAGCAATTTAGCAGAGACACAAGATGTCCTGCATTCGGTCCTCACACTGACTGAGGAAGATGAGGTCATGGAAATCTGGCTCTTCTATTGACCTATGTATGGTATCGATTTCAATTTCGCAATGGTCGGTTGGAGTATGAGCGGTATACCTCATCTCCTCAGGGCTTAAGCTATGGTTGTAAAATGTAATCAGCCGTGTAGCGTATTTGCTTAAAGTTGAAATATGAGAATTAATGGTTGATGTTAAATTGTTTAGTATGTCTTAGTTGGATAAATGCTATACATGTTCTTCATTTTCCTTATTGAATAAGTGACATGATGCTTTATCCAGATATAGCTGAAAGGACTTGAATAGAGAAAACTGCTCTAATCTGTTTATACATTGACTTATCTGTTGTTGAATACTTATCATTCTTCTGCTTGGTTTTATTCTATTATCTACAATAATAATGTTTCTGGCAAAGAGTTATATCTCTCGCTGGGACAATATTCAATTGTCTCACCCCCGTGGGATTCAACTTTTTAGGTAGACGCTGAAGAAGAAATAGAAATCCTACAGCGGGTGAAGAACAACAGTAACAACAACAACAAGGAGAGTAGTGAATTCTCAGGTGGAGACACTGGTTGTCATGTCCTGTAAATAGAGAGTCCTATGTGTCGTCTCTGTACTCTCAGATCATAGGAGTCAGTAGATAGTTTAATATTGATCTGAGATATTTGGCTTGATTCCTTGAGATTTTTATCCTGCCTATGTACAATTTAATAGGGCAATTGATGTTTGTAACTCTCGAGAAGGAATGGTACAAGAGATGTACTGATGAACCTGAATGTAAATAATTTACTTTAGTTCTTTATGAAAGAGTTTTTCAGTTTATGGATCTCTTTGTAAAAAGTTTTAAATTTTAGTGATTTTCAGTAATTCCACTGCTAACGACCGCTTCCACATTAATATTAACCGATGTTTGGCAACAGACGTCACAAAAACCATAAAAGAATTCTACAAAGATAAGGTTAGATTGCAACTTTAGAAGATATAAAACATAGGAAGTATAAACTTGTCACATAATCACATGGTACTATTTCACTACCAAACATGAGACTGTCATCATCAACACACCACCATGGGATACCAATCCCTTGACTCATCACATATATATATAACCTCAATTAGGGAACCAATCCATCCTCAAGGTCATTGAGCTATCACATTATTCCCTGCAAGAACATTATTATCTTTCCATGCATCATTAAGGCTCATCATCATATGTGTGATACATAAGTAGTATAACCAACGTTCAATAGATATAATGTGTATATAGTAGTAAACTAAGGTTACAATATTAGGAGAGAGAAGATAATCCATCATCATGCTAATTAATCAAGTAATATAAGAAACATTATCATATATTAGAATTAAGGTTAGGGTTCAACAAGGTAAGCCAAATTAGGTTTCTAAATTAGCAATTAGAAGTAAACCCTAAGTATCATCATCTCCAACATTCTTGGAAGCAATTAGATATCATAAAGTCAACAAACATCATGACTGTGTAGACCATAGAATGGTATCAATTGCATAGGATTAGACACATCATTGGTCGTTCAAAACCATGTAATACCATTCTTGGCGACCGGAGAGATCAACCACTTCAACGACCCTTAGGTCAAGCACATGGGCAACTGTTGAGACTAGGAGTACTACTTTCATCGACTGCTTAAGAATCCAGGACATCAACGACATTAAGGTCCAAGGTGTTGGCTAAATTGACACTATGATAAATCCCTTTGTTTCGATGATGACAAACATTTCATTTTTGTTGATCTAATGTGCTACTTGAGTGTTGCAAGAATGAGGTGGATGACAAAGCTCTAGGGAATCTATATGCTTGAATGATTGTAAATGTCATGAAATGTAATCAATTGTAAACTTGTACAAATATATAATGTACAAGTACTTAGACTTCATGTAAATCAAGCGTTAGATCTTCCCTAGCTAAACACCACATTTAGATAGGTCATCCCCTTCAATAGTGTCACATATGCACACTCATACACACACGTAGTGCCTTAATTGAAAAATTGAAACAGGGTCAATCTCGGTCGACAAACAGCTCGACCGAGACACTCTCGGTCGACAAACTTCTCGACCGAGAATGACCCAAGTAGCCGTTAGACACAGCTGAGAAAGTAGTTGGCAGTTGGAGATGAACGTTGCTAACACTTGATCCAGAGAGCCTGTCGGTCGACAAAACTTCGACCGAGTAGGTGTCTCGGTCGATAATTTCTTGACCGAGATGGACTCTGACAGCAACTGCAGAATTAATTAACTAGCCGTTGCTAAAGCAACTAACTTGTACCTAACGGCTAGTTAAGCACTTAGAACCCCCCAGAAAGTGTCTAAAACGTCCTTAAGCACTTGTAGGCCATTCCTATAAATAGGACATGCCTTAGGACACCTAAATACAACCAATCTTTACTTGTGATACACTTGAGCTTACACTTGCAATTGTCAATCTGTTTTGAGAAATTGAGCAACACTTGCATTGGCTATTTTTCTCCTTGCTCTAATTTCGTGTCCTATAGGCTAGCATCTCCTATCCACAGCAATTACACTTCTATTTACATTGGTTAGGAGATCAAAACGCTTGATATAGGAAATCAAGCCTTGAGCAGCAAAGTGGTATTGTAATTTCTATTTTTCCTTCTTGTTCCTTTTATTTTTTGTATTCTCCTTGCTACTCCTAGGGTTGGAGGCTGCGGATTGGAGAAGGTTCTTCTCGGTGGAGAAGGTGGACTTCGGACTACTTCAAGAAGGCTGTTGCAACGGGAAGCTACTTCAAGAGGAAGGCTACTTCAAGGGGGAGCTTGAAGTTACTTCAAGAAGGCTGCTTCAAAGTTGGTGCAACTACTTCTAGGTGAGAGTTGTTCGAAGGGTTTGGTGAAAGAATTGTAATTTTATGTAAAGTCCTTGCGAGGTAATAAAATTTGATTCTTTCAAAATCCTTGTTGGGTAAGCAACCGGGTAGTGGATTGACTGCCTTAGTATTTGCTAAGGTTGGAACCACTCTAAATCCTTGTCCCCTTGTCCAATATTTTTGTGGTTGGCTGTTTGAGTTAAAATAATTGTTAAATTATTATAAAACCATATTCACCCCCCCTCTAGTGGTTTTTCAATTGGTATCAGAGCAGGCTTCAAGGAACCCTAACCAAGTCTTGAAGAATGGGTGACGGGGTACTCAACAACCTCAACCTTGAGGGAACACTTGTGGCTAGGCCTCCTATGTTTGATGGAATAAACTACACCTACTGGAAGAGAAGGATGCAATTCTTCTTCCAAGGCATTAGCTGGGATCTATGGAGGATGGTGTCAACCCCCTATGAGCTTCCTCAAGTGGAATATGCAACTTGGGACACAAATACGGTAAAGTCGGCTCAAATGAATGCAAAGGCTGTAAGTATTCTCTATTGTTCAATTTCAGTAGGAGAATTTAATAGAATATCAAATTGTGAAACAGCCTATGAAATTTGACATAGACTTTCTATAACTTATGAAGGGACTGTTCAAGTTAAGAATTCTAAAATTGGAATGCTTAAACAAAAGTTTGAACAATTCCATATGGATCCGAATGAATCTATTAGTGATATGTATGCAAAATTCTCTTCCATTGTAAATGGTTTGAATGCTCTAGGTAAAGTTATTAGTGAGGAAGATTAGGTGTCAAAGATCCTTAGATCACTTCCTCCCAAGTACAAGCCCAAAGTGATGGACATTGAAGAAGCAAATGACCTCACCCAACTAAGAATGGAACAACTCATTGGCAACCTAGAAGCTCATGAGGCTACCTTAGAAGAGGAAGAAAGAAGAGAACAAGGAAGAAAGAAGGACATTGCATTCAAAGCATCAACCAAGAACAATCATGATACAAGTGAAGATGATAGTGAAGAAGAAACTCTCATTGTAAATGGTAAGCAGTATAAAAGTTTTAAAACTAATAAAACTTCTAGTGTTTCTTCTTCCAAGTGTTTTGAATGTGGAAAAAAGGGACATATGAAAGGTGATTGTCCAAAACTCAAGAAAGGGAAGAAATCATCTCACAAAAAGAAGGAAAGAGCATATAAAGCTACATGGGATGATTCAAGTGATGATAGTGATGATGGAAAAGAAGAATTAGAATGTCTTATTGCTACAACAAATGAAGAAGAAGAAGAAGAGGTAAGTCTTTTTGACCTACCAAAAGAAGATCTTATTTCTAGTCTTCCAAATACACATGATAAATATATTGAGTGCAAGAAGAAATTTAAGAAATCAAATAAAGTAAATGATGACCTAAATGCTAAACTTCTTGCTCTCACATCTGAAAATGAAGATCTCAAAAAGGCTATTGATGATCATGATGCTAAACTAAAATCTGTAGAAGCAAATTGTAATCTTCTCTCTCTAGAAAAGCTAAACTTGCAAACTCAAGTAAATGATCTTCAAAGACAATCTATAATGTGTTCACATCTAGACTATGATGTTATTGTGAAAGAAAGAGATTCTTTATTATCTATTCTAGATCAAGCTAAGTTAGATATCAAGAAGAAAATGGATGAGATTATTAAGTTGCAACAAAAAGTTAGTAGCTTGAGTAACAATGATACTCTTGATAAAATCTTAAATAATTCTTATCGTCAAATTGGAAGGAGAGGACTAGGTTATAAGCCTAAAGGAAAATCTTATCAAAAACCTAGTTGGAGAAGGACACAAGTGCTAGAGAATCAATCCATGTATGTACCCAAGAACAACTCAACTCCTAGAAAAAGAAATGAGATTGACTCTATTAGTTGTCATTATTGTATGCGTCTTGGACACTACTCTTTTACATGCCCATACAAGAAAAGGAATGATGATCTAGCTTGGGTTCCTAAAACTTAGAAGGTTTACATCTGACTGGTTGAGATTTGACCTAAAATGATATTTTTGATATACAATTGTCATATCTCAACACAAACAAACTTTAACTTTCATATTCTTGTTTTTACTTGTAAACAATTTCTGAAAACAGGACTGAAACAATACAGAACCTTTATCGGTCGAGAAACTGTCGACCGAGATAACTGTCGGTCGAGAAATGGTCGACCGAGCAGGTTTCTGTTGTCAAGTCTGAACTAGAACTGCTGAACTTGTTTTCAAATAATCTATTTGCTATCAATTTGCTATCAATAATTGATTTTACATGCAAATCAAGAATAAATGGTGAAAACCATCCTTGAAACAAAATATATAAATCTTTTGCATCATGAGTTAAGATAAACATTATGATTATGAAAATCCTTAAACATATTGCAAAAGTGTTATATGCAGACTGATTTTGAACAAATCTTAGTCATTGATTGAAAAAGATTATTAAGCATGATCATTTACTTGGTTTGTCTTAAATTTGAACATTCATCATGAATGAGATTATCTCAGTTTATCCTCTACATAGCTTGGCTTAAAACTGAAAATTATAAACCATGTTGATTTATTTATCATAATCCACATGGTTTATCCTAAGTATTTCTTGGTCTATCTAAGTAGGAACCATGTGTATTACAATTTAAATGGTCATAATCATTGTATTTTACATGACTCTATCTTGATCATTGCATTATGGATACACTGCTCCTGTTCTTGTGCCATATGTTTCATTGGTTTGTCTACAATAATATTTGATTCATATATACAAACCATGAATATTATTATTGATCATTGTAATTCAGGTCATATGAAGATGCCATTACAGTAAAACTTCATGGCATAAATACATTTTCTGCAGAAATTATACTTCACATATAAGTGTTCAAATTGAAAAATCTACAGAAATTGCCTCTTGGTTAAAGTTAAAATTTGACCAAGGGGTGCTATGGTCGCAGTCAAGGTCGACCTAAAATAAGCTTGACAAAATGCTTATTTGTACATCATTTTATTGTACTTAATCTTAGTATCAAAATATACTTTTGATAAAGGTCAAAATCAAATTTTAGAAATCATTTGTGACCTTAGAAGATTTAAATTGCTTTAAATTATAAGATAAGGGGGAGTTCATAAAAACAAATTTGATTATTTGATTAAGAAGATTACAAAAACACTGTAAACATCATTTGAAGCTTGTTATGACCTTAGTATTTTTACTCTTGGTTATGAAGAAATCTACAAATTTCATAAAAATGATATATCTTGTTCTTAAAGGAACTCTCTAAACAAATCAGGGCTTAACATCCCGTGCATTTGGTTAGAGACATTTTTATGCACTCTAAGATTAAAAGATTCTCATTTCATTTTTTAGGGCTTAACATCCCTTGTAAAATGGGTGAGAAATCAATACACATAAGCCATTAACTTAAAAGAAACTCATATCATTTCAAGGCTTAACATCCTTTGCAAATGATTGAGAAACAAATTGTGGCTAAATCTGACAATAAAATCCCTTGATTTTAATTGGATATCTCTTTAAGGGGGAGCAAAGCTTAAAAAGATAGACACAAAGTCATACTAAATGATTATATTGGATATCTTTTTGAAATGACAAAGGGGGAGAAATAATATAAAATCACAAACATAAAATTAAAATGAGTTTCATAATATCTTGGCCAGCAGTCACTTGCAAAACCAAAGATGGCTACAAAGGTAATTTCAGGTATGAAACTCACATGTTCTATATTTCCTTATTTTATATTTAGGAAATGTTTTTCATCTTCAAAAAGGGGGAGATTGTTGGCTAAATTGACACTATGATAAATCCCTTTGTTTCGATGATGACAAACATTTCATTTTTGTTGATCTAATGTGCTACTTGAGTGTTGCAGGAATGAGGTGGATGACAAAGCTCTAGGGAATATATATGCTTGAATGATTGTAAATGTCATGAAATGTAATCAATTGTAAACTTGTACAAATATATAATGTACAAGTACTTAGACTTCATGTAAATCAAGCGTTAGATCTTCCCTAGCTAAACACCACATTTAGATAGGTCATCCCCTTCAATAGTGTCACATATGCACACTCATACACACGTAGTGCCTTAATTGAAAAATTGAAACGGGGTCAATCTCGGTCGACAAACTCCTCGACCGAGACACTCTCGGTCGACAAACTTCTCGACCGAGAATGACCCAAGTAGCCGTTAGACACAGCTGAGAAAGTAGTTGGCAGTTGGAGATGAACGTTGCTAACACTTGATCCAGAGAGCCTGTCGGTCGACAAAACTTCGACCGAGTAGGTGTCTCGGTCGATAATTTCTCGACCGAGATGGACTTTGACAACAACTGTAGAATTAATTAACTAGCCGTTGCTAAAGCAACTAACTTGTACCTAACGGCTAGTTAAGTACTTAGAACCCCCTAGAAAGTGTCTAAAACGTCCTTAAGCACTTGTAGGCCATTCCTATAAATAGGACATGCCTTAGGACACCTAAATACAACTAATCTACACTTGTGATACACTTGAGCTTACACTTGCAATTGTCAATCTGTTTTGAGAAATTGAGCAACACTTGCATTGGCTATTCTTCTCCTTGCTCTAATTTCGTGTCCTATAGGCTAGCATCTCCTATCCACAGCAATTACAATTCTATTTACATTGGTTAGGAGATCAAAACGCTTGATATAGGAAATCAAGCCTTGAGCAGCAAAGTGGTATTGTAATTTCTATTTTTCCTTCCTGTTCCTTTTATTTTTTGTATTCTCCTTGCTACTCCTAGGGTTGGAGGCTGCGGATTGGAGAAGGTTCTTCTCGGTGGAGAAGGTGGACTTCGGACTACTTCAAGAAGGTTGTTGCAACGGGAAGCTACTTCAAGAGGAAGGCTACTTCAAGGGGGAGCTTGAAGTTACTTCAAGAAGGCTGCTTCAAAGTTGGTGCAACTACTTCTAGGTGAAGGCTGTTCGAAGGGTTTGGTGAAAGAATTGTAATTTTATGTAAAGTCCTTGCGAGGTAATAAAATTTGATTCTTTCAAAATCCCGGTTGGGTAAGCAACCGGGTAGTGGATTGACTGCCTTAGTATTTGCTAAGGTTGGAACCACTCTAAATCCTTGTCCCCTTGTCCAATATTTTTGTGGTTGGCTGTTTGAGTTAAAATAATTATTAAATTATTATAAAACCCTATTCACCCCCCTCTAGTGGTTTTTCAATTGGTATCAGAGCAGGCTTCAAGGAACCCTAACCAAGTCTTGAAGAATGGGTGGCGGGGTACTCAACAACCTCAACCTTGAGGGAACACTTGTGGCTAGGACTCCTATGTTTGATGGAACAAACTACACCTACTGGAAGAGAAGGATGCAATTCTTCTTCCAAGGCATTAGCTGGGATCTATGGAGGATGGTGTCAACCCCCTATGAGCTTCCTCAAGTGGAATATGCAGCTTGGGACACAAATACGGTAAAGTCGACTCAAATGAATGCAAAGGCTGTAAGTATTCTCTATTGTTCAATTTCAGTAGGAGAATTTAATAGAATATCAAATTGTGAAACAGCCTATGAAATTTGGCATAGACTTTCTATAACTTATGAAGGGACTGTTCAAGTTAAGAATTCTAAAATTGGAATGCTTAAACAAAAGTTTGAACAGTTCTGTATGGATCCGAATGAATCTATTAGTGATATGTATGCAAAATTCTCTTCTATTGTAAATGGTTTGAATGCTCTAGGTAAAGTTATTAGTGAGGAAGATCAGGTGTCAAAGATCCTTAGATCACTTCCTCCCAAGTACAAGCCCAAAGTGACGGCCATTGAAGAAGCTAATGACCTCACCCGACTAAGAATGGAACAACTCATTGGCAACCTAGAAGCTCATGAGGCTACCTTAGAAGAGGAAGAAAGAAGAGAACAAGGAAGAAAGAAGGACATTGCATTCAAAGCATCAACCAAGAACAATCATGATACAAGTGAAGATGATAGTGAAGAAGAAACTCTCATTGTAAATGGTAAGCAGCATAAAAGTTTTAAAACTAATAAAACTTCTAGTGTTTCTTCTTCCAGGTGTTTTGAATGTGGCAAAAAGGGACATATGAAAGGTGATTGTCCAAAACTCAAGAAAGGGAAGAAATCATCTCACAAAAAGAAGGAAAGAGCATATAAAGCTGCATGGGATGATTCAAGTGATGATAGTGATGATGGAAAAGAAGAAGTAGAATGTCTTATTGCTACAACAAATGAAGAAGAAGAAGAAGAAGAGGTAAGTCTTTTTGACCTACCAAAAGAAGATCTTATTTCTAGTCTTCAAAATACACATGAGAAATATATTGAGTGCAAGAAGAAATTTAAGAAATCAAATAAAGTAAATGATGACCTAAATGCTAAACTTCTTGCTCTCACATCTGAAAATGAAGATCTCAAAAAGGCTATTGATGATCATGATGCTAAACTAAAATCTGTAGAAGCAAATTGTAATCTTCTCTCTCTAGAAAAGCTAAACTTGCAAACTCAAGTACATGATCTTCAAAGACAATCTATTATGTGTTCACATCTAGACTATGATGTTATTGTGAAAGAAAGAGATTCTTTATTATCTAGTCTAGATCAAGCTAAGTTAGATATCAAGAAGAAAATGGATGAGATTATTAAGTTGCAACAAAAATTTAGTAGCTTGAGTAACAATGATACTCTTGATAAAATCTTAAATAATTCTTATCGTCAAATTGGAAGGAGAGGACTAGGTTATAAGCCTAAAGGAAAATCTTATCAAAAACCTAGTTGGAGAAGGATACAAGTGCTAGAGAATCAATCCATATATGTACCCAAGAACAACTCAACTCCTAGAAAAAGAAATGAGATTGACTCTATTAGTTGTCCTTATTGTATGCGTCTTGGACACTACTCTTTTACATGCCCATACAAGAAAAGGAATGATGATCTAGCTTGGGTTCCTAAAACGTAGAATGTTTACATCTGACTAGTTGAGATTTGACCTAAAATGATATTTTTGATATACAATTGTCATATCTCAACACAAACAAACTTTAACTTTCATATTCTTGTTTTTACTTGTAAACAATTTCTGAAAACAGGACTGAAACAATACAGAACCTTTATCGGTCGAGAAACTGTCGACCGAGATAACTGTCGGTCGAGAAATGGTCGACAGAGCAGGTTTCTGTTGTCAAGTCTGAACTAGAACTGCTGAACTTGTTTTCAAATAATCTATTTGCTATCAATAACTGATTTTACATGCAAATCAAGAATAAATGGTGAAAACCATCCTTGAAACAAAATATATAAATCTTTTGCATCATGAGTTAAGATAAACATTATGATTATGAAAATCCTTAAACATATTGCAAAAGTGTTATATGCAGACTGATTTTGAACAAATCTTAGTCATTGATTGAAAAAGATTATTAAGCATGATCATTTACTTGGTTTGTCTTAAATTTGAACATTCATCATGAATGAGATTATCTCAGTTTATCCTCTACATAGCTTGGCTTAAAACTGAAAATTATAAACCATGTTGATTTATTTATCATAATCCACATGGTTTATCCTAAGTATTTCTTGGTCTATCTAAGTAGGAACCATGTGTATTACAATTTAAATGGTCATAATCATTGTATTTTACATGACTCTATCTTGATCATTGCATTATGGATACACTGCTCCTGTTCTTGTGCCATATGTTTCATTGGTTTGTCTACAATAATATTTGATTCATATAAACAAACTTTGAATATTATTATTGATCATTGTAATTCAGGTCATATGAAGATGCCATTACAGTAAAACTTCATGGCATAAATACATTTCCTGCAGAAATTATACTTCACATATAAGTGTTCAAATTGAAAAATCTGCAGAAATTGCCTCTTGGTTAGAGTTAAAATTTGACCAAGGGGCGCTATGGTCGCAGTCAAGGTCGACCTAAACTAAGCTTGACAAAATGCTTATTTGTACATCATTTTATTGTACTTAATCTTAGTATCAATATGTACTTTTGATAAAGGTCAAAATCAAATTTTAGAAATCATTTGTGACCTTAGAAGATTTAAATTGCTTTAAACTATAAGATAAGGGGGAGTTCATAAAAACAAATTTGATTATTTGATTAAGAAGATTACAAAAACACTGTAAACATCATTTGAAGCTTGTTATGACCTTAGTATTTTTACTCTTGGTTATGAAGAAATCTACAAATTTCATAAAAATGATATATCTTGTTCTTAAAGGAACTCTCTAAACAAATAAGGGCTTAACATCCCGTGCATTTGGTTAGAGACATTTTTATGTACTCTAAGATTAAAAGATTCTCATTTCATTTTTTAGGGCTTAACATCCCTTATAAAATGGGTGAGAAATCAATACACATAAGCCATTAACTTAAAAGAAACTCATATCATTTCAAGGCTTAACATCCTTTGCAAATGATTGAGAAACAAATTGTGACTAAATCTGACAATAAAATCCCTTGATTTTAATTAGATATCTCTTTAAGGGGGAGCAGAGCTTAAAAAGATAGACACAAAGTCATACTAAATGATTGTATTGGATATCTTTTTGAAATGACAAAGGGGGAGAAATAATATAAAATCACAAACATAAAATTAAAATGAGTTTCATAATATCTTGGCCAGCAGTCACTTGCAAAACCAAAGATGGCTACAAAGGTAATTTCAGGTATGAAACTCACATGTTCTATATTTCCTTATTTTATATTTAGGAAATGTTTGTCATCTTCAAAAAGGGGGAGATTGTTGGCTATATTGACACTATGATAAATCCCTTTGTTTTGATGATGACAAACATTTCATTTTTGTTGATCTAATGTGCTACTTGAGTGTTGTAGGAATGAGGTGGATGACAAAGCTCTAGGGAATATATATGCTTGAATGATTGTAAATGTCATGAAATGTAATCAATTGTAAACTTGTACAAATATATAATGTACAAGTACTTAGACTTCATGTAAATCAAGCGTTAGATCTTCCCTAGCTAAACACCACATTTAGATAGGTCATCCCCTTCAATAGTGTCACATATGCACACTCATACACACACGTAGTGCCTTAATTGAAAAATTGAAACAGGGTCAATCTCGGTCGACAAACTCCTCGACCGAGACACTCTCGGTCGACAAACTTCTCGACCGAGAATGACCCAAGTAGCCGTTAGACACAGCTGAGAAAGTAGTTGGCAGTTGGAGATGAACGTTGCTAACACTTGATCCAGAGAGCCTGTCGATCGACAAAACTTCGACCGAGTAGGTGTCTCGGTCGATAATTTCTCGACCGAGATGGACACTGACAGCAACTGCAGAATTAATTAACTAGCCGTTGCTAAAGCAACTAACTTGTACCTAACGGTTAGTTAAGCACTTAGAACCCCCTAGAAAGTGTCTAAAACGTCCTTAAGCACTTGTAGGCCATTCCTATAAATATGACATGCCTTAGGACACCTAAATACAACCCATCTACACTTGTGATACACTTGAGCTTACACTTGCAATTATCAATCTGTTTTGAGAAATTGAGCAACACTTGCATTGGCTATTCTTCTCCTTGCTCTAATTTCGTGTCCTATAGGCTAGCATCTCCTATCCACAGCAATTACACTTCTATTTACATTGGTTAGGAGATCAAAACGCTTGATATAGGAAATCAAGCCTTGAGCAGCAAAGTGGTATTGTAATTTCTATTTTTCCTTCTTATTCCTTTTATTTTTTGTATTCTCCTTGCTACTCCTAGGGTTGGAGGTTGCGGATTGGAGAAGGTTCTTCTCGGTGGAGAAGGTGGACTTCGGACTACTTCAAGAAGGTTGTTGCGACGGGAAGCTACTTCAAGAGGAAGGCTACTTCAAGGGGGAGCTTGAAGTTACTTCAAGAAGGCTGCTTCAAAGTTGGTGCAACTACTTCTAGGTGAAGGCTGTTCGAAGGGTTTGGTGAAAGAATTGTAATTTTATGTAAAGTCCTTGCAAGGTAATAAAATTTGATTCTTTCAAAATCCCGGTTGGGTAAGCAACCAGGTAGTGGATTGACTGCCTTAGTATTTGCTAAGGTTGGAACCACTCTAAATCCTTGTCCCCTTGTCCAATATTTTTGTGGTTGGCTGTTTGAGTTAAAATAATTGTTAAATTATTATAAAACCCTATTCACCCCCCCTCTAGTGGTTTTTCACAAGGTTCACCAACCACATAGGTGAGAATTCAACGACCAGGAAGATGGAAATGCTCATCGACCGCTAAGAAGGAATATCCTTACAACCAAAACATGTAGTCAATCTTGGCGACCACCAAACATCAATATCCTTGGTGACCTCAATAGGAGAGAGAAAAAAGAACTTGGAGACCAAAAACTCACCAACATCAGGTTGATCATCACCATGAAACCGAAAACTACCAAGGTGTAAAACACAAAAATATCAACTCTGAAACCCTGATTTCAACCATCATGAGAGAAAGCAAAACCATGACTTAGAGAGAGAAAAATCAATGTTTCCATAGTCATGCATTGAAACCACCATCAACAAAGGAAGATAATCATGCATAAAGATTAGGGTTCATAAAAGGGAAGTAATCTACTCAAGATCACCATGAAACATAAGCCCTAGATCATAGATATCATCTTTCTACTAGGAACCACATTTTTAGGGTATATTATGTGCATGCAAGATGAGTGTAAGCAATAATGGAGGAGAAATTTATATAATATGCCTCAAAAGAGAAGGAGAAACTCTAATAGAAAAGAACCTCTAAGAAAAGAGACATAAAACCCAAGCTTGATCACCACTCTCAGCCAAGTTAGCTCCTCTACTGCAAGAAAGCAAACCCTAGGTCAAGAAAAGAGATGATCTTCAAGATCTGACTCAAGCACTACCATGAAGAACCATGGATTCGTCCAAGAAGAGAAAGAAGAAGAGGGTAGAGAAAGTAAAATGAAGATGGAGAGGAAGATCACTTACTAAGAAAAAAGGATCACCAAACGATCACCTACGAAGGGTTGCTCCAAACCCTACCTCAACATGTAAGATGGATCATCCATTGAGATCCACCTTCACCACCAAGAACATGGGAATGCAATCCAAGAAAAAGAAGATAGAAAAAGGGTGCAAATGGTTTAGTTGCATGCAAGGAGGGAGGTTTATATAAACAAGGGTTGGAGTGAGATTATGGAGGTTAGGTGTCATGCTAACACATGCCATGTGTCCATCAAAACTCATCCATGCAAGAACCGTAATCACACATGTAACTAGGGTGACAAAACAAAGAAAAAAAATGACCACTTGATCCATGACCATTGACCGCTGAAGATCCTCAATGACAAAGGTGATCAAGTTCAACGACTACTAACCCTAGATTTGTGGCGGCTTAAAGGGGTCATATGCCTCATAGTCTCCAAAGGTTAGGGGCACACTCCAAAACATCATCTACCGAAGAGAACTTGGCTAAAGAAAAACTTGGAGATTGGTGAAACATAGGCTCATCAGTCAAACACATAGCAAGGTCAACCATCCACTTGGGACATCTAAGCAAACCCTAAAACTCATCATGACATCTCACCACATCAAACATGAAGTAAGGCACCCCAAAGCATGAATCTCTCCAACATGATGTCAAAGCATGTGAGTCACAATAAGAAAGCAACAAATTGCAAGAAAAACCCTAAACATGGTTAAATTTCAATTAGGTCCAAACAAGCACATATATGCATAACTAGCTCAAACAACATCCAAAATGGACCAAACTAAATATATAACCTCATCATATGTTATAAAAATGCATCATGAGGTTTGATTAAGGTTTTAACCATCCAATTATGCTAAGCAAGCAAGATCAACCAAAAATTCTATGTCAGGGGTCTTACAGTAATGGATGGTGAAAATGAGGATTTTTCTCCTCATGTCATCTCCCATCTAGCCTTTGAATAAATCCAAGACATTTTCACTAAGAGTCAACAAACTATATCCTAATATCTCTCACCTATGGGTAGGAGAGTGGAATCACTTATGTCAAAGGGGTATCCATCTAGGGTTTCACTAGTTGGACCTAGGAACAAAATCCCAAATTAGCCACATTTCACCCCTTTCGCGTACTACCTAGGTGCACTACTACAGAAATAGCATTCAGTGTCACTTTTCTGGGCGTCGTTTATTAAGAAAAACCAACGCCTAACATATAAGGCGTCGGTTGTTTAAGCAAACCAACGTCTATATTCGAAGACCAGCCAGACGCGGGTACCGCTTTGTATTAAGCGTCGGTTGTTTATAAAAAACCGACGCTTAAAGTTGCCCGCGAAATCCATATTTCGATAAGAAAAATAGTGTCATTGTCAGCGTCGGTTATATACCTAGAAAACCGACGCCTATGTGCGATGAAAATTTGCACGGAAAATGTCACTTTTAGCGTCGGTTATCCTTGTATAACCGACGCTGAAGGTGGTAACCGACGCTGAAGGTGGTTCCCGCCAAACATTTTCATGAAAATATCGTCCAATTGGACGTCGGTTGTTGCAAACAACCGACGCTAAAGATGTTTAGGCATCGGTTGTTGTAAACAACCGACGCTATTTGGGAACTTCATAACCCTCGATCGCCCGACTCTTCCCTTTTCTTCTGTTTCATTACGAGCAATTTCTTCTCTGCTGTCGCCCGACTCTCTGCTCCTTCTTCTCCACGACAGCGCCGCCGTGCCACCACTGCTACTTCGGCGCCCCCTTCTCCGGTGCCCCCTTCTCCTTCTCCTCCGCCGCCGCACCCCCTTCTCCTTCTCCTCCACCTGGCCGCTGCCTGCCTGCCACCGCCTGGCCGCTGCCTGCCTGCCGCCACCTGGCCGCCTGCCTACCTGCTGCCGCTGACGCTCCCTGCTCGTCGGAGTCACTGCCGCTGGTTCTGGAGCTCACCGGCCGCCGCCCACGTACTCAACCAGCTCGACCTCGCCCTACTCTGCTTGCCCAGGTACCTATCGACCTACCCAGGCACGAAATTGGTTCTTTATGTGCCGACCTAATCTGCTTGCCTAATCTGCTTGCGCGAAATTGGATCCCTACTCTGCTTGCTTAATGTGCCTAATCTACTTTAAGTGGTCCTAATATCATAACATGATAGTTTTATAATCATGGCTAAACATAATATGAACTAGATCTTTTTATATCATTAAATCAATGAACTTAGGAATTGGGGGTTCAAGAATAACCCTAATGATAACAGGATAATAAGGAAACCTAAACTCTAGATTAGGACTTGAGTAGCGTTTAATGTTATTATATGATTTGTGGCACATTAGGATGTATATTGATTTCTTGATTTATTATTTAATAATGCTCTGTTGATTAGGATTAACCATGTTGCCTGTACTTTATAGACATTTATTATATATAAGAATGACAACACATGTATTTGTTGGCCTAGAAACCCATCCAAGATTGACTCATTAGGAGTAAATCTTGGATAGTCCCCGGTTTGGGACTATTCTTGAACACCTAATCTCACTTAGGATGTAAGTGTATAATGTGTATTGGGTTTTCGAGAAAATTTCGGTAGCATTTCCCCGTTTGTTCTCTAAGTACATATGTACTTAGAGAACAGCGGGGAAATGTTGCCGAAATTTTCTTGAAAACCCAATACACATTATACACTTACTAGTGAGATTTGGTGTTCAAGGATGGGATAGGTGGTACACATTTATTATATATAAGAATGACATCAAATGTGTTTGTTGGCCTAGAAACCCGTCCAAGATTGACTCATTAGGAGTAAATCTTGGATAGTCCCCGGTTTGGGACTGTTCTTGAACACCTAATCTCACTTAGGATGTAAGTGTATAATGTGTATTGGGTTTTTGAGAAAATTTCGGTAGCATTTCCCCGTTTGTTCTCTAAGTACATATGTACTTAGAGAATAGCGGGGAAATGCTGCCAAAATTTTCTTGAAAACCCAATACACATTATACACTTACTAGTGAGATTAGGTGTTCAAGGATGGGATAGGTGGTACACATTTATTATATATAAGAATGACATCACATTATACACTTAGGATGTAAGTGTATACCCTAATCTTTTCCTAATATATACTTGTTTCCTAATATATACTTGTTTTCTCTGATCATAGAATGTCCATTCGTAATCGTTGCACCCCAAAGTTTATATCTGGTCTTGATCAGTTTATTAGATTTGCCGAGGAACATAGGAAAAAACCTACAGATAGGTTCTACTGTCCATGTAGGCATTGCGGCAACAACTTGAAAGTCAACACTGGTGAGGAAATCAAAAGTCATGTCATGTGCAACGGGATTGTACAAGGCTATACAGAATGGCACTGGCATGGAGAGATTTCAAAATCGAAACCAGTAGATGTCGATAGCAGTGCTTGGGTGGAAGAAGAAATTGCCTTCGATGACGTAAATGTGAACGAACCAGTTCCAGCAGACATCGTTGATGCGATGCTGGATAGTTGTAGGGTAGAGCACACTGATCCACCTCCTATCTTTAGAAACATTGTGCATGATGCTGAGATACCGTTATACACAGGCTGTGCTAAGTTTACGAAGCTTAGCGCTGTGTTGAGATTGTATAAGTTGAAAGCTAACAATAGATGGAGCGACAAAAGCTTCACTTCATTGTTGACTTTGTTGAAAGAAATGCTTCCTGAAGGAAACGAGCTGCCAATCTCAACATACCAGGTAAAGAAAATGTTGTGCCCAATGGGAATGGAGTGTTGGATAAATTGGATATTATGATAAATCCCTTTGTTTCGATGATGACAAACATTTCATTCTTATTTATCTAACAAGCTACTTGAGTGTGCAGGACTAAGCAGGATGACAAAGTAGCAAGGGAAAATCCAAGAGCTTACTTAGTTATATTTTCATGCAATGTAATCAATATTGTAAAACTTGTACAAATATATAATGTACAAGTACTTAGATTTGCATGTAAATCAAGCGTTAGATTTTCCTTAGCCAAACACCATAGTTAGACATGTCATCCCAGTTAATTAGGATCACCTTTGCACACTCACACATATAATTAATGCTTAAATTGAAACCTTGAAATAGGATCATTCTCGGTCGACAAACTCCTCGACCGAGACACTCTCGGTCGACCATCTTCTCGACCGAGAAAGATCCAAAGTAGTCGTTAGACACAACAGACAAAGTAGTTGGCAGTTGCAAATGAACGTTAATCCAGAGAGCCTGTCGGTCGACAAAACTTCGACCGAGTAGGTGTCTCGGTCGACCATTCCTCGACCGAGATGGTCTCTGACAGCAACTGCAGAATAAATTAATTAGCCGTTGTTAAAGCAACAACTTTGTACCTAACGGCTAGTTAAGCACTTAGAAACCCCTAGAAGTTGTCTAGAACGTCCTTAAGCATACTTAGGCCATTCCTATAAATAGGACAAGCCATAGGACACTAGAATTCACTTGTTACACTTGAGAATACACTTGAGCATACTTGAGCAATCTTTTGCAAGCAAATTTGAGCACTGTGATCATTGGCCTACATTCTTCTTAGCTCAATCTCGTGTCCTATAGGCTAGATTCTCCTACCCACAGCAATTACAAGTTCACATACTTGGCTAGGAGATCTTACGCTTGATCTAGGCATATCAAGCCTCGGGCTTAAAGGATAAGTTGTAATTTCTCTATTTCTTTCTTGTTCCTATTTATTCTTTGTACTCTCCTTGCTACTCCTAGGGTTGGAGGCTGCAGATTGGAGAGGGTTGACTTCTCGGAGGAGAAGGGGACTTCAAGCTACTTCAAGAAGGCTATCGCACGGGAAGCTACTTCAGAAGGCTGGTGCAACGGGAGTTGGTGCATCTACTTCAAGGGAAGGCTGCTTCGAGTTGGGCGATTACTTCTAGGTGAAGGCTGCTTGAAGGGTTTAGGGAAAAGAGATTGTATTTTATGTAATTCCTTGAGAGGTAATAAAATAAATTTCTTTTCAAATCCCGGTTGGGTAAGCAACCGGGTAGTGGACTGACTACCTTAGTATTTGCTAAGGTAGGAACCACTCTAAACCCTTGTGTCTCCTTGTCCAATATTTTTCTTTGTGGTTGCTTGAGTAATTAATTGTTAAAATTATCTATAAAACTCTATTCACCCCCCCCCCTCTAGTAGTTTTCAATTGGTATCAGAGCAGGCTTCAAGTAGCCCTAACCAGGTCTTGAAGAGATAAAGGGAGGAGGTGACTACAACCACAAGAAAAGGAGCATGGACCAATGTGCGACAAGTTGCAATTGGTGCTTAGGAACAAAGCACTCTACGTCTAGATGTCCATGGAGGTCAAAGAAAGAAGATACACATAAAGAATGTTTCGTTGCTACAATAAGTGAGGAAGAAGAAGAAGAGGTAAGCTTGCTTGATTTACCTAAAGAAGAGTTAGTTACTATTATTGAAGAAACACATAATAAATATGTTGAATGCAAAAAGAAATTAAAGAAATCAAATAAAGAAAATGATGATCTAAATGCTAGATTTCTTGAGCTTACATCCGAAAATGACGATTTATATGCTAAATTGAATACTCTTGGTTTTGAAAAAGATAGCATTATGTCTGAAAATCGTACTTTGAAATCATCTCTAAGTAATAGTGAAGTGAAAATTTTCACTCTAGAGACTAACTATGATCTTCTATGTCAAGAAAAGACTGAACTGCTTGCAAAGATAAATGATATTCAAAAACAACCTATATTGTGCACCCATGTAGATTATGACAATATAGTGAAAGAAAGAAATATGTTATCATTCAATCTAGACCAAGCAAAATTAGATATCAAGAAAAGAATGGATGAGATCGTTAAGTTGCAACAAGAAGTTAGTAAGTTAAGCAACAATGGAATCCTTGATAGAATATTAGAAAATTCCTATCATCAAATAGGGAGAAGAGGACTAGGTTATAAGCCTAAGGAGAAATCCTATCAACAACCTACTTGGAGAAGGACACAAGCAAGTCAATCCATGAATGTACATAGAGGCAAATATACTTTTGTACCAAAGAACAACCTAGACCAAAATCATAGAAAGAGATATGAGGTTGATTCTATATGTTGCCACTATTGTTCACGTCTTGGACATTACTCCTTCTCATGCCCATATAGGAAAAAGAATGTTGAGATGGTATGGGTTCCAAAATCCCCAAATTGATTCGATTAGACTAAGTTGAGATATGACCAAAGTCTCAAATTTGCACATCTTTTTTTGTCTATCTCAACTTAACATATAGGGATAACAGATTTATCATACTCTTATTGCAAATTTATCTCTTAGAAATACTTGCAATGATTAAAATGTTTCAAATCGACTTTTGAAAATACTCATTGTGCTAAGCATCACTTAATATGCTTCATCATATTTGATGCCCTTACTAAGTTCTCATAATTTGTACACTTTAAATGAGCCTCATATTGATATTCGTAAGCCATCTGCAGAACTTACTCTTCACGTATGAATATTTTTTTAAACCTGCGGAATATGCCTCTTGGTTAAAATAAAATTTGACCAAGGGGCGCCATGGTCGTAATCAAGGGCGACCTAAAATAAACTTTGATAAAAATTGTTTATTTGGACATTATTTTATTGAACTTAATCTTAGCATATTTTTAAATCGAAACTTAAATCATTTGTAGCAATTAGAAGCCTTAAATATTATTACTCCCTTGGAATATACATATATATGCTCTACAAAAATGTTCTATGATTTGCATTAAAATACAGTCAAAAATTGAACTCAGTAAGTCTGTCGGTCGACGACTTCGTCGACCGAGAACCACTCGGTCAGCCCATCTCACTCGACCGACAAATTCTAAACAGACTCAGTATTGGACGAACTGTCGGTCGACGAGTGCTCGACCGAGACAATGTCGCTCGACAAGCGCTCGACCGAGAAATAGCCGTTGGATATGACCGTTGCAACCCGACCGTTATGACCGTTTTCTTTACCGTTGGAGGACCAAGTGGCGCGTCTGCAACTCGACCGTTGCGAATGCTCGGTCGACGAGTCGTCGACCGACCAGGTCGCTGGAATTCTATAAATAAGTGCAAAAACGAGCCACTTACTCACACTTGCATTTCCTTGCTTCCATAGTCCATCTCTAGTGAAATTTCGTGCAATCCTTCAGCATTCTTACCCTCAAATCTTCCTTGCTTCTTCTCCACACTCAAGAAACACAAATGGCTTCATCCTCAGCTGTTCGTGGAAAGAAGAAGGTTGCCGGAAGAAAAGGAAGAGAAGCTCGGGAAGCCACTCCGCCATTGACGATCATCAACGATATCGCCTTCGTCGACGGAGATGCTGGAGATCGATACTTTCATCTTTCCTCTAAAGCTCCTCTTCCCCGACGCCCGGTCGAAGTGATGGACTTCATCAACATAGTCGACCTGGAGCATCTCTTTGGAGTACAAAAGCTGAAGGACTTCATCAATCCATCCTTTCCTTCCTATTCCATTAAGGTAGTCAACGAATTCTATGCCAATCTTATATCCCATACCGAAAATGAAACCACAATCTTCTACACCATGGTCAATGGGCATAGTTTTAAATTTTTCGAAGGGGATATTCTTGACATGCTAGAAATTGATATAGATGAATATCAAGATTTCCTTGACCTTACCACCGGCAATCCAATAAATTTATTGTCCCATGATGACCACTCCACTAGCCTTAGTGATATAAAAAGAGCCATATTTCAAGCCAATACCACTTGTCATGAAGATAGGGGAACCTATTATGCAATAAACCTAAAACCGGCATGTAGAATAGTAAACCTCATTGTTTCCACCAACATACATCCACGAGCCAATAAATCCGAGGTTCCTATTTTCCGTATGTGTCTAATTTATGCTATCATAAAAGAAATTCCCATCAACTTCATTCGCATAATACTTAAAAATATGCTTGACTTTTCTGGCAATCCACCATATGCCGATTTTGTATGCCAGATTACTCAACATTGTCTTAAGTTAAACATTGAAGATATGGGATACCTATGGGAGCGTAGACCACCAAAGATAAGTAAGAACACCGTAGAGAAGATGGGGATTGACTTTGGTCATAAAAGGGCTAGAGTAGAAGGAGAATCATCACATCAAGATATACCACCACCCCCTCCTCCTACTAATCTTTCTATTGATCCCATCCAAAATACTCTCACTTATCTTGTTGGCTCCCAATATCATCTCAGTAACCAACTCAACTATACCCATCATGCCATGACATACTTAAATCAAAGAATGCAAAATCTTTCTCCGGCTGAAACTGATGAATATCCGCATTCTTTAAATCCTGGCATGCTCAACCCATTTAACCCTTCATACAACTATTATCAACCTCCACCTCCACCATCAATGGATCTTGCACATACTCAATTTTCCTCCATACAATTGCAAGATATAGCTGCTCACTTCCGATTTGACCGAGTTCCCACATTTCTGGAAGCATATGCATTGGCTATGACAGGTGCTTTAGATTGGCAAACTCTGGTCAAATATTATGGAGCCGAGCCATTCCTTGGGAAAGATCCGGACATCGATGTAATTCTTAAATCTTTCCTGTGAAGTGTTGGAGTTGTACTAGTTGTAATAAAAATGATTAGTCAAATTCTATATGATTGTAATCTTCTTCATGCTATTGAATGAAATTTACCATTTTTATTTGATTCACATGGTTATTTTTTATGAGACATCTTCAAAATATGGATCACAAGTTCATTATTGTAGAGCATAACAAATGAAGGGAATAATAATTAAAACAGGCAACTATTACAATTGTAATTGAATTTCCAAATGCAAAACAGTTCTCCAGAAACATTCTCGGTCGAGCAACTAGTCGACCGAGAACATTGTCGGTCGAGCAATTGTCGACCGACTGGGTTTCTGTTTTTCCAGATTGACATAAATTGCATACATCTTTGTTAAATCTTGGACATTTTATATATTTGCTTAGTATTCAAACTTTCATTTGAGAAATCTATCTAAGGGGGAGCAAAGCATAAGAAAAAGGGGGAGATCATCAAAACTTTAACCATTTGATTGAAGAAGCTTACAAAAATATTGTAATCACCATGTGTAGCTGAAAATTTTCAAGAAATTTATGAATTTATTGAAAATGGTATCTTGTATTTACAGAAATTCTCTACCCAAAATAGGGCTTTTTGATGGAGACATTTTTATGTACTCTAAGCTTAGAGGATTCTCATTTAATCTAGGGCTTAACATCCTTTGATACATGAGAAATCAATATACATTCATCATATGCTTAAGGGAATCTCATATCATTTCAAGGCTTAACATCCTTTGCGAATGATTGAGAAACAAATTGTGGATAAATTAGATAAAAATCCATGTTCCTAATAGGATATCTAATTAAGGGGGAGCATTATCTTAAGGGGGAGAAGAAAAATAAAACATTCAACTTGGATATCTTTTTGAAATGACAAAGGGGGAGAAAGAATATAAAAATACAAATGAGTTTCATCACATCTTGGCCAGCACTCACTTGAAAAACATAAATAGCTACAAAAGGAAAATTTTCAGGTATGAAACTCACATGCTTTATATTTCCTTATTTCATATTTAGGAAATGTTTGTCATCTTCAAAAAGGGGGAGATTGTTGGATAAATTGGATATTATGATAAATCCCTTTGTTTCGATGATGACAAACATTTCATTCTTATTTATCTAACAAGCTACTTGAGTGTGCAGGACTAAGCAGGATGACAAAGTAGCAAGGGAAAATCCAAGAGCTTACTTAGTTATATTTTCATGCAATGTAATCAATATTGTAAAACTTGTACAAATATATAATGTACAAGTACTTAGATTTGCATGTAAATCAAGCGTTAGATTTTCCTTAGCCAAACACCATAGTTAGACATGTCATCCCAGTTAATTAGGATCACCTTTGCACACTCACACATATAATTAATGCTTAAATTGAAACCTTGAAACAGGATCATTCTCGGTCGACAAACTCCTCGACCGAGACACTCTCGGTCGACCATCTTCTCGACCGAGAAAGATCCAAAGTAGCCGTTAGACACAACAGACAAAGTAGTTGGCAGTTGCAAATGAACGTTAATCCAGAGAGCCTGTCGGTCGACAAAACTTCGACCGAGTAGGTGTCTCGGTCGACCATTCCTCGACCGAGATGGTCTCTGACAGCAACTGCAGAATAAATTAATTAGCCGTTGTTAAAGCAACAACTTTGTACCTAATGGCTAGTTAAGCACTTAGAAACCCCTAGAAGTTGTCTAGAACGTCCTTAAGCATACTTAGGCCATTCCTATAAATAGGACAAGCCATAGGACACTAGAATTCACTTGTTACACTTGAGAATACACTTGAGCATACTTGAGCAATCTTTTGCAAGCAAATTTGAGCACTGTGATCATTGGCCTACATTCTTCTTAGCTCAATCTCGTGTCCTATAGGCTAGATTCTCCTACCCACAGCATTTACAAGTTCACATACTTGGCTAGGAGATCTTACGCTTGATCTAGGCATATCAAGCCTCGGGCTTAAAGGATAAGTTGTAATTTCTCTATTTCTTTCTTGTTCCTATTTATTCTTTGTACTCTCCTTGCTACTCCTAGGGTTGGAGGCTACGGATTGGAGAGGGTTGACTTCTCGGAGGAGAAGGGGACTTCAAGCTACTTCAAGAAGGCTATCGCACGGGAAGCTACTTCAGAAGGCTGGTGCAACGGGAGTTGGTGCATCTACTTCAAGGGAAGGCTGCTTCGAGTTGGGCGATTACTTCTAGGTGAAGGCTGCTTGAAGGGTTTAGGGAAAAGAGATTGTATTTTATATAATTCCTTGAGAGGTAATAAAATAAATTTCTTTTCAAATCCCGGTGGGGTAAGCAACCGGGTAGTGGACTGACTACCTTAGTATTTGCTAAGGTAGGAACCACTCTAAACCCTTGTGTCTCCTTGTCCAATATTTTTCTTTGTGGTTGCTTGAGTAATTAATTGTTAAAATTATCTATAAAACTCTATTCACCCCCCCTCTAGTAGTTTTCATGGAGGCCAAGAAGATACACGCATGCCCGAATGATTGTGTATTATTTCAAAAGGAATATGTAGATTTAAAAGATTGTCCAAAATGTGGTGCGTCACGGTATAAATTGACGACTTCGGGGGAGTCCAAAACTGGTTCTCCTTCCAAGGTGTTGTGGTATTTACCTATAATATCACGGTTTCAACGCTTGTTTGCAAATCCGAAAGATGCGAAGAATTTGAGGTGGCATGCAGATGTTAAGAAAAATAATGATGGGATCCTGCGACATGCGTCTGATTCCCCACAGTGGAAGAAGATTGATCTATTGTACCCCAAATTTGGTGAAGAAGATAGGAATCTAAGACTTGGGCTTTGTACAGATGGGATGAATCCGTACGGGACATTGAGCAGCCAACATAGCACTTGGCCAGTCATGCTTGTTATATACAATCTTCCTCCCTGGATGTGTATGAAAAATAAGTACGTTATGTTGTCATTGTTGATATCGGGCCCTAAACAACCCGGAAATGATATCGATGTTTATCTTGAACCTTTGATTGATGACTTAAAGAAACTTTGGGCTGAAGGTGTGATGACCTATGATGCTTCAGCAAGAGAGACATTTCGTTTGCACGCTATGTTGTTTTGCACTATTAATGACTTTCCAACATATGGGAATTTGTCTGGATATAGTGTCAAAGGAGCTAAAGCGTGTCCTATATGTGAAGAAAACACTGATTCAATAAGACTAAAACATGGCGGCAAGACTGTATATCTTGGTCATCGAAGGTTTCTTTCAAAATTCCATCTGTATCGTAGGAAGCGCAAAGCATTCAATGGATGGAATGATGAACGGAGTGCACCTAAACCTATACCAGGGGATGTTGTTTATGAAAGAGTAAAAGACTTTGTCAATGAATTTGGTAAGAAATCACAATGTAGTATGGCCACACGGAGTGATAATTCTTCATTCAAGAAGAAGTCAATATTTTGGGATCTTCCTTATTGGAGTTCTTTGACAGTCAGGCATTGTATCGATGTAATGCACGTCGAGAAAAATGTCTGTGATAGCATCATTGGTACTCTGTTAAATATACCAGGTAAGACTAAAGATGGGATAAAATCCAGACTGGACCTACGTGAAATGGGAATAAGGTCAGAATTAACAGAATTACGTGAAATGGGTAGTAAAATAACATACTTACCTCCCGCTTGTTACACGTTGTCTAGAAAGGAGAAGAAAACTTTTTGTGAATGCTTGGTAAATGTTAAGGTGCCACATGGTTACTCATCCAACATCCGTAGATTGGTATCAATGAAAGATCTGAAGTTGATAGGTCTTAAATCTCATGATTGTCACACTCTAATGCAACAAATATTACCTGTGGCAATTCGATCTATATTTCCGAAGCATGTAAGGTTTGCAATTACCAGACTTTGTTTCTTTTTCAACAGTCTATGCAGTAATGTTATTGACCCTGATACTCTCGATAATTTGCAAAGAGAAGTGGTTGTTACCCTATGTCAGCTTGAGATGTATTTCCCTCCTTCGTTCTTTGATATCATGGTACATCTTGTTGTCCACTTGACTAGGGAAGTGAAAATGTTGGGACCAGTTTTCTTGCATTGGATGTATCCCTTTGAACGTTACATGAGCGTTTTTAAAGGTGATGTTCGAAACCGTTATCGGCCTGAAGGGAGTATTATTGAAGGTTATGTGGCGAGAGAGGTTATGGATTTTTGCAATGACTTTATCAGTGGTAATGACACTCCTGATAATGACAAGAATATTGAGGAGGGCAAAGGAATTTTGGGATCACGGGTGAAAGTAATCAGCCGTGAGCAGTTGGAACAAGCTCACTTGTATATTTTACATAATATGGACGAAGTGAGTGTTTATATCGAGGAACATACCAATTTCATAAAGAGACAACATCCTCGAGCAAGTTCAATGTGGCTTGCTAGAGAGCATAATAAGACTTTTACTAAGTGGTTTGAAGATAAAGTCTTACATCAACTATCTCAAACACCAAATGATATTACAGAAACTATCAAATGCCTCGCCTTTAAACCAAAACCGAATGTTATGTCTTATGAAGGGTTTGACATTAATGGATTCACATATTACACAAAGCGCCAAGATGATAAGAGTGTCGTCCAAAATAGTGGGGTCACTCTTCAAGCGTCGACTATGTACTTTGCAAGTGCAAAGGATAAGAGTCCATGTGAAGCTAAAATGTCATATTACGGTGTCATTGAGGACATTTGGGAGTTTGACTACATAGATTTCAAAATTCCTCTCTTTAAATGTAATTGGGTTGATAACACCAAAGGAGTTATAGTGGATGAATTGGGTTTCACTTTGGTGAACTTTGAAAAGATTGGCGAGAAGGGTGAACCATTCATATTGGCATCACAGGCGAAACAAATATTCTATATCGATGATCCTGCGAATGATAAATGGTCGGTTGTTCTTCATGGTAAAAGAAAATTCATTGAAGATCCTATAGATGAAGAAGAGTACTATGATAAGTATGATGACTTCAGTCCATTCTCAGTTGGGTTGCCAACTCCACAAAATATTGAAGCTAATGATGACTTATATGTGCGTGGAGATCACAATGAAGGATTGTTAATTGATAAAAGATCACAATTTTAGAGACATGTATGTTTATACAAATGCTAAATATTTGCCTTTTTCTAGTTAATACAAATGCTAAATGTTTGCCTTTTTCTAGTTAATACAAATGCTAAATGTTTGCCTTTTTAATGACATTTTCAGATGGCTGACCATGATGAGCATGATGTCCATGATGAGCATGAAGTCCATGATGAGCATGCTGTCCATGAAGAGCATGGCGAGGATACCAATGTAAGTTCTAAAAACATATCATGTATTTCTATAAAATTCATTATCTTCTAGTTATGTCATATATCCTATATTTCTATATTGGGCTAATTTAGTGTGTTTATTTTTGTCAAATTTTAGGTTGATGATGTACCTGTACCCACTGAAGCACTGGAGCAACTTGATGCGCAGCACCAAACACTTAACAAGAAAAGGGGCATCACTCTGTTGAAGAAGTTATTAGCGCTAAGTGGTAGTGGATCCAAATTGGTGGTGGAGTTTGATAATGGAGGAAATGCAATTGGAGTGAACCGCAATAATTTTGTAAACTATCTTGGCTGTACCACTCGGAGCCATTGTGGTGTTAAGTATGATAATTGGCATAAAGTTCCTCAAGGGAAAAAAGACTTGATATGGAAGGATTTATGTGTGAGTTATTATTATTTGCAATTCTATTTTGTAGATTACAAATTCTATTATTTGCAATTCTATTTTGGATACTAGTTAATAACATTTCTATTTTACAGAATCTGTTTGTATTGGATGAGAAGTTGCATCGTAAAAGTGTGATGCAACGCGCTGGAAAGATGCTTAGGAATTATAGGACAAATCTGAACAGAGAATACATAAAAGAAGGTGATAAGAAGAAGAAATCAGCCCTTGAACAATGGAACTTCTTGGACAAAGAAGATTGGGACAATTTTGTTGCTTTAAGAAAATCTGAAGAATTCAAGGTATTAGGCGTCACTCCCAATTTAATTAATATACATTGTATTCACCTATTCAAGATTAACATTTAGTGCTACTAACCAAATCATTAATGTGCATACTAACTAGGCCCTCAGTGACGCACAAAAAGCAAGGTGTGCACTGAATGTGCATGACCACACTATGGGTCCAAAAGGCTATGCAAGCGTTCGCCAAAGACTACAGGCGGAGTCTGCGGCTACTCAGCAGTCTGCTGCTACTCAGGAATCTGCTCCTACTCAGAAGTCTGCCACACCCATGCCTCGCCATGATATCTGGATAGCTGGCAGGCAAAACAAGAAGGGTGAAATAAAGAAGCCTGTAACTGTTGAGGCGGCTGCAAAAATGGTAAAATACAACTCTTAGAGAAATCATTTGAATATTGATTATTTGTGGTTTTAACTTACCAATTGTTGTTTATGCTGATTAGCGGGAGCTACACGAGCAGAGGAAACAAGGCACGTTCATCCCTCAGGGCACAAGGGATGAATTGACAGTTGCTCTGGGTAACCCAGAGCATCCTGGACGTGTTAGAGGTTTCGGCGCTGGTGTTGGCATCAAAGCATTCTTTGGGCCATCCCAGCGCAAACCCAGAGCGGGACTTTCTCAAGAAGAGGTAACATATTCTTTTTTTAGAATGTTACTGCAAAAGGAAATTCATTAATAAGAAGCTAATGTTTCTTTTATCCATGTATAGGAGAATAAGAGAGTTGAGGATTTAGTTGCTAAGAAGGTCAACGATGTAGTTGCTGAGAAGGTCAAGGAAGAATTGCTGCGGTGGCAGGCATCTCAGGCTTCCAATCAGCCTATGGCGACCCACTCTTCTCCTGATGCACAGACTGCGAGTAATCTTGGAGACCCATCGCCTAGCACGTCAGCTGTAAGTATTGTTTATGACATTGTAGCTAGTCTTTTCAAGATGATATGTTTTCAAGATTATATGTATATATGTATAACATTCTTTACGTAAATTTGTAGGCATTGAAGCCATGCCGCTTAAGAATACAAGACTATGTTGTTGCAGCGGCGCAAGCTTACCCGTCCCTTCCTGGGGAAAGGTTTCACGGGACTCCAATGCCACAGGGCTATGTTCGTGTGGGCCCATTACGTGTGTTACCCGATTGGAGGGAAGTTGCATTGCCATATGCCCACCCAGATATTGATACACTTGGTGAGGCAGAAGGCGGGGTCATATTGTGGCCCAAAGCAGATGTCGTCTACACGACTGAAATTGTAAGATAAATTTACATTGATTTAGACTGTTAATGTGTATATATGATGTCAACTGATCTGAAATTATATATACAGGTTAAAAAGAAGACACCAGGAGCACCTAGGCCTCCACCTCCACTTCCCGCATTACCAACTTGGGTTCCAACTGACCTAACATACCCGTTAGGTCCTGCTTGTAGGGGAATGGCATGTTGGCTACGGGCACATAATATACATTGCCCTATAATAGTTTCTTTAGATGCAGATTATGCAGGTCGATCATACGATAGCTCTTTATTTATACAAGATATTATTGAGCTGTTTATGTATGATTGACTGAATACATCAATGATAGAGACATGGATAAGGTGAGATCTTGTTTATACATCCATATACCTTCTGTAAGATCCGGTGATCTGGTTTCTTATATATTAATGCATACGCCTATATGTTTTGCAGCTACTTAGTCGAAGATCATTGCAAACAATTTGCATTTGATCATGTGGGATTTTTGATTCCATCATTGATTAGTTTGGTAGCTAAAGACCCTGATAATGTTCAACAATACTGTATAGATGCTTTTACAATTTTTGGTCAGCAAAAGAAGACGATAATAATAGCTCCATTCAATGTCAAGTAAGTTTACTTTATTTATAATTTGGACTTAAGAAAATTCCATTTTTATTTTGCATTTTGAGTTATTAATTGTTAACTTCTTACTTCTAGCGGTAGACATTGGGAGTTACTAGTTATTGTCCCCGGGACATTCACTGTTTATTATCTAGATCCTGCGGGGAGTACATTGAACACTAAAATTGGACACGTAATGAGAATGCCATTATTCTGGTGAGAAATATTTCATTTTTATATCCGTTAACATCTTTTATTACATTACTATTTACTTATGCAATTTATTGTGTTATATTAACATGTAGGGGTTTAGATGCATTCAAAAAGGCTGGAGGAACGGTCCCAAGGAAAAAGAACCAGCCAATAAATTGGCAGAACGTACAAGTAAGTTCCCGACTCGAATATATATATTATTGATGTGAATTGTGCTTAGTTGTATTATTTTGTATGTTTCAATTTATAGTGTGCTACACAAGACAATGGCTGGGCATGTGCATACTATGTGATGCGATTTATGCAGATGATTATCAAATATGCCGCATTGGACATCGATACCATACATGAGGTATTATATATAGTCTCATTAGTTAGTATGAAATATATCAATCTTATCTTATTTTTATATTATTACTTATATATATACATCATGCTCTTTGCAGGTGTTTAAAACTGACCACACTATAGGTAAACGCTTAAAAAATATACATGCTCCATATACGATGGAAGCATTAAATGAAGTAAGAGAAGAATGGGCAAAAGCCATACAAGCAGTGGCAACTGTAAGATATAATTGGGATGTTGATAGCGATAATGAATGATACTTTGTAAATGAATATTTCTGAATGTTAATACATGTATTTGAATGTTTCTATATGTGTGAATGTGAGAATTGAATTGATGTCTGAATGTATGTACTTGTGTAGAATTTTCCTTGTGACTTTTGCAGGTTTGCGGCCTGTTTGTAGGCTGATATCAATGGATGTCGTAAACCTGTAGTTCAGAAAACTGAACTGCAGGTTCTCATCCTGCTGACCAGCCACAGCAGGCCTGCAAACTGATATGAAAAAAAAATATAAATAGGCGTCGGTTATTTATAGAAAACCGTCAGCAAAGACATACAACGTCGGTTATTTGATAAAAACCGACGCCTAATAGTACAAACAACCCGACCGTGCAGGATAGCACGGCCGTGGTGGAAAAGGCGTCGGTAATTCATATAAAACCGACGCCTATAGTACTAAACACGGCCGTGCAGGGAAGCACGGCCGTGTCGTCTTGAAGTATAGGCGTCGATGTTTTAGTAAATAACCGCCGCCAAAAGTGTTCGCACCACAGAAAATGGCATCATCTAGGGCACTTTACGCGTCGGTTATCTACTAAAACACCGACGCTATATTGTATATAGGCGTCAGTTGTTTAGTAAATAACCGACGCACAAAGTGCCCTAGATGACGCCATTTTCTGTGGCGCGAACACTTTTGGCGGCGGTTATTTACTAAACAACCGACGCCTATAGAATAAATAGGCGTCGGTTAAAAAACCGACGCCGAAGTGTTCGACCTTTAGCGGCGCCCACATAGGCGTCAGTCAGAAACTGACGCCAAATGGGGTTAAACGACCGACGCCAAAGGCCGTTTCTGTAGTAGTGGTGTTATCAAGCACCATTCATATAAGAGAACAATGGAAACAAGATAGAAGTAGAATATGACCTATAACAAATGAAATAACAATATTTACAAAGTTACCACTAATGCTTATCTAGGGACTCGAGAAGCAAATGGTTAAGTAGGGGGTTAGGTAAAATGATACTAGGGAAGTAGTAGGAATTGATAGGTAGAATAATAGTTCTAAGCAAAACAACCAAGGTGGTGGTGAGTGGGAATGGGTGTGGTGGAATGGTGAAATGATCAATAAAATTTTGGGTTTTGGGGTCATAGTAGCACAGCCGTGATGGACATCACAATCTTGGAGGCAGTTAGGTAGAATGGTCGTGTTGGCAATCATGTCTGGTTTGGAGAGTTTGGGACTAGGTTATTATCCTTGGAATGGCACTCTGGGAGCTTGGTACATTTTGGCTGGCACATTCGTGCTGAGGTTTTCATGGCATAATTGTTCTGGATGGAACGCCCATGTTGCTAGAGCTTCTAAGATTGTCTTCCAGTTGACTTCCATTGTGATTTTATATGTTGGTGGCACTAATGTTTTGTTACTCCATTATCGTGCTAGGGTTTTTCCCTTGCATGTTGGTCTTCAGTCTGATCCTCCATGGTGTTCTTTGACTTGGCTTGATCTTTAGTCACTTAGGGTAGGTTGGGGCATCTATAGGGATCACTTTGGGCTCCTCCATTGGTGAAGGAATCCTAGGTTCCTCTGACTCTCCCTTCCATCCAAAGTGTGTCAAAGCACCTAAAAATTATGTAAAGAACGTTTGTAAATGCGTTTGACATTAAAACCAATTATTGAGGGAGAATCATGCATAACATGTTGATGTGAACAACATGCATAATGAAAAAAATGAATACCAATCAAAGCTTCATCAGAAGACCTTCGTGTACAACAATAAAGTCTCCGTGATTATAAATACACCATTCAATCCAAGATCAATGACCCTCATCTCAAAAAGGATCTCATTTAAGGGAACGTTGGCTACCATCTCCCAATAGAATTCCTTGATTCCATGAAGAAATGTAATGCTCTCCATAAGGGAACTTTTACTAAGTATTTGTTCTTTTCTGACTGAAGGTGGATTCCTTCTATGTGTTTATTGTTCCTCATTCTAATATTACACACTATGCAACCCATTTATGTTTAGCATTGTTTGTATGAATGTTTTTGTTTTTATATATAATGACAAATTTTGGCATTGTGATCATGGTGAGGTATCCAATCATACTGGTCTTATCCTATGTGTATTTGGAAACTCAACTAAATGGATCCAATACTACCTTGACTTCGTATTTGTTTAAGATTTGTTGTTATGACTTATCATATGTTCATGTATGTGGCCATAGTGAAGTCATCTTATAAAGGGGGTTGTTAGTCATAACTAGAACCACCCTTTTGATCTTCATCTCTATGGGGGATATACAATACTAGTTATTAGGCTATGGTAGAGGTGATTGCACCAATGAAGTGGGACTCCTTTGTGCGACAGCACTCATAGTAGCAATTCAAGGGGATTGTTCTATTGTGCCTCTGAAGGTAGTTTTTTTTTTTTGTCACAAAAGAACCAAAATGACAACAAGAAGATGATAATTCCACAATTAATTTTATGAATGAGGAGGAGAAAAGGAAGAGGAGTCTTAGTGAAAGGCCAAATCAACAAGGATCGCAAGTGGTCCATTATTTTATATAGTTGGGTCGGTCTATCAAACATGGTCATGAACCTTTCTCAATGGTGGTGGGAGAAACATACCCAAATCTTATGCGAACCTCCTAAGGATAGTCAAGCTATTTTACTATCTCGTAAGGCGCTCATGATGATGAAATACTCCCTGAAGACACCAGGTAGGTTTTCTAGTCAAATAATCCAAAGTAATCCTTATATCATTTCAATAAAGTATTGTCCTACATTTATTTCTTGAAACTTATATGTATGGTGGTACGTTGAGTTGTTACAAGGTATTAGAGTGTGATCCCTATAATATTTTTTTCCATATTAGGACAGGATGTAGTGGAAACATGTCCATGATGGCAACGTTTCCATCATTGAAGGTAATCATGAGTAAAAATCAATATGTGGGTGGAGATAGATTTAGAAATGGGAGTTTTGTAGAGCATGTCTATGTTAGATGCACTGAATACCTAGCTCATCATTACTATCTGGGTAAACTATCTAAAATTCATATGTTAGCTTCATAATTTGACACTCTACAAATCTGACTTTGTAGGACGGGTACATTCATGATCGATTAACCTATTGGTGATTTCAAATGGTGAATGAGAGAATGACCTTTCTAGAGTATACAAGCTTTCTCATTTGAGCCTTTATGTGGTTGCTAGTATTCTATCCTGATCTTGTTTTGGGTGCACACACTTCTTCTTTTCATATTTATATCACATGTTCTAAGTATGTATTTTCAATGAGTAGATTGCTTGTCTATAGAGGAAATCTAACACACAAGTTTTGTTTTGTTGGATTATGTCTTCTACCATCCATATTTTTTTTATAATACTCCTTTTTTGGTATCTAGAAGCTAACTACAAAATCAAAATCACAATAATGAATCTAGGTAGAACTCCATATTAAATCGTGAATATATACAATAATGCATTATTATCTCATGAAGGTATTAAATCTGCATTAGCCATGAAATACATGCAATCTAGATATCCCCATTTTGAAAGAATGACACTTTCATGAATATTGACATGGTTCTCATCGTTATTCTAGTTTAAATTGTGATGGTGATATAGATTGCAAGATGTTTAACTTGTGATGTACTTATAGTTGAGGTTTAGTTATAAATTAGACCGGTGTAGCAAAGATGATGTTGCTTCTCCAGGATGAAGTTGATTTAGTGCAAGACGAATATGTGTTAGAATGACTTAAATTCAAACCGATGTTGATATCCTCAACCTTAAAAAATAACGCCAATAGAGTATGACAAGGGTCGTCTAGCTATCTGATCAATGAGAGTGTGCATGCTAGGTGATTCCCCTTCCTTGCGAGGGTGCAAAATAGTCAAATACAGACTTAAATATGTAGCTGGTTCAAGTGTATTTTTTGAAGAACATGTTTGTATCGTATATAGTACACAAGTCTACGTATTTGAGGGTTTGAGATCTTACCAACAAAGACTTTTTGCAAAACCCTTTTTAATTTAGTAAATGTTACAAGTTTACCACCATATTTTGGAGGTACCTAGCTTAGTTTTAGGTAAACCGTGCAAGTTCTTTTATGCATTCCTTATTGAGACCCCTCCTCTTAATTTGCTCAATTCTGCCTCTCACGTTCTGCGAGTGTTACGTTATCCTCAAGTTAAGTCAACGAACTCATCATAAAATGTGCGACGATTCATGATTAGGTTCAAAAAGCTTCCAAGGAAGGCATGCATCGGGAGTCGAAAAGATTGTTAGGTTATTTGTTTAGCAATATATTACATAGGGTGCCAGAATATTATTGTCAACATAGGTAGGAAGAAAATCGACAGTAGTAGGTAAACTTATTCAAAGTGGCTCCCACATTACAAACGATCTAATAAATATCTAACATTCCTCCCACAATCGTAAACCACCAACTAGCCTCTGCAAGTATTACGTAATTACTGAAATCACATGACTTCAAGTTAGATTCCCCCTCCTCATCAAAATGCAATACTCTTGAATATCAGCGACATGATGGTGTCCTTGGTCTCCCCATCGGGTCGCGCATACCCGTCCCCTCGACAGTAAATGAACCTCAGCACGCGGCTCCCGTCCATGACCAGGTCCAAGAACTCCCGACCGAACCAATCCTTTCTTCTGCCGCCGGTACCGCTCTCAACGCCGACAAGGCTCCCATTGAGTTCCTTCCAAGTGTTATCGATCAGCTCCTCCACACGCTCCCTTGCTGCGAGCTCGGAGATGTCTTCCTCCTTCATCAGGCGCTGGACGGACTTGGGTATGTCCCCGCGCTCCATCTCCGCCTTGGACGTGCTCATGTCGTTCCACAGCCGGATCAGGGTGGACGAGCACCGGACGACGGCCGGATTGTTCAGGAGGCGATGCGCGGATTCTTGGTTTACGGCGCCGTCGGGAGTTGTCAGGAAGTAGCCGTGGACGCACACCACCGGCCAGCCCATGGATACCCAGGAGTTGTCGAGGTACTCCTGGAAGCCCACCTCTTGGTTCGCGTGGAACCACCTTGCCTCCACCAACCACGACTCGCACAGCTCAGACCACTAAGAAGGCCGCCGGCAAATCAATAAGATGTATATCACTTCAATATTCATGAACAAGGACAATCTTATAATTGGAAAAAAAAATCAATTTAGCACACTTATATAAAAATATAATTTAGCACACTTATATAAAAATAATTACCAACATAGCACATTTTGTAAAATATCTATACTACTATAAAAAGAGCGAGTTCACAGTGCGTTCTCCTTGATACTCTCTTTTCTCACAATCAGTTGACACGTCCTTTCGAACGTGTGTTGAGAGTCAGCATTATCCTTTTGGACAATTACGATGATTATCATTATCTTTTTGGAAAGTTTTATTTTTCAAATATTTAATGTAAGATAAATATGTTCAATGGGGGCACGAATACCATTATCCTTTTGAAAATTATTATCTTTTAAATATTTAAAATAAACATGTTCAATGGGGCACGTGCATATGCACATGTGTGTTGCTAATTTTCCAAAATAACACACTGTGTGTGGAACCCGCCACTTTTAGTGACTTTTTTTATATGCGACCTTGAAAAACGCTATAATAATTGACGTGTCTACTTTTAAATATAAAAATTTGAAAAAAAGTAAAAAGAATTGAAAAATGACACATGAAGTGGCGCTTTCAATTTACACTCAATATTGAGTGTAAGTTGAAAGCGACACTTCATGTGGAGTTTTTCAATTTTTTTTTATTTTCAATTTTTTTTAATTTAAAAATAGACACGCCACTTGTTAGTCTTAATTACAAAAAGTTCTACACAAAGTAGTGTTTTCAGACTAAAGTGTGTTACTTTGGGAAATATTTCGCAAAGTGTGCTATGTTGGTAAATATTTTTGTAAGAGTGTGCTAAATTGTTTTTTTTTCTTCTTATAATTCGTGCTAGCTGTTAAGGTAGTGGGTACTCACCGACTGCTTTAGATAGGGCGTTATATCGAGCCCCTTGTCTGCAAAATGGTTGTCAGCGATCTCACCCACAAGGTCGAAGAGAACCGAAAGGCACGACGTCATGCAATCAGGCAGCTTGCCTTGGACTCCAGCCAGATCCCACCTATATTTTAAAAACACAGTATATGATTAAATAGTCAATCCGAGACGTACGACTAGTCACAATGCTAGTTAACAGACTTGAGGACCGCCGCCGTGAAGAGCTCCAGCTCGTCCAGGGTGCCGTAGATGTCGTAGATGTCGTCCATGGCGGCGATGAGGCAGAAGATCCTGGTCATCATCTTCCTGTAGTACCAGAACCGCGGCTCCGAGAGCCCGCCCAAGACGCAGAAGTAGTTCTCGACCACCCGGTCCCTGCAGAATGGCAGCTTCTCCGCAAGCCCCAGATCCTTCCACCACCTACATTAATAATTGGTCAAGGAGATTCGCAGCAAATAATTATACGCATGCGCAGCACGCGCATAAACCCCAGATCCTTCCACCACCTACATTAATAATTGGTCAAGGAGATTCGCAGCAAATACGCATGCGCAGCACGCGCATTATCAGGTACACATTCAGTGGCATGTGTGCAGAGTGTGAAAGAAACTGGAAGACGCCTTGCAGAAGCTGGGGTGGGAATATTGATGGACCACATGTGCCGTAAATAATATCCCTAAACGGTTATCTTAAAAGAACCACCACTGGAATTGTATTTATTAACCATGAAACGATATTCAGATTAGTTTTCCGTTTTATGGATTAACATTATCTTTTCCTTGTAATAAGGTGCGATTCACAGACATGAATGAGTTAAATAGCTTGCCGTATCACGAAGATAAATAGGCGCATCACTTCGTAGGGACTTATGGTTGCGATTACATTAGGAGTCTCTTCCCCCTCGAGTAAGTTAATCATAAGATTGCAATATCTTTGATTAAGTTACCTTAAAAGCAAATGATTTGGATCCTAACTTCTAGAATACATTTTGATATTTATTCTAGCTGCGCGTTGAGTCGAAAAGTAGTTCCCACTACGCGGACCGTTTACCTAATTTCATAAGAGAATCAATTCTTTTGATCTCACCTGAATGTACCTATCAAAACCTTTACGAGTCCTATATTATTAAAGAAGCATGTGAAAAACGCGAACCAGATCTGCTGTGATGAGTTTATGTTCCAAATCCTTTTGCAGACAATCTTGACCATTCATCTACCTAAAAAAAAAACCTTAAAAAAATTAATTCGAGGTTCCTACCGTCTAGATTAATTGTAACACGCCAGGCTCCTCGGGAAAAATTTTTGATCCGTGAAGTACTTCCTTAGAATACCAAATTCACTGTCCCGACAATCGCTCTGTCAATGGAGACAAGACCAGAGACCTACACTAACAACTAACTCTGACTAGAAGCGTCCATCAAGCCTATAGTAAAGAGACGTAACAGGATGCACAGCTTGGTCATTGATTTAGATCTAGTATATTTGTTGATTATTTTTTATACTACGTTGAATACATTCGAGTATTGATTGTTGTTAATAATAGTTTGATGTCGTTCATGCAACAGCGTCAGGTGCAAATTAATTAACAGTGCAGGCAGATCCAAAATAAGATTCGAAGAACAAGCAATGCAGGAGAACAAAATTAAGGGTTAGATTCGCAAACCAGATCGTTCGTTGAGAAACGAACGGGTTACTTAAAGAAACCAGTGCCCGGCAATCCTCGCGGATAGGCACCGTTCTCCCAGTCTTGATCCGGCACGAACCTGGAAGTTGTTGCACGTCTTGCTCGCGCACGTTGCACCGCTACCAGTGCAGCACAGCCACCGCAGGTACCACCGCCTGACAGATGCGTCTGAAGGGAAGGACGAGTTTCGCTTCGCACAGGAGGACAACTCCGCAAAGCAACTCCAGGGACGACGACTCTCGCACTCGGGTTTAGGGTTCACAAAACACACGGCGACAGAAGCTGTTTTCGGTGTGTTTAACCCTAATGACCGGAGTCATATAAATAGTCACGTACGTCCCTAATCCTATTCCCAGTTAGACGCAACACTCGGTTGCTCTCGTACACAATACGGGAATAATCCGTAAAAGAGAAACACTTTCTAATTAGGATTTAAGAAATCCGAATAAGAAAGCAACAATTAATTACACGAGTAATTAATTACGTAGTTGTATCCTAGTGCAAAAAGAAGACGGAAGACGGAAGACATTCTCCACAATCCACAAGCCCGAGCCCGGCCCGACCAGGCCAGGCGAGGCGAGGCGTGGCGTGGCGCGCGCGCGTTGTGATGTGGTAACCCCACCCACCAAGGAGGTGAGCATACCTCCTTCCTAGGACTTCTTTGGACACTAGTGCCCCATGTGATCCTACATATGAGGACCACAAAAGTTCTAGGTGTGAGCAATATGGGATAAAACTTCTTTGCCATTTGCACTAGAAACAACACTACATTCTCACATGTACTTGCTGCACTACATTGGGCTTAACCCATGCTAAATAAATGATTAACACAATAGTATAGCTACATTAATGAGCTGTTGTAGCAACTAACTATTAGTTACAGCAGTTACGTAACTACTAACCAGCGTAACCATTTATCTAACATTGATGCCGTAAAATTTATATAAACCTGCAAGTGGTCGGACAGTCATTATATCCTGCTAGGAACCGAAAATAATTATGAAAAAAGTTCAAATCCATTGTTTCGTTTATAAGAAGAGTAATAATTGTAAGTAGTTGGGGTATAATGCTTTAATGCAGCGAGCTTTATTTCAGCAGCTCCAGCCGTGCAAAGTGTTGCATGGAGACTATAAAGACTGCAAATCAATCAATTCAAGTAGCATAGCTTAATCAATCCGTTCACAGTATGCGCACGGCGATACACAGATCGTACGGCTTGAATCAAAGAATCTTGCGTACCTCGATGCTTCGGCAAGCTCTTGCCTGTGGACGCTCTGCACGGCGTTGAAGTCACGGATGGCCAGCTCAACCAGCCTGGGGTCAGCATCGGGCCTCTTAGCGTACGACGCGATGAACGATCGGGCCTGCAACCTTGAGACCCTCCAGTGGAGAGGGAGTTCCAAGGCCTTCAAAACCCTATCCCTGAGATTCGGGTTGTCTCTCAGATTGTCATGCGGAAGGAATGCTCTGAGGTGGCGTGTCGTGTAGGAACGGGCTTGGTCGAGGGTGTCTTCGCCTTGGGTCGCCAGAAACGAAGCTTCATAGAGGCTCAGGAGGGCATTGGTGTCATTGGTTAGATGTTCCAAGAATTGACCGGACTCAGGATCTCTGAATGTATCAAAGACGTCTGAAACAACAGAGAGAAGAAACAGTTCAATTCAAAACCATCGATCGATCAATCTACACGCAAATTGAAGAAGGCTGCAGGAGTGATACATACCTTGTGAAACCTGATACAGGTGTTGTCTCAACAGTCTGAAGAGGAGCGCGGTGGAGTACAAGCAGCCATTAGGAAGGTCCAGAACGCCGGCGTTGTGTCTGGTCCAGATGTCGTCCATGACGATCTTTATCTCCTCCCTGAAGCGCCAGTCGACACCGAGCTGCTGCAGCTCATCGACGAGCTCCAACACGGCGACGGTGGTCGTCATACCTTCAGACAAGCCATCCAGCAACATTCCCCTGGCGTACCCCAGCAGCTGGTCAATTGTTGCGCTCGATTGTGTATTACACTGGAGAAGTTTGTACAATGTCCGTAAGTTTAACTATAACTGTTTGGGTTTGTCTATTTCAAAAGACTCTGAAAAGCTCTAGCTACTAGTTACCGGTCCGTCTTTCGTTGTAGACGACGACTCGATATACCCGTGGTCCCATATGTTGGGCATGTAGTTGGCCGACCTGCGTCGAGGTGGGGTTGGGGAATAAGTGCAGCCCCCGTGGTGGCCGTTGGTAGTCACGGCGGTGCACCGGACTACTTGAGAGGATACGACGGAGCCGGCGGAACGGAGAGTGCTGTGCTGTGTCATACGGATGTGATGGGTGCGCCTCGTGGTTGTGATTCCGACGCGAGCCAAGGATGAGGTACGGCTGGAGGAGCCGTCGCAGCAGAGTTGTTGCATGCTGGTAGCTGCCATTCTGAAGGGCCCTGTTGCTGTATCTCTCACCTCCCTCCCTGTCTTCTATCTATCTATACTACGTACGGGTTTTCCTCCGATCTTGGCTGCCTTGTTCTGATAAGTAAGTTGCATATACTTGCGCATATATATACACTAGAGATGACTGAGACGACTAGAGAAGTGCTACGACATCAATTGAAAGGGAGAGATGGCAGAGGAGGATAAATGGGTAATTAAATATGAATGTTAGAGAACCCCCAACCGCTCACACACTGTCAGCCAACGTCAAGTATGGCGGCTTATTTTATTTTTTTATACCTGAATGTGGCATTTTCATATGCATCCATGATGGCTTCCAAATCTACAAGCCCATGACAACATATTTGAATCCTCTACCATGATACTGGCGTCAATCTACAGTTGCATAATATCTATTTAATAAATAAAAGTGTGGCTAACATTTTTGTACAATTTATGAACCGAAATCAGGGATCTCAGTTATCAATCTCCGCTTGCATAATATTTCTTTTTATAAAATAATATTGTATCTACAATTTTGAATTGAATTTTTTATGTTAAATTTGAATACAGAAATTTCAAACAGGATACAAGATACCAAACGCCACTGTATTTGGTCTGTAAAAAAAATACGAACTAGACCATCGTATGCAATATGCTGAAACATAATATCTATATTAGTATATAAACAGGTAAATATTTAATTTGTACAATATTAAATATTATCCCATATTCGTCTTAAAAGAAGTTTGAGTCCAATCTCAGACTGGGCTGGATTACTTCATAAACCTACATAGATAACCAGCATGGACTCATGAGGGGCCGGCCTTATACATGTGATTATAGTGAAGTACATGAGTATAGGAAATATAAATACACAAAAATTCCAGCCAAGTTTTATAGTTTATACATGATAAATCAAAAATATTTTATGCCTACACTTCTTAAAATGTTATTAAATAAATATTAAAATGACGCTTAAACATTAATATATTTTTGTACTATATGTAAATGGACATTCAAAATCTCATTCATGATCCCCATTATAAATTTAGAGTAATATATGTCTACAAATTCAAATTTGACTTCAGATGTCAAATTTTGAATCCAAAAGTTTTAGACTGTTTATAAAATTAGACCACTATAGATAGATAATATCAAAACATACTATTTATATCACAAAATAGAAATATAAAAATTTAATAGATGTTATGATTATATGTAGTGGATCGATGTGTCAAAAAAGTTCAAGTCCAACTAAGTTTCAGGTTAGACTACTATCTAAACCCATATAATGAAACGATGCCACCTCTATCTTTTGTTAGTGATCATGATGAAGTAGCATATATCATAATATGAACAAAATTAGTATCTATCAAATAATACCAGACATAATGGTCGAAAGTGAAATGGACACATTTTTGTGTTAAAAAGAAAATAAGTCGTCATATATTTGACAGAAGCTAACGATGGGTGATAGTGTGAGGGTTGTTTAAAATTTTTCATAGTTTAGGGGTTTTCCTAAATTTAACTTGAAATCGGGGTTGTTAGAATAATAGCCTATTTAGTTAATAGGTTAATTAGTCTATTATGTACATGGGCTTATTGCCCATGGCCGATTAGGGTTTAATCGCTTCCTTGTAATTGCCTCTTCTCCTATATATAGGACAGTGGTGTACATATCAGTATAACAACTACAAATATCCTTCTTCACATGGCATCAGAGGATGAGATGAGATGATATATTTCAAGCTATCTTCATGGAGCTTCATGTTCTTCAACACATCTGCTTTAATGATGTCTTTGTTGTGCATCATTCTCACCTAGCATCATTGTACATGTGAGACAACAATGAAGGATTTCACAGTTGTAGCATTGACACTAAGCCTTTTGCATTTGTAACACATTATGTACGACAGGACAAGAGTTGTTGCACATATTCCAGCCTCTAGTCCCTTTGGTGTTGATGACGTTCCAATTGAACATTCGTTCTGCGTTCAATGTTCTAGATGGTTACTTCTTCATCTCTGAAACTTGTCATCTTTAAGCCTGTGTAAATTTTCTATCTGTAAGGATTCATCCGTAGCGATCTTCACCGAGCTGCTTCATCATGTCTTCTCTGAGTTGCATCTGCTGCTTCTACGTGTTGAGATGTCACCTCAGCACCTTGTCCAACATGTTCGTGCCACATTATGCACATTTTTAATCTTTTGCGTTGATACCAATTGGCTACACTTCTCAGAGAAATCAAAGACACCTCTACCGGTACATCAGCACTATGTCTCCACGTTCATATCAGTTATGTACGTTGGATGTCTTAGATGTGCACTTAGTCCACTCACACATTCCTCTACACTGAAGATGGTGTAGTCATGGTATTCGTGATTGTCTGCTTCAGATGTTCTTCATTCCAGATGCACTTCAAAGTAAAGACCTTCTTCAAAGCTCTAGCTTCTTCATCCTATAGAACACATCTCAAAGAGGCGTCATCATCAATATTTTTAGTTAGCAAGTATTATTTAAGGGGGAGTAATAATTTTTTATATGGGGAGTGACACTTCTATCTTTCATTTATTGTTTATTTCTTATCATTCAATCGAGACATGTAACTCTAAGCTTGGAAAACCATTCACCCATGCTCCAACTTGAGGGGAGTGTTAGAATATTAGCCCATTTAGTTAATAGGTTAATTGGTCTTTTATGTGTAACATCCCTTACCTGAGTTATGCCATAACCCTGGAAATTTTTCTTAAGTAAGTTATTTATAAACTTGTTTTAATCTTTTGAAAAGTAATTAAGACTCAAGGAGAGTTTAATTTTCAAGCTTGAGTTTATTTGCAAACTATTTGTGCATTATATGATAGTTTGGGTGTAAATTACGATTTACCCAAGATGAGGGGTTATATTGCAATATGTCACATGTTGAACATGCCTAAAGTGCTTTAGCATCATAAGAGAGAGAATTATTCTAAGGGGTGTCTTGTGGAAATCCTAAGTTCCAAGTTGGAGCTTGTTTGAATAATGCTTGTGCCTTGTGTACCAATTTTGGTGCAAATTGCAATTTACCCAAAATGTAGGCTTCATATGCAAATTATCACCTCTAGAGTGTCCCTACTCTCTCTTAGAATCATCTAGAGGAGAGATAATGAAAAAGCACCATGTTTTAATCATATTTGAGTGATGGTATTCTTGGTGATGAAAAGACCAAGAAGAGTTGTATAGTTGAAACCCTAAAATGAGTTGTATTGAGTTGTATTGCATTGTAGAGCTTATATGGGAGTGTTTATCGGCCAAGAATCCATAGAGGAGGTCCCATATCATTTTTTCAACTCTTGGAAAAGGCAATGATGAGTTAAGAACCTCAAGAAGGTGACGGATATCGGTTTACAACTTACCTTGGAAAAGTTGTATCAGTTTGTGAATGAAGTGATGTTGGGTTGAAATATCTTATTCACCAAGATAACTAATGGCAGAAATCTTATCCCAAGATTATCCCCAAGAGTTTTTCATGTCAATATAAATATGTGTGAATGCATGGACACGTGTCAACCCATGCATGGACATGTGTCACCTAGTAGTATAAGGTGATGACACCTCTTATACACTCTCTCATGAGCCTCAATTATATATACCACCCCTTTCACCTACTAGTGAAACTTTTCAAATCCTACAACTCTCTTTCTCTTAGATATTGTGCATAGTATTTGAGGAGCAAGGAGGAGCTCAAGACTTAAGCTTAAGGTGAAGCCATGGTCATCTTCAACCTTAGTTGAAGCATGAATCTCGGGTTGTGATTGTTCCTTTCTTTTCTTGTTCACCAAGTTCTTATCTATGGTGATTTTTTGCATATAGAGGAGTTGTGAACAAGTCTTGGATCTTTGATAAGTTCATCTTCAACCTTGGGAATGTGAAGCTTTGGAGCTTGGTCCTTTGAAATTGTTCTTGAGGCAGGTTATATAACTTGAACCCAATCATGTTATTATTCACCTTCAATCTTGTTATACTTGTTGATCTACTTTCAGTTTTGATTTTTATTGAATGATTGATGACTCTATGAGTTCTAATAGTTGCATAGGATTGTTGTCCATGAACTATAATAGTAAGGTACGAAAGTCTAGAGCTTGATGATGATGACATCATCATGGCACAAACTGATATTGGGTTGAAGCACCTCTAACCCGATATGGTAATGAAACCCAATATGGTGATATGAAATCTATTATACCTTGGAACCACACACCCCTATCATTTTGTACATTTGGGTTGGTTGAAAAAGGACTAACCAGTTGGCTAGGCTGTCACTCAACACATGGTAGGTTGATATTTTGAAGCTTTGAAAAGGTATGAACATAAGGGTCTAACCCGATATGCAAAACCCTACACTTGAGTAAACTGATATAAGTGACACACACACACCTCTTGGACGATATGGTGGTAAGTACATACCTCTTGGAAATATGGTGGTAATCACACACCTGTTGGATGATATGGTGATAAGAACACACATCTTGGATGATATGGTGATAAGCACACACCTCTTGGATGATATGGTGATAACACTACTACAGAATACGCCTTTGGCGTTAATTGTTTAAACCCCTTTGACGACAGTTTTCAAGCGACACCTATGTGGGCGCCGCTAAAGGTCGAACTCTTCGGCGTCAGTTTTCTAATCGACGCCTATATGATCTATAGGCGTCAGTTATATATAGTTGGCCGACGTCTATATGGTTCGTGCCACAAAAAAGGGCACCACCTAGGACACTTTCTGCATCGGTTAACAACTGAACAATCGACGCCATACTCCCAGATGACACGGCCGTGCTTCGCTGCACGGTCGTGTTTAGTACTATAGATGTCAGTTTTATACGAATAACAGACGCCTTTTCCACCACTGCCATGCTTTCCTGCACGGTCGGGTTGTTTGTCATATTAGGTGTCGGTTGTTATCCAATAACCGACGTTGTAGGCCTTTGATGATGGTGTTCTATAAATAATTGACGCCTATACTTTAATTTTTTTTCTTATCAGTTTGCAGGCCTACTGTGGCTGGTCAGCAGGATGACAACCTACAGTTCAGTTTTCTAAACTGCAGGTTTACGACATCCATTGATATCAGCCTACAAACAGGCCACAAACCTACAAAATCAACAAATATTTTTTCACACAAGTAGATACATTCAGACATCAATTCAACTCTCACATTCACACATGTAGAAACATTCAAATACATGTAGAAACATTCAGACATGTATAAACATTCAGAAATATTCATTTTCAAAATATCATTCAGCATCACTATCAACATCCCAATTATATCTTACAATCGCCACTGCTTGTATGGCTTTTGCCCATTCTTCTCTTACTTCATTTAATGCTTCCATCGTATATGGAGCATGCACATTTTTTAAGCGTCAGTTTTAAACACCTGCAAAGAGAATGATGTATATATATAAGTAATAATATAAAAATAAGATTGATATATTTCATACTAACTAATGAGACTATATATAATACCTCATGTATGGTATTAATATCTAATGCAGCATGTCAGATAATCATCTGCATAAATCGCATCACATAGTATGTGCATGCCCAGCCGTTGTCTCATGTAGCGCACTATAAATTGAAACATACAAAATATTAAAAAATACAACTAAGCACAGTTCACATAAATAATATATACATTGGAGTCAGGAACTTACTTTTACGTTCTCCCAAATTATTGGCTGGTTCTTTCTCCTTGGGACATTTCCTCCCACATTTTTGAATGCATCTAAGACCCTACATGTTAATGTAACACAGTAAATTTCATAATTAAATAGTAATGTAATAACATATGTTAACGAATATAAAAATGAAATATTTCTCACCAGAATAATGGCATTCTCAATATGTGTCCAATTTTAGTGTTCAATGTACTTCCCGTAGGATCTAGATAATAAACAGTGAACGTCCCGGGGACAATAACTAGTAACTCCCAATGTCTACCACTAGGGGTAAAAAAGTTAAAAATTAATAACTCAAAATGCACAATAAAAATGGAATTTTCTTAAGTCCAAATTATAAATAAAGTAAACTTACTTGACTTTGAATGGAGCTATTATTATCGTCTTCTTTGCTGACCGAAAATTGTAAAAGCATCTATATAGTATTGTTGAACACTATCAGGGTCTTTAGCTACCATACTAATCAATGATGGAATAAAAAAACCCACATGATCAAATGCAAATTGTTTGCATTGATCTTCGACTAAGTAGCTGCAAAACATGTATTACGTATACATTAATATATAAGAAACCAGATCACCGGATCTTACACAAGGTATATGGATGTATAAACAAGATCTCACCTTATCCATGTCTCTATCATTGATGTATTCATCCAATCATACATAAACAACTCAATAATATCTTGTATAAATAAAGAGCTATCGTATGATTGACCTGCATAATCTGCTTCTAAAGAAACAATTATAGGGCAATGTATATTATGTGCCCGTAGCCAACATGCCATTCCCCTACAAGCAGGACCTAACGGGTATTTTAGGTCAGTTGGAACCCAACTTGGTAATGCAGGAAGTGGAGGTGGAGGCCTAGGTGCTCCGGGTGTCTTCTTTTTAACATGTATATATAATTTCGGATCAGTTGACCTCATATATACACATTAACAATCTAAATTTATCTGCTTTGGGCCACAATATCACCCCGCCTTCTGCCTCACCAAGTGTATCAATATCTGGGTGGGCATATGGCAATGCAGCTTCCCTCCAATCGGGTAATACACATATCGGGCTCACACGAACATAGCCCTGTGGCATTGGAGTCCCATGAAACGTTGCCCCAGGAAGGGACTGGTAAGCCTGCGCCTCTGCAACAACATAGTCTTGCATTCTTATGCGGCATGGCTTCAATGCCTACAAATTTACGTAAAGAATGTTATACATATATACATATCATCTTGAAAACATATCATCTTAAAAAGACTAGCTACAATGTCATAAACAATACTTACAACATACGTTTTAGGCGATGGGTCTCCAGGATTACTCATAGTCTGTGCATCAGGAGAAGAGTGGGTCACCATAGGCTGATTGGAAGCCTGAGATGCCTGCCACCGCACTATTTCTTCCTTGACCTTCTCAGCAACTATATCATTGACCTTCTTAGCAACTATATCCTCGACTCTCTTATTCTCCTATACATGGATAAAAGAAACATTATCTTCTTATTATTGAATTCCCTTTTGCAGTAACATTCTAAAAAAGAATAGGTTATTTCTTCTTGTGAAAGTCCCGCTCTGGGTTTGCGCTGGGATGGCCCAAAGAATGCTTTGTTGCCCACACCAGTGCCTGCACCCCTAACACATCCAGGATGCTCTGGGTTACCCAGAGCAACTGTCAATTCATATCTTGTGCCCTGAGGGATGAACGTGCCTTGTTTCCTCTGCTCGTGCAGCTCCCGCTAATCACCATCAATAGAAATTGGTAAGTTAACACCACAAATAATCAATATTCAAACGATTACTCTAAGAGTTGTATTTTACCATTTTCGCAGCCGCCTCAGAAGTTACAGGCTTCTTTATTTCACCCTTCTTGTTTTGCCTCCCAGCTATCCAGATATCATGGCGAGGTATGGGTGTGGCAGACTCCTGAGTAGCAGCAGACTCTTGAGTAGCCTTAGACTCTGCCTGTAATCTTTGGCAAACGCTTGCATAGCCCTTTGGACCCATAGTGTGGTCATGCACATTCAGTGCACACCTTGCTTTTTGCATGTCACTGAGGGCCTAGTTAGTATGCACATTAATGATTTGGTTAGTAGCACTAAATGTTAATCTTGAATAGGTGAATACAACGTATATTAATTAAATTGGGAGTGACACCTAATACCTTGAATTCTTTAGATTTTCTTGAAGCAACAAAATTTTCCCAATCTTCTTTGTCCAAGAAGTTCCACTGTTCAAGGACTGACTTCTTCTTCTCATCACCATCTTTTATGTATTCTCTGTTGAGATTTGTCCTATAGTTCCTAAACATATTTCCAGTGTGTTGCATCACGCTTTTACGATGCAGCTTCTCATCCAATGCAAATAGATTCTGTAAAATAGAATTCTTATTAACTAGTATCCAAAAATAGAATTGCAAATAATATAATTTGTAGTCTACAAAATAGAATTGCAAATAATAATAACTCATGCATAAATCCTTCCATATCAAGTCTTTCTTCCCCTGAGGAACTTTATGCCAATTATCATACTTAACACCACAATGGCTTCGAGTGAAACACCCAAGATAGTTTACAAAATTATTGCGGTTCACTCCAATTGCATTTCCTCCATTATCAAACTCCACAACCAATTTGGATCCACTACCACTTAGCGCTATTAACTTCTTCAACAGAGTGATGCCCCTTTTCTTGTTAAGTGTTTGGTGTTGCGCATCAAGTTGCTCCATTGCTTCAGTGGGTACATGTGCATCATCAACCTAAAATTTGACAAAAATAAACCCACTGAATTAGCGCAATATAGAAATATGGGATATATGACATAACTAGAAGATAATGAATTTTATAGAAATACAAGATATGTTTTTAGAACTTACATTGGTATCCTCGCCATGCTCGTCATGGACAGCATGCTCGTCATGGACAGCATGCTCATCGTGGACTTCATGCTCATCATGAACATCATGCTCATCATGGTCAACCATCTGAAAATGTCATTAAAAAGACAAACACTTAGCATTTGTATTAACTAGAAAAAGGCAAACATTTAGCATTTGTATTAACTAGAAAAAGGAAAACATTTAGCATTTGTATTAACTAGAAGATAATGAAAAATCAAATCTGAAAATGATATTGATATTAAAAAAGCAAATATTTAGCTTCAATAAAAAAATATAAACACACATGCCTCTAAAATTGTGATCTTTTATCAATTAACAATCCTTCATTGTGATCTCCGTGCACATATAAGTCATCATTAGCTTCAATATTTTGTGGAGTTGGAAACCCAACTAAGAATGGACTGGAGTCATCATACTTATCATAGTACTCTTCTTCATCTATAGGATCTTCAATGAATTGTCTTTTACCATGAAGAACAACCGACCATTTATCATTTGCAGGATCATCGATATAGAATATTTGTTTCGCCTGTGATGCCAATATGAATGGTTCACCCTTCTCGCCAATCTTTTCAAAGTTCACCAAAGTGAAACCCAATTCATCCACTATAACTCCTTTGGTGTTATGAACCCAATTACATTTAAAGAGCAGAATTCTGAAATCTATGTAGTCAAACTCCCATATGTCTTCAATGACACCGTAATATGACATTTTAGCTTCACATGGACTCTTATCCTTTGCACTTGCAAAATACATAGTCAACGCTTGAAGAGTGACCCCACTGTTTTGGACGACACTCTTATCATCTTGGCACTTTGTGTAATATGTGAACCCATTAATGTCAAACCCTTCATAAGACATAACATTCGGTTTTGGTTTAAAGGTGAGGCATTTGATAGTTTCTGTAATATCATTTGGTGTTTGAGATAGTTGATGTAAGACTTTATCTTCAAACCACTTAGTAAAAGTCTTATTATGCTCTCTAGCAAGCCACATTGAACTTGCTCGAGGATGTTGTCTCTTGATGAAATTGGTATGTTCCTCGATATAAACACTCACTTCGTCCATGTTGTGTAAAATATACAAGTGAGCTTGTTCCAACTGCTCACGGCTGATTACTTTCACCCGTGATCCCAAAATTCCTTTGCCCTCCTCAATATTCTTGTCATTAACATGAGTGTTATTACCACTCAGAAAGTCATTGCAAAAATCCATAACCTCTCTCACCACATAACCTTCAATAATACTCCCTTTAGGCCGATAACGGTTTCGAACATCACCTTAAAAAATGCTCATGTATCGTTCAAAGGGATACATCCAATGCAAGAAAACTGGTCCCAACATTTTCACTTCCCTAGTCAAGTAGACAACAAGATGTACCATGATATCAAAGAACGAAGGAGGGAAATACATCTCAAGCTGACATAGGGTAACAACCACTTCTCTTTGCAAATTATCGAGAGTATCAGGGTCAATAACTTTGTTGCATAGACTGTTGAAAAAGAAACAAAGTCTGGTGATTGCAAACCTTACATGCTTCGGCAATATAGATCGAATTGCCACGGGAAATATTTGTTGCATTAGAGTGTGACAATCATGAGATTTAAGACCTATCAACTTCAGATCTTTCATTGATACCAAAATTACGGATGTTGGATGAGTAACCATGTGGCACCTTAACATTTACCAAGCATTCAAAAAAGCTTTCTTCTCCTTTCTAGACAACGTGTAACAAGCGGGAGGTAAGTATGTTCTTTTATTACCCATTTCATGTAATTCTGTTAATTCTGACGTTATTCCCATTTCACGTAGGTCCAGTCTGGATTTTATCCCATCTTTAGTCTTACCTGGTATATTTAACAGAGTACCAATGATGCTATCACAGACATTTTTCTCAACGTGCATTACATCGATACAATGTCTAACTGTCAAAGAACTCCAATAAGGAAGATCCCAAAATATTGACTTCTTCTTGAATGAAGAATTGTCACTCCGTGTGTCCATACTACATTGTGATTTCTTACCAAATTCATTGACAATGTCTTTTACTCTTTCATAAACAATATCCCCTGGTATAGGTTTAGGTGCACTCCATTCATCATTCCATCCATTGAATGCTTTGCGCTTCCTACGATACATATGGAATTTTGAAAGAAACCTTCGATGACCAAGATATACGGTCTTGCCGCCATGTTTTAGTCTTATTGAATCAGTGTCTTCTTCACATATAGGATACACTTTAGCTCCTTTGACACTATATCCATACAAATTCCCATATGCTGGAAAGTCATTAATAGTGCAAAACAACATAGCGTGCAAACGAAATGTCTCTCTTCCTGAACCATCATAGGTCATCACACCTTCAGCCCAAAGTTTCTTTAAGTCATCAATCAGAGGTTCAAGATAAACATCGATATCATTTCCGGGTTGTTTAGGGCCCGATATCAACAACGACAACATAACGTACTTATTTTTCACACACAGCCAGGGAGGAAGATTGTATATAACAAGCATGATTGGCCAAGTGCTATGTTGGGTGCTCAATGTCCCGTACGGATTCATCCCATATGTACAAAGCCCAAGTCTTAGATTCCTATATTCTTCACCAAATCTGGGGTATAATAGATCAATCTTCTTCCACTGTGGGGAATCAGACGCATGTCATAGGATCCCGTCATTATTTTTCTTAACATCTGCATGCCACCTCAAATTCTTCGCATCTTTCGGATTTGCAAACAAGTGTTGAAACTGTGATATTATAGGTAGATACCACAACACATTGGCAGGAGAACCAATTTTTGACTCCCCCAAAGTCATCAATTTATACCGTGACGCACCACATTTTGGACAATCTTTCAAATCTACATAGTCCTTTTGAAATAATACACAATCATTCGGGCATGCATGTATCTTCTTGGCCTCCATTCCCATTGGGCACAACATTTTCTTTACCCGGTATGTTGAGATTGGCAGCTCGTTTCCTTCAGGAAGCATTTCTTTCAACAAAGTCAACAATGAAGTGAAGCTTTTGTCACTCCATCTATTGTTAGGTTTCAACTTATACAATCTCAACACAGCGCTAAGCTTCGTAAACTTAGCACAACCTATGTATAACGGTATCTCAGCATCATGCACAATGTTTCTAAAGATAGGAGGTGGATCGGTGTGCTCTACCCTACAACTATCCATCATCGCATCAACGATGTCTACTGGAACTGGTTCGTTCACATCTACGTCATCGGAGGCAATTTCTTCTTCCACCCAAACACTTCTATCGACATCTACTGGTTTCGAGTTTGAAATCTCTCCATGCCAGTGCCATTCTGTATAGCCTTGTACAATCCCGTTGCACATGACATGACTTTTGATTTCCTCACCAGTGTTGACTTTCAAGTTGTTACCGCAATGCCTACATGGATAGTAGAACCTATCTGTAGGTTTTTTCCTATGTTCCTCGGCAAATCTAATAAACTGATCAAGACCAGATATAAACTCTGGGGTGCAACGATTGTGAATGGACATCCATGATATATCCATTATATGATCAAAGAGAAAACAAGTATATATTAGGACAAGATTAGGGTATACACTTACATCCTATCCAAGATTTACTCCTATTATAGTCCCAAATTGGGGACTATCCAATATTTACTCCTAATGAGTAAATCTTGGATGGGTTTCTAGGCCAACAAACACATGTGATGTCATTCTTATATATAATAAATGTGTACCACCTATCCCATCCTTGAACACCTAATCTCACTAGTAAGTGTATAATGTGTATTGGGTTTTCAAGAAAATTTCGGCAGCATTTCCCCGCTATTCTCTAAGTACATATGTACTTAGAGAACAAACGGGGAAATGCTACCAAAATTTTCTCGAAAACCCAATACACATTATACACTTACATCCTAAGTGAGATTAGGTGTTCAAGAACAGTCCCAAACCGAGGACTATCCAAGATTTACTCCTAATGAGTAAATCTTGGACGAGTTTCTAGGCCAACAAACACATGTGATGTCATTCTTATATATAATAAATGTGTACCACCTATCCCATCCTTGAACACCTAATCTCACTAGTAAGTGTATAATGTGTATTGGGTTTTCAAGAAAATTTCGGTAGCATTTCCCCGTTGTTCTCTAAGTACATATGTACTTAGAGAACAAACGGTGAAATGCTACCGAAATTTTCTTGAAAACCCAATACACGTTATACACTTACATCCTAAGTGAGATTAGGTGTTCAAGAACAGTCCCAAACCGGGGACTATCCAAGATTTACTCCTAATGAGTAAATCTTGGATGGGTTTCTAGGCCAACAAACACAATAATAAATATGTACATGTTAGGGTTTCATCACAATTAATGTTAGGGTTTCATCACAATTGATGTTAGGGTTTCATCAATGTTAGGTTTAATCAAATCAAATTAGGATGCTAGAATTGACAAGTTTAAATATTATTTCAACATGCATCAAAATTTACTGAATTAAGTCAAACATTAGGATTATAAGCACAATTATATGCAAGCAAAAAATTTATTCATATCCTAGGATTTACATAAAGCATTACATAAAAATTTGTTCATATCCTTACCAACAGCAAGCATGGCCGTGCTGTCCAGCACGGTCGTGGTAGGCCAACACAGCCATGGTCATGCTTGCTGTTGGTAAATAGCTAGGCAGAAGGAAGCAAAGAGGTAGGGCTACCTGGAGCTAGCGTGGAAAGCGTGGTGGCGAGCAGCGGCAGCAGTGGCGGCGGAAGAAGAGAGAGTAGAGCGGCGGGCGGTGAACAGCAGTGGCACCGGGAATGAGCAGAGCAGTGCGCGGCACACCAGCAGCAACGGCGGCGGCAAGTAGAGGTACACCAGCAGCAGCGGCACACCAATAGCAGTGGCGGCGGCGAGCGGAGAAGCACCAGTAGTAGTAGCGGCGAGCAGCAGCGGTGTCATCGGGCGATTTCAGGAGAGTGGTGGTGAGCAGCAGCACAGCAATATCACGATGAAACATGAAGAAAGGGAGAAGAGCCGGGTGATGGGTCTATTAAGTTTGTCAAAGGCGTCGGTTATCTACATAATCGATGCCTATTATTCTTTAGCGTCGGTTGATAGTAAAACATCGACGCCCAACTAGACAACCTTTACCCTAAATTATATGGCGGGAACCATTATCAGCGTCGGTTATTGAGGGATAACCGACACTGAAAGTGGAACTTTTCGCGCAAATTTTCATTTTAAATAGGCGTCGGTGAATAGTTAAAAAACCGACGCTGTAGGTGACCTAAAACGTTTTCGCTCGAATATTGGATTTTGCGGGCGATTTTAGGCATCGGTTTGTTATAACCAGCCGACGTTGAATACAAAGTGATACCCGTGTCTGGCTGGTCTTCGAATATAGACATCAGTTTGCATAAATAATTGATGTCTAATATTATAGGCGTCGGTTTTCCTAAATAACCGACACCCAGAAAAGCGACACTGAATGCTGTTTCTGTAGTAGTGTAAGCACACACCTCTTGGATGATATGGTGGTAAGAACACACCTCTTGGATGATATGGTGGTAACCACACACCTCTTGGATGATATGGTGGTAAGCACACATGTAAGGACCCTGACCTTCATTTTGGGCTTACCCTGTTTGTTTTGCCTAAACCCTGGTGCTTAGTTGTTTGCTTATCACCTTTAGTGGTGATTAGGGTTTGCTTGTTCTTAGTTGAGAGCTGGAGGTGCTACTTGAAAATAACCTAAGTCAGGGTTGGAGAGCAAGTTTGTCACCTTGAGAGATGTTTTCTCTCTCCTTGTTTCCTCTAGAGTTGAGAGGAAGTGATGAGTGCATACTCATCATGATTTTCAATAACCTTTTTGGAACAATTTAATATCTATTCCACGTCTTTTCACCCTAATATGAATCATAATGCACAAAACTACTCAGTGATTCAATAATCAAGGTTTTAACTAAATATCTTTCATTTTATGCAGGTGTAGCAGGCAACTCCATGCAAACGGTCTCAAGACCGTTTGGATCCATGCGGTCTCAAGACCGTTTGCTGGAATACACAAAGAACAAGACGAAACCAGTTGCCCAAGAAGTCCCATGCGGTCCCAAGACCGTTTGGTCCCATGCGGTTCCAAGACCGTTTGGTCCCATGCGGTCCCAAGACCGTTTGGTCCCATGCGGTCCCAAGACCGTTTGGTCCCATGCGGTCCCAAGACCGTTTGGTCCCATGCGGTCCCAAGACCGTTTGGTCCCATGCGGTCCCAAGACCGTTTGGTCCCATGCGGTCCCAAGACCGTTTGGTCCCATGCGGTCTCAAGACCGTTTGGTCCAAAACGGTCCCAAGACCGTTTGGTCCCACGCGGTCCCAAGACCGTTCGATGCAAGCACAAGGATCGATTGAAGAACTAAAGCCGCGCGACCACGCCAAAGCCAGGACCGATCAAAGCAAGACCGTTTGGCGCTCAAACGACCTCCAAACCGTTTGATGCCCAAACGGTCTCAAGACCGTTTGGCGCCCAAACGGTCTCAAGACCGTTTGGCGCCCAAACGGTCTCCAAACCGTTTGGAGAAGATATTTCCAGCAACTTATCCAAACCGTTTGGGATCAGATCTGAAACTATAAATAGACCCCCAGGGTCCCCATTTCGAGGCATCGGTTCCGGACGCCGAAAGGCTGCCAGAGCACCGCACCGATCAAGTTCCACTCCATCTACCACTGGTGTTGCGTCCAAGGAGGCCAAGAAAAGGAAGAAGACGGAGCAAGGAGCGCATCTTCTTCACCGGGTTGCGTCCACCCTATGCACCGAGCTTATGGCGGATCTATCTTCTTCTTCTATCTTTCTTGTTCCTCGCATCATGAGCGAGTAGTTCTCTTTCGCTGGGGTGCGGGGACTAGCCCCGCTTCCCATGCAAACCAAGTTCTCTTGTTAAACTTTCCATGGCAATGTATATAGCTCTTCATGTTGTTGTTTATCGTTAAGCTTGTAGGTTGGTTATATGCTTGCTTTCATCTTTGTGCTCCCTATGTTGCGATAACTTCAATGCATGGGTTCCTATGTTGCGATAACTTCAAGACATGGGTTGGAACGTCGTTTGACGAGTTTGACTTCCCGACTAGAAATAGGAGGGGATTCCTTGAGGGAGTAAGTGTATGATCCGCGAGGGGACGAGCCATCTAGCCTCCGGTGACACTTCTGTGCGCCTGACGCCCGTATGGGGGGTTCACAACCTCAGTTGGATTTTGTATCATCTCGCTAAACGTCGGTGTTTGCTCGCATATCATCTTCTTGCTTGTTTATGGGTTAACGCAGCTGACGCCCAAACTAGAAATAGGACGGGTTTTCATCGAGGTCATAAGTGTATGATCCGCGAGGGGACGAGCCATCTAACCTTCGGTGACACTTCTGTGCGCCTGACGCCCGTATGGGGGGTTCACAACTTTCGTGGATTTCTGTATCTTCAGAGCCGTAAGACGTATGATCCGGATGGAGATGAGAAATCGGCTGCCTATGGTGACGCTTACGCGGACCTGACGCCCGTATGGGGGGTTCCGCAGCAGCTCTACTTGGAGTGTTATATCGTGCCTGGTTTATTTGCAATAGGGTATGTTTGTGTGTGCGGCGGTGGTCAAACCCGGTACCATCCCAGCGATTCCATACCATTGATCTAAACCCATCTTTTATTCCACATTTACTTTCTTGCAATTAGTTTAATCAAACCCAAATCAACCTATCGTTCTAAATATTAGTCTTACTTGAGCTAGATCTAACTGGCAAAGATTCTTAAAAACGTTGTCCTTTGGGTTCGATCCTTAACTATACTGCGATAAGATCCGTCCGCTTGCGGGTGGTATTGTTGCACTTGGTTTTGGTAAAAGCTCGGGGATATAAACTCCGAGTGAATTTGTAGTGCATTCAAAAGCCACATCAAATTCTGGCGCCGTTGCCGGGGACAACGGAGTCAGTCAGTCAAACTTAGTTCTTTTAAGACTAATCTAGGATTTTGTTTTCTTTTTGAAACTATTGCTCATCTATTTGATCTTTATTCTACTTCAAGGATCTCACTTTCAAACCTTTTCAAATTTCAGGTGCTCTTTGACGATTAGTGCATGCACCATTCGGATAGTCTCGGACTGACTGCGAGCTTTGATCCCGAAATCGATAGAACCTTCCATCGTCAGATCTGAGAGAATCAAGCCAGAATGGCGCAAGAAGAAGAAGTAGCCCGTAGGGTGGCTCAAGCCATCAATGTGCAGAGAGAAAGGTTCATGCAAGAAGCTAGAGCTGCGGTTCAACAAGAGATCTTAGCAGCACAGGCAGCAGCGCAAGCAGCGGAACTTCAGAAAGATCTTAGAGAGTTCTCTATCCCAAAGGCCGTGAATGTCTATCATCCGGTGCAGCCTCCTCCCATCGAAGCTGCCAACTTTGAGATTAGAGCACATTGGATAACCTTGCTTCAAAACAACCCATTCTACGGTAAACAAGCTGAAGACAGCCAAGGTCATCTTCTCAGATTCATTGACTTGTGTGCTATGACGAAGCAAAATGGAGTCTCTGATGATGCTATTCGAATCCGTCTCTTCAAGTACTCTCTGGCTGATAGAGCCATTAGTTGGTACAACTCACTACAGAGTGATGTACCCATCACCACCTGGGAGCAGCTTCAAAACGCCTTTCTGGAAAAGTTCTACCCCCCATCTCTTACATATGAGATCAGGGGACGAATCACAAATTTCACTCAAGTCCCAGGAGAAACTCTTTCCGAAGCTTGGGATAGATACAAGGAGCTCCTACGCAAATGCCCACACCATGGAATTCCTAAGAACCAGCTGATAGAGATATTCTACAGGGGTGTGGAAGATGATGTTAAGATGTTCCTTGACTCTTCGTCTGGAGGGAACTTCATGCGGCAAAGTTACGACAGCGCATGGAGAGTAGTCACCCTGGGAGCAGAAAATCAAGCCAACTGGGGTAGATCTGTTGGTAAAGGAGTCTTAAAGGTAGCTATGGCTGACGCTATCCCAGAATACAAATCTATAGCTGAAACTTTGAAAGTCTTGGTTGCAAAGCAAGATCACATAGAATCATCCCTTGCTGCGATTGGAAGAGGACATTCTCCAACTAGGCAACCAGAACAAGTCAAGACCACTTCTTTGTTTTGTGAAGCGTGTAAAGGCACTGATCATTCCACACTATCATGCAATGTTCTCTATGATGTTGTTTTAAGCAATGCCTGTGGACAAGGAGATAATTGCCAGATGGAAAATATTAATGCTATTAACACCAACCCTGGGCAGAACTATTACAATCAGAATCAAAATAGGAATCACCCAGGCTTCCAGTACGGAAATCCTTCAGGAGCTATGAACTCGCATCAATTTGTTCTGAATAATCAACCAAGAGGCCCATCTGGGTATCAGTTTAACCAGCAACAGAACTTTGGGAATCAAGGAAACTTCAAGGGAAACTTTCAGAACAGAAACTATTATAATTATCAGAATAACTCTCAGTATCAAAGCTTGAACCAACAACAGGGTCAAACAGTATCCATCCCTTCTGATGACAAGCTATCTACCATTGAAAAGTTATTGCAAACGCAACAAACGATGATAGCCAATCAACAAGCCCAACAGAAGGCTATTGAAACTCAACTAGCTCAACTTGCTGCTAGTATTAAGCCACAAGCTGGAGTCTTCGCCGGACAACCTGAGAACAATCCGAAACATCTGGAGCAGCTGAAGGTTATCGCCACAAGATCAGGGAAAAGTTATTTGGATCCCCCAACAAAAACAACTATGGATATCGCTGAGGAGAATGAACCTTTGACGGACCAAAACTCGACAACACCAGAATCGCAACCGAAGGAAAGAAATACTGATAAGGGAAGTTCTGAGGAATCTATCGATGAAGAAGTAGAAACACCTGAACCGGATATTCCTGTATATAAGCCTCGTGTTCCTTTCCCATCCCGTCTGAGGGAAACCAAGCTTGATACTAGATTCATCAAATTCAAAGAGGCTATGAAAAAGCTCCATGTTGATATACCATTCCTAGATGCTCTTAATGAGATACCAGCCTGGACCAAGTATCTAAAGTCGCTTCTCACCAAGAAGTACATCACTGAAGAATATGAAACTGTAAAATTGGCTGCTACCACATCAGATATCATACTAAGCAAGATGCCTAAGAAACAAAAAGATCCAGGATCCTTTGGAATCTCATGTCACATTGGCGACTCATCATGCAAGAAAGGATTGGCAGATCTTGGCTTAAGTATTTCTATTATGCCGCTCAGTCTATGCAAGAGACTAGGGTTTGAAGAATTGCTTCCAACTACTATGACAATTCAACTTGCGGATAATTCGGTAAAAAAGCCGTTAGGAATTCTCGAAGACATCCCGGTCAAGGTAGGCAAGGACGCATATGTCCCATGTGATTTTGTCATCATGGACATAAAAGAAGACACCAAATACCCTATTATCTTCGGTCGTCCATTCCTCGCCACTGCTAGAGCCCTTATCGATGTTGAAGCCAGAACCTTACTGCTCAGGTTAGGTAAAGAAACTCTGGAGTTCAAAGTTTTTGAAAGCATGAGAAGACCAAGTATACAGGAGGAGGTCTATCTAATAGATTGTGTTGAGCAGATGTCACAGCTTACTCAAGAATATCACGAATCATGCGATCCCTTGGAAACTTCTCTATATGACCTTTTTAATGACGAACCTATTGACCAACAAGATAAGGACTGTACCGAACCTCCCGAATCTACTAAAGGAAATCCTGAAGCTACCTATGAAGAATTAAAGGTTACCGAAACCCCAGAAGAAATCAGTGAAAAACCAGAACCTCCTGAAATGAAGCCCCTACCTGAAGGGCTGAAGTATATGTTTTTAGATGATCTCAAAGTTTGTCCTGTCATTATAAACTCTGGTTTAACGACCAAACAAGAAGAGAAACTTCTGGAAGTATTAAAGGATAGCAAGAAAGCCATAGGCTACAAAATGAGTGACCTCACAGGAGTCAACCAAGCATTGTGCATGCACAGAATCCCCATGATGGAAGACCATAAGCCAACGATCGAGCATCAATGAAAGTTGAACCCGAATATGAAGGAAGTGGTCCGTCATGAGATCATCAAACTCCTCACAGCTGGAATAATATACCCGATATCGGAATCACCATGGGTGAGCCCAGTTCATGTGGTACCCAAGAAAGGAGGTACTACTGTTTTAAGAAATGAAAACAATGAGCTCATCCCCACTCGAACGGTCACTGGGTGGCGGATGTGTATTGATTATAGAAAATTAAACAAAGCCACTCGAAAGGATCATTTTCCTGTGCCCTTTCTCGATCAAGTCTTAGAAAGATTGGCCCATCAAGAATATTTCTGTTACTTGGATGGTTACTCTGGATTCTATCAAATTCCTATACATCCAGATGATCAAGAAAAAACAACTTTCACCTGTCCCTTCGGGACATATGCTTTTAAAAGGATGCCATTTGGCTTGTGTAATGCCCCCGCAACTTTTCAACGTTGCATGACTGCCATCTTTGTAGGGCTTACTGAAACTGTTATGGAAGTCTTCATGGACGATTTTTCTGTATACGGGGACTCCTTTGATTCCTGTCTTAAACATCTCTCCATGGTACTCAAACGCTGTGAAGAAGCACATATGGTGCTAAATTGGGAGAAATGCCACTTTATGGTAAAGGAAGGCATCGTCTTGGGCCACAAGGTTAGCAACAAAGGAATTGAAGTTGATAAAGCCAAGATAGAAGTCATATCTAAATTGGAAATTCCCACAAATGTGAAAGAAGTTCGCGCTTTCCTTGGTCACGCTAGTTTCTATAGAAGGTTTATACGTGATTTTTCCAAGATAACAAAGCCGATGACCAATCTGCTTTTAAAAGATGCTGATTTCAATTTCAATGAAGAATGCGTCAAAAGTTTCGATACGCTGAAGAAAGCCCTTACAACTACCCCCATCATTAGAGCTCCCGATTGGGACCACCCCTTTGAAATTATGTGTGATGCCAGTGATTACGCAGTGGGTGCTGTCTTAGGACAATGCATAGAGAAGAAACATTATGTGATCTATTATGCATCAAAGACCCTCGACGAAGCTCAAAGGAATTATGCTACTACTGAAAAGGAGCTTTTAGCAGTCATTTATGCTTTCGACAAATTCAGATCCTACCTTACTGGTTCGAAGGTAATCGTTTACACTGACCATGCTGCTATCAGTTATCTTATGACAAAGAAAGATGCTAATCCAAGGCTGATCAGATGGATACTCCTTCTACAAGAATTTGACCTAGAAATAAGAGATAAAAAAGGGACGGAGAATGTCGTGGCAGATCACCTGAGTCGCATCCACACTCTGGATGCTGAAGGGATTCCGATAAACGACTCTCTACCAGATGATCAGCTTATGAGAGTCTCAGGATTCGAACCATGGTATTCAGACTTAGTAAACTACCTTGCCGCCGGAGTCATCCATCCTCAATACACCGGGAACGCTCTGAAGAAATTTATGCATGATGTGAAGCATTACTATTGGGATGAGCCATATCTTTTCAAACTCTGTGCAGATGGATTGTATAGACGTTGTGTCGCCGAAGAAGAAGCCCATTCTATTTTGGAACAATGCCACTCAGGACCCGTGGGTGGGCATATGAGCTCTAAAAAGACTGCCTTAAAAGTTTTGCAATGTGGATTTTTCTGGCCAACTTTATCCAAGGACTGTTATGATTTTGTCATATCATGTGATAAGTGTCAAAGAGCTGGCAATATAACCAAGAGAGACGAAATGCCACTGAATATATGGCAAGAAGTCGTGATATTTGACGTCTGGGGAGTGGACTATATGGGGCCATTCCCATCTTCTAATGGATTCTCTTACATCCTTGTGGCGGTGGACTACGTCTCCAAATGGGTTGAAGCTATACCAACCGTCACTTGTGATTCAAAACCAGTCATCAAACTATTCAAAGATATTATTTTCCCACGGTTCGGAGTGCCGAGAACCGTGATATCTGACGGAGGATCCCACTTCATTGAAAGAAGCCTTGAAGCTCTTCTATGAAAATATGGCGTATCACACAAGATAGCTTCGCCTTATCATCCACAAACCAGTGGACAGGTAGAGGTCTCCAACCGACAACTTAAGGCTATCCTTGAGAAAACCGTTGGACGTAATCGAAAAGATTGGGCGACAAAAATCAACGACGCCTTATGGGCTTATCGCACTGCTTATAAGACTCCCCTTGGGACTACCCCTTTTCGATTGATATATGGAAAATCTTGCCACCTTCCAGTCGAACTAGAACACAAGGCATGGTGGGCTATTAAACAATTGAATTTTGATATGAAAGAAGCAGGGCAAGCCAGAATTCTGCAACTCAACGAGTTGGATGAACTTAGAATGACAGCTTATGAGAATGCACGAATCTACAAAGAACGTACTAAACTCTGGCACGATGGACATCTGAAAAGAAAAGACATACAAGTGGGAGATCAAGTTCTGGTTTTCAACTCAAGATTACGGCTATTCCCAGGAAAACTCCGTTCCCGCTGGTCCGGACCCTTCATCGTCAAAAACATCTCACCACACGGTGTCTTCTCTCTATGGAGTGAAGCGACAAGGGAATTCATAACAAACGGCCACCGATTGAAGAGATATTTTACCTCGACTGACATTGGCGCTGATACAACGATAGAACTGGCAAATCCAAAAGACCCACCATGATGCTAAAAGACTCTGTCGAGCCAACGACAAAAAACAAAGGCGCTTTTCGGGAGGCAACCCGACCAATAAATCTATTTTACTTCTCCTTTTCAAAATTCTGTTTCTTACCTCATAGTTAAAATTTCCTTAAATAAAATTTTCCTTACAAGATAGTTCTTTTTCAGGATACGAGATCGGAGTGGCGCTGATCAGAACGAAATCATTCTCGGCAGTCATACCTGGTGTCTCCTTTCCCCTCCATCTTGAATTTAGGGTTTGCTCGAGGACGAGCAAATCTCTAAGTTCGGGGTGGAGGGTGGGTGGTACGTATTCCACTTCCACATACACACCCTCTTTTCATACTCAATATGTCTCTATCATAAAATTTTCAAAATTTTGAACAGATACCTGATGAAATTTTGACTTTTGTTGATAAAAATATAATTTTTTGCTTGCATCTTCTATCATAACATCCTCCTTATCCGAAGTGAATCCTCAAGAGGACTGACTTTTGAAACTTGCCTCTTGCCTGAAACCATCCTGTGAAACTTATGATTCCTAACATCATAATACTTTTTACAAAATGATAAGTATCTGTCAAACTGATAGGGATCAAACACGTCGTGCTTCCTAACTGGCTAGTGGAACAATGGCTCGGAAACCTCACTGGATCCGCATCAAGTCATTATTTGAGCAGAGTACGACGAAGAGAATAACCCGGTTTTGAATTGTAAATCAAGTTGCATCCTGATCTTAACTCTCTTCTACACTTCTTCTATCATCTTCGTATCCCTCCATCCATAAATACCACCAAAATAGCCAAACTTGTGCCAAACCCTAAGTTTGGGGTGGCACGCCACTTTCCCCGTATCCTCTTCTTCCATACCCCTTCCAATAAATAGGGGCGTACCACCAAAAATGCAATCTCGAGTCGAATAGAGGAGAGATCTGCAACAAAAAGATGCCAAAGTGCACATAAAAAGAAAATGCAATCTCGAGTCGAATAGAGGAGAGATCTGCAATAAAAGATGCCATAGTGCACACAAAAAAATTGCAATAAATGAAATTGCAAAACAAATAAAAATCTCGAGTCGAATAGAGGAGAGATTTACTTCTTCTTTCCATACCACCTTTCACTCCTTTTTCTACCTAAGGGCACAATACATCCCCTACCATCCTGAACTACACCAGTGTCAGATCAAATGCATACTTGTCGATTCTACGGGTATCTCTGAACTCCTACAAAACTCTTCGACATGCTTGGTGTTGGAAAAGGCGGGGAGGAAGCGTTGTTGGGAAACGAACTCAAGAACGAAGCCATGGAAAGACATGTTTCGTGGTCCCAGGAAGTTGAGGTACTCACTCATACTGAGCAAAAAGAAAACATTTGTGATGTGAAGATGAAGAAATCACACGGATCAAAAGTATTCCATCAGGCAACAGTTTCAAATTTTATGTTACTCGAGGACGAGCAACGATTTAAGTTCGGGGTGTTTTGATGAGTGCATACTCATCATGATTTTCAATTACCTTTTTGGAACAATTTAATATCTATTCCACGTCTTTTCACCCTAATATGAATCATAATGCACAAAACTACTCAGTGATTCAATAATCAAGGTTTTAATTAAATATCTTTCATTTTATGCAGGTGTAGCAGGCAACTCCATGCAAACGGTCTCAAGACCGTTTGGATCCATGCGGTCTCAAGACCGTTTGCTGGAATACACAAAGAACAAGACGAAACCAGTTGCCCAAGAAGTCCCATGTGGTCCCAAGACCGTTTGGTCCCATGCGGTCCCAAGACCGTTTGGTCCCATGCGGTCCCAAGACCGTTTGGTCCCATGCGGTCCCAAGACCGTTTGGTCCCATGCGGTCCCAAGACCGTTTGGTCCCATGCGGTCCCAAGACCATTTGGTCCCATGCGGTCTCAAGACCGTTTGGTCCCATGCGGTCCCAAGACCGTTTGGTCCCATGCGGTCCCAAGACCGTTTGGTCCCATGCGGTCTCAAGACCGTTTGGTCCCAAACGGTCCCAAAACCGTTTGGTCCCGCGCGGTCCCAAGACCGTTCGATGCAAGCGCAAGGATCGATTGAAGAACTAAAGCCGCGCGACCACGCCAAAGCCAGGACCGATCAAAGCAAGACCGTTTGGCGCTCAAACGACCTCCAAACCGTTTGATGCCCAAACGGTCTCAAGACCGTTTGGTGCCCAAGCGGTCTCAAGACCGTTTGGCGCCCAAACGGTCTCCAAACCATTTGGAGAAGATATTTCCAGCAACTTATCCAAACCGTTTGGGATCAGATCTGAAACTATAAATAGACCCCCAGGGTCCCCATTTCGAGGCATCGGTTCCGGATGCCGAAAGGCTGCCAGAGCACCGCACCGATCAAGTTCCACTCCATCTACCACTGGTGTTGCGTCCAAGGAGGCCAAGAAGAGGAAGAAGACGGAGCAAGGAGCGCATCTTCTTCACCGGGTTGCATCCACCCTCTGCACCGAGCTTATGGCGGATCTATCTTCTTCTTCTATCTTTCTTGTTCCTCGCATCATGAGCGAGTAGTTCTCTTTCACTGGGGTGCGGGGACTAGCCCCGCTGCCCATGCAAACCATGTTCTCTTGTTAAACTTTCCATGGCAATGTATATAGCTCTTCATGTTGCTGTTTATCGTTAAGCTTATAGGTTGGTTATATGCTTGCTTTCATCTTTGTGCTCCCTATGTTGCGATAACTTCAATGCATGGGTTCCTATGTTGCGATAACTTCAAGACATGGGTTGGAATGTCGTTTGACGAGTTTGACTTCCCGACTAGAAATAGGAGGGGATTCCTTGAGGGAGTAAGTGTATGATCCGTGAGGGGACGAGCCATCTAGCCTCCGGTGACACTTCTGTGCGCCTGACGCCCGTATGGGGGGTTCACAACCTCAGTTGGATTTTGTATCATCTCGCTAAACGTCGGTGTTTGCTCGCATATCATCTTCTTGCTTGTTTATGGGTTAACGCAGCTGATGCCCAAACTAGAAATAGGACGGGTTTTCATCGAGGTCGTAAGTGTATGATCCGCGAGGGGACGAGCCATCTAACCTTCGGTGACACTTCTGTGCGCCTGACGCCCGTATGGGGGGTTCACAACTTCCGTGGATTTCTGTATCTTCAGAGCCGTAAGACGTATGATCCGGATGGCGATGAGAAATCGGCTGCCTATGGTGACGCTTACGCGGACCTGACGCCCGTATGGGGGGTTCCGCAGCAGCTCTACTTGGAGTGTTATATCGTTCCTGGTTTGTTTGCAATAGGGTATGTTTGTGTGTGCGGCGGTGGTCAAACCCGGTACCATCCCAGCGATTCCATACCATTGATCTAAACCCATCTTTTATTCCGCATTTACTTTCTTGCAATTAGTTTAATCAAACCCAAATCAACCTATCGTTCTAAATATTAGTCTTACTTGAGCTAGATCTAACTGGAAAAGATTCTTAAAAATGTTGTCCTTTGGGTTCGATCCTTAACTATACTGCGATAAGATCCGTCCGCTTGCGGGTGGTATTGTTGCACTTGGTTTTGGTAAAAGCTCGGGGATATAAACTCCGAGTGAATTTATAGTGCATTCAAAAGCCACATCAGGAAGGTTTGGGCTCGTGGTTCGAGTTTCCTTAGGCTTTGCTAAGCTTTGTTGGGCCTTGTTTTGCTCTGCTTGGGCCTTGCCCTTGCCTTGTTGAACCTTGTGTCGGGCAAGAGTGCCTTGTATCGGCTATAGGTGTGTCACCCAGGGAGGTGTGTCAGGCATGGAGATGGGGTGTATCGGCCATGGACCCCTTTGACCCTTTGACCTCATTTGTGTCACCACTAGTGGACACTTGGTGCATGATGCTTGCATGTGGCAATGGCCTTGGACATGTATATAATGCGATATGAAGAGGTGGCATTGCCCATGGACAAGTGTCCTATAGTGGGCGACACCTTACCTTGGTTTCTCCTCCACCCTCTCCTATATATGTACCTTCTTTCTCTTGTTAAGGATCTCTTTAGTTCCTTGGTTTCTCTCTTCCTTGGTGGACGACACTCTTCCTTTGCAAAGCTTGGTGGCCGATCCTTCTCTTTGGAGTCTTCTTCTTCTTCCTCTTGAGGTGGCTGAAGGTGTTGCTTGGTGCTAGGATCTTGGAGCTTGCTTGAGGCGGGATACATAACTCCTAACCTCATCTATACTACTTTCCTTTTATTGTTGCAAGTTATGTTCTATCTTGATCAGCCAAGTATCTTCGAATATACTTCTTGCTTAGTTGTAGCCTTAATCTTGGTGGCCGAACCTTGTGGGAAATACCCCTTTTCTCTCCTTTGGTCTTGAGAAGTGAGTCCGTCCCTAGTGACATAGACAATACCCCTCTCTCTTGGTTGTTGAGAGGTGAGTCTATACTCTAGTGGCTTGGGTAATACTCTTCTCTCACCATGGATTTGAGAGGTGAGCTTTGGTGGAGTGATGGTCTAGTTGTGGTTGGCATCTAGACCGATATGGAAATGATCTGTCATGTGGCCTGATTGGTGATGGAGGTTGTGCAAGACTCCTATCTCTTGGTTGTTGAGAGGTGAGCCAATTCTCTTGATCTTTAGGGTTACTAAGATGGTGATCTTAAGGTTGATGATGATCATGTCGGGATGAGTTTGAGCCTTGCACGATACCCATGTAGTGGTGCTTCTCGACACCCTCTCTTAGACTAGAGTTCTGGGTCGATATGATGATGATAGTTTGGTTGGATTTGTACCCGATATGTTTCTCTTGACCTTGAGGATGGGTTTGGGTGATACACCTTGGTCTTTACCTTGTGTGTTGGCCGATAGAATGATTCTAGCTTGGTTGGACGATAGGATTTCCCTTGGTTCCCTTGTATTGAAGGAAGATGTGTACATTAGTGGGTGATATAAGGTTGGTCGGGGTGCCATGACCTTAGCCGATATGGTAGCTGCTGCCCGATATAACCCTAACCCTAAAGCATGGTAGGCCGATAGGCTTTGTCCGGTTCAATAGAATGTTGTCACCTTGGGTGCACGACATGCCCCATCGACTTAGCTGCACGATGCGTTTTGTGTTCCTCCTAGTTGCATGACACACCTTGAGGTGGTAGCCCGACATCCTTGCTTTAGGGTTGGTCGTTTTGTGGCTAGAGTGCTTGGGAGATATGAGGGAAGTTACCCTACCTAATACCACCTCTAGTGGGGGGTTCTCTACCCATCACACTTCTTGTGAGGGTAGTGGGCACTTCTAGTGAGGGTCATGTTCCACCCGAAAACCTATTTGATAGATCTTTATCATGTAATCACGTCCTTATTGATAATGAATTATGGATTATGGATTGTGAACCTTTGACATATTTGCTACTTAAAGTTGATGCCAGATACTTTCACATGTTTTGAATAGATGCCCATGATTTGATAGCAGTGAGGTAATTGATATAGTAGAACACACCTATGTAAACATGACAAGTATATCTGAAACTCTAATGACATAATAAACAGTGGAGCTATATATATATCTGGTAATTTTAAAAGTTATCTCTTTTGATGTGTGTACTAACCATGCAAGCTATAAGATGAATTCACAGCCAGGTAAGAGCTATGAGGCTTATGTGTTTGAATAACACTGAATCATGATGATAACTCTTGTTGATGAGATAACATGTATCACCGGTATATTAAGATAAGTCTGTGAACCTGATGAAGGTTGTGTGCCTAGTGAGGTACTATCCTCTTGTTGATGAGATAGGGATTTTATCCCAAGTGATGATGTGAGATGGTGATGATGCCTTAAGAGGAAGTGTCCTTATCTAGTAAGGGATTGAGATCCCAGGACAATGTGATGATGGCAGTAATAATATAACTCGATGAGTGCATGTTATACAACTTGGTTGCCTCAACAATTCACTTAAAATATACTAATTAATTACATTGAAATATTTCATGTAGTTTGCCCTGGACATAGACCCATCATCGTCAGCAGCTGGTGAATCATCGTCATCAGCTGGTGATGGTGAAATGGGTTCTCCTGCTGGTTAACCCGGAGCGCATATTGTTGAATATGCGAGGTTTCTCCTAGCCTAAAATAGAGAGGATTCGAGTGCAGCTGCGGTTGCAGACTCAGGATAGATGGAGCATTGTGAATAGGCCCATGGCTCAGGATATGTGATAGAGCATGAATATGTTCATGGCTCAGAGCATGGTGAACAAGCTCATGACTCAAGTGTTACTAGCACTGAGACCTATACCAAGGCAAGCTAGAGTTATGGGTAGCTTGCAGAGCTGACCCTGTGGCTGAAGCCACTTAAGCATGAGAATGCGGTCTTGCTTTGGTTCTCGTGCACTGACCACAAGGTGGTGAGGTCGTGGAGTCTGACTCTTCCATTGACCTTGTATGGCACCAACTCTGGGTTTCACAGCCGTCGATTGGATCTAAGCGGTACAGCTCATTTCCTCAGGGCATAATAATAATAATAATAATAATAATAATAATAATAATAATAATATGTAATTCATCCGAATAGTGTTTTGCTTCGTACAACATACGGAACATTGGTTGAGGCCTTGCTTGTGTAGCTCATCTTGTTATACCTTGCAGTTATTTATACATTCCTTATGTTCTGTGATAAGATCTTAAAAATCTTATCTTGTCAATCATGTTCTATAAAGAAAAATCAGGTTATATGCATTCCATAACTTTTGGATAAGATGAATGGTACAGTAAGTTATGCTCAGTATGCTACTCATATTATCTGTATATAATAGTGACCTGCTTTCCCTGTTTTACTTCTTTCTGAGGTTTTATAGTTTCGACGGGGAGTTATGTTTCTTGATGGGACTGTGTGTCTCACCCCATTGGGTTACAACCTTTTTAGGTGATCGCGGCAGACGAGGTGGTCGCAAGGTCATGGCTGAGCAGCAAGAAGAGGAGAAGTAGAAGGCAAGAGATGGTCATGCTGCTTGTTCTGGTGTTTTGTAGTAGAGTTCTAGAGTCATCCCAGTACACTCAGGTCCTCAGAGATGTTTCGACAATGTTTCACAATGTATAGCTGTTGTAATTGTGCATATCCTGCTGTTGGCCGTACGAGGGCTGTTATGTATGTATAAATAGGTGTTGAACTTTGGTGCTGACAGTACAGTTAGTTCCGATAAGCTTGTGGCCCATAACAAGGCTTGTGAATGTTTATATAACATGTTACTCTATAGGATCTGGATGCAAAAGTTCTCTCATGTATGCTTTCCGCAATCGGTTTTAATTAACCCATGTTTTTCGGTAATATGTCGTTTATGGTGTTTCTGCACGTTTTCGCGTGTCATCTCGTTGTCTGTGTGATGCCGAGGAGTCACAGTAAGTTTGGTATCAGAGCTCCACGTTCGCTGAGTCTACAAGGATCTAGGACTAGGTTTGCATCTGTTCTTATGAGTTTTGTAGGTTTTCTTACAATAACCTTCTGCTCTCAGCAGAAGATAAGGCTTAAAGATGTCTAGAAACCATGAAGAACATGCTGCCGAGAGCAGTGATGCTGCATCCGTTGATGGAGCAGGAGGGCAGGCACATGAAGATCGGGTGCCTGAGGTCCTCCAACTTGACCCAGCCATTCTCGAAAACCTTGCATACCAACAGCTTATGGGGCAGTTGATGGCTATGATGAATCTCATGGTAGAGAGATTACCAGTGCCTCTGCCGAGAGCACATGCTCCGCATGGTGAAACATCATGTATTAGGAAAACCTTTGAGTGAATTCGCCGAGTCGGAGCTTTGGATTATGCTGGGACGGCTGATCCAACGGATGCAGATCTGTGGCTGACAGGTCTTGAGAAGGCCTTCCGGATCCTCGACATCCCCAAAGAAGACAAAGTCAAGCACATTGTCTACCTTCTGAAGGGTAGTGCTGGCCACTAGTGGGCCATTGAGGAGGAGAAGCGACCCGGTGAGGTGATCTGTTGGGAGGTTTTTCAGCGTGAGTTCAACAACAGATACTTTCCGAAGATGTATCTGGATGAAAAGATCAACTAGTTCAAGCATCTACGCCAAGGAATGATGAGCATCACCGAGTATGAAGCCAAGTTCATAGACCTGTTAAGGTTTTGTCCTCACATGGCAGTGACAAATGAAGAGTGGATCAGACATTTTGAGAAAGGCCTGAGTGTCGAGCTGACAACACTTACCGCTGCGTTGGAGAACAGAGAACATTATTCTACGTTCGTGGAATCCGTCCGGAGGATCGAACGATCAATTAGGGAAAAGAGAGAGGCCATGACCAAGAAGAGGCATGCTTAGTTTCAGGGACAGAGGTCTGGTGGCTTCTAGTTTCTGATCCAATGTTAACTTTACTACAAAGATGATATTAGAGCAACAAGATGAGACCCTACACAATGAAAATTCTAAAATGAAAATCTACAAATAGAATTTATTTAGTACAACCTTAGTAGAAAAGACTAAGATAACTCTAACCTAATTCCTATAATTTTTCAGGATGAAAATTATTTGAAGAATTAGTATATGTGACATTAACATCTCCCACCCAAGCTAAATCTCCTCATTTAGGGCTATTTGTTAAAATTAAGTTTTGTAAGAAGTGGTTAGTAAAATCAATTATAATACTAAGTTAACCTATTGTAATTGATTTGATATATTGATATAAATGTGTTCCCTTGTCCTGTTTTTGTAAAATGACATTTTGGTGGGTAAACACATAACTAGGTAACTATGTGGCAAGCAAGATGATTTTGGGGGCAAGCATGTTTTGGGTGTCAAGTAGGTAGCCTGTGCAAGCACACTAGTTTGTAAAGGGAGTAGGCTAGGTCATGATCCTGTCTTAAACACATATACATCCATGTGTCATCTAAATTTGAATTATATATCTTGAGATGACATATATGCATTCATATTTAATTGAACTACAAATCATCTTTCTTGTGATGACATACATATACCCATGTGTCTGTCACATTTTTTCCAATTAGGACCATGATAAACTCCACTAGTCCTATATAAAGAACCCTCATCCACCCCCAACATGGTCACAAATTATCTCCTCTTCATACTAAATAAAAGGTGGACGTCCTTTCCTTCTCCTAGACCCTCTCTTGCACCAAAAACTTCCTATCTCTCTCTAGATTAGCAAAGCAATCTCTCTTTCTAAATATGAGTGAATGAAACCATCTCCAAAAGACTATCTCTCTATAGAAATCTACTACCTCCATCCTCCACCATAGTAAGAGAAATGCAATACTATATCTTTGAAAAGATCTTCTCTCTAGAAACAATAAATCATATCAACTTTGCTCCATTGAAGGAAACCTTAGAAATTGTTATAATAGGGAATGATGATCGAGGTGATGGAAAATGCTACAGAATGCTGCCCAGACATAAGAAGAGTTGATATATTTAAGGATATTATGGTTTATGTGAATTTATGGGATCTCCTTTATCAAGTGCATGTAAATGTATGGTTTCTTATGGTTTTCACTCATTTTCATAATCCCTTGTATAAACACCCATAAAAAGTATGGTTTAGTATGTTCTATACTTCTTGTCATGATCTTTTATATCAACATAATTGAAAAGTATGGTTTAGTATGGTCTTCACTCCACAGAATAGTCTCCTACATAAAACCCATGAAAAGTATGATTTATAATTGTCATTATTTCTTAGAATGGTATTCAACTCCTATCATAATATTGTATATCGACATCAATCAAAAGCATAGTTTAGTACGGTTTGGTCTTATATGTAGTAAGAATATAAACATACTTCATATAATTTCTAAAGAATGAATAAATGATAAACTATGTTCAACATTTTTATGAATAATTGATATATGAATATTTATGGATTTTCTTTCATTAGACTATGGTATTACATATATTTGTCCCTATTATCCTTTAAAATTGAGTTCATATTCTAGATGAGGATTAAGCATGCCTTTGTGCATTCTAGTTAATTCTCTTTTGATTTCCTTTTTCTTTACTTCTCCTTATTGATTGAATCATGTGATATTGTTGGAAATTGCAATTCAATCAAACATTTGTAAGGTAACTAGGAGCCTATTTCACTAATGCATGTAGCTACTAAAGACGAAAGGTTATTTAATTGGTTTTGTGCTTACACAAGGGGACTCCCTAACTGCACACTCTTGGATAGAGATGTGTCTCATTAAAAACCATAACCCTACATGTTCACATTTTAGGTGTCATTGTGAAATACTCAACTAGTGATTCATTCATTCATGGCTACCTTTTGACTTCATTAAATATAACTAGTCATTATATTAAAATGTATATCTTTGATGATGTTTTTCTAATTTTAAAACAAATATTGGGAGACATGTTGGTAACATAGTTGGCACGTCTTGATTGGGGATTGATACATTTGGAATCCAGATCTAAGTCCTTTAGAATCAAGAATGGATGGATATAATTCTCTACCATACTCATGCCCACACATGGTGTTATGACCCCACCTCCCGATAACCCCCAATTAAGGGAGACCGAGAGGTCGAAGCCGCACCCATAACTTCCGGATCAAAGGTTCGACAATTAACCAAGAATAATTATCAAATTTTAACATACTATACTGAAAAGCTGTAAGAAAATAAATTTTTGCATACCTTTTTAAAAACTTAGATCTCTAAACTTCTATCCACTTAAGGATTCTACTCTAACTAATCCTCCTTGTATTTTACTTCATGTATTTCACAATATGATGATTTACTGTTTGTCGTTTTGGCTTGTACCTAAAATGTCGACAAACAAAACGTCAGTCAGCGAAAGCTGGTATGTGGGGGAAACAATAATTATGTAAATACGTTAACAATGTAATCATTCAATTAATCATTTAATAACCAAGATTACATTTTAGATATAACTCTGCGATCCAAGAGTACCCTGTCCTCTATGTTGTCGCCATTAAACCCCTCATGATCCACCTATAGGTGAACCAATTTCTAGGGTTGAGTCATATGGCACTACTCGTAAGTAGCCCACTCCTTAACTCCTGGAAGGCTAATGAGTCTCATGGTACTACACGTAGGTAGCCCAGTTTCTAACTCTCAGGAACCTAGACCTTGCTCTAGGATTACCCCTTTTTTTCTTAGCCTTTTCAAAGCAATAGAGGTGGACCCGGATCTAGTCAGTTATATACGCACATTTATAGTGATAATCATAGTCACTTTATAGTTTCATGAAATAAATAAACATCCAACAGTTATTTTCAAGCAACCGATTAAAACTTCAGGAATCTCCGTGAAACTAGAGCGATTATTCATAAGCGTAACCACATACCTGATTTGATGAGTCATGTAGAATATTCAACATATGCTTCATGTATATACAATCAAGCCAATCAACAGATCCAAGCAAGTAATTCAATCATCACATAATTCTTGAAAAGAATATGTACTTTATTTATTTCACACTTTATCAAGAATCTACTTTACTGACTTGGATTCACTTTCTAGGGTTTCTAATCTGCATTAAGGTTTCATTAATATTCATTAGGGTTTCTAAGATTAATTTCTCAAACTTTATCCCTTTTAGGTCAACAAACCCTAAAATACTCTTTTCCATCTATATGAACCTTAATTGCTCAACTATCCATTTTAATAGTACTTTATACCCAAATTGACTTAGGTTCATCATATCCCCATTTATTCATGGATTTGAACAATTAAACCAATTAAAAGACATATTCTCCTAAATTAGGGTTTTCAAGCTCATTAATGCATAATCATGCACGAAACCCTAAATTAAGCCAATTATATAAAAAGATCATCTTCTTAGATCCTATTTTCACTTTTATTAACAACAGGTTAATATCAGCTTGAATTATCCAAATAACATCATTAAGTCCATCTATCATCAAATCTAAGGGTTTTTCCTTAATTAAATCATTCAAGATGATAACTTTATATCCTTTTCAAATTTTCAAGCATATTTATGCACTTAAACTCTAAATTAGACTAATCATGTGCAAAGTTCTTCCTTTTTGAACATAATGTACCTTTTTACATTTAACAGGTTAACATCAACTCTAAGGATCCATTAAACCCTATTAAACACATTAATCATATCAAAATAGGGTTTCTTAAGCTTTAATTCATTAAAGATGATGATTTACACTAATTTTCGCATAGAAAGAGGAATTAGCTTATAAAAATATTTTTATTGAATTCCCCTCGTTTTGAGGATCAATTTTCATATAAGATTTGTCTCAATCCGAGTTTCTTGGAATTAGTTATGATTTTTGCAAGGATTCACTTACTTGGCCAATCGGAGTGCGCCACGTCACTCGACTTCATGCAACGTTGTTAATCAGGAAACATAACGCAAAGTCAGTTTTGCCCCTGAATAAGCGGCATGCTCCTTATCCCGTGGAGGGGTATAAACGTCCAGTGTTGGTTTGGTCATCTTCTTCCTCTGGAACCCTGCGCAACCGCAACCCTACAACCAAGTGTGGGATGCCCCTTCCTCCTTGGGCCACGATCTTCGCCGAAAACTCCCTTTCTGCCTCCACCATGATCCGGCACATGCGAGCACCTCTTGATCTCAGCCAAGGTGGCCACTTCGTTGTTGTCCAGAGCAGACTCCATCGACCTCCATAGCAGCCTAACTGCTACTGCTGCACGTAGCTAGGAGGAGGAGGACGACCACCGAGCGTCTACTTGACATCGTGGGAGCAGCACGACCCTATTGTATCTCTTCCACGGCTCCTCATCTCCATGGATAGGGTTAAACCTTCATCATTAGGGTTTTTACGTAAAGAAGAAGTAGGAGGAGGAGAAGAAGAGAGGGTTACGTGAAACTCCTCTGGAATTGTTCCTGGCTTTACCCCTTATAGGGGAGAGCACCCAAGCCTCAAGACGTTCATATAAGAGGGAACAAGTTCCTTTCCTAATAGGAAACAACTTCCCTTACTTAAGAATCAAATCTTCTCTCTCTCCCTCATCCCTTTGATATATATTTTCTTGAATTATTAGGATTTCGAAAATTACCACCTTTATCTTCCTTGTACTTGCCTTTTATGTATTGGCACAAAATTTCTATCTTCTTTTAATAGAAATAACTTCCTTTTCATAAAATTCATTAATAATGTATCATATTATCCTCTTGTTTTGCAATTTAGGTATTTTCTCTTTCTTTCCTTTTTATTGGGACTCCTTGGATCCCAAGACATTCCATTATTTCGAAATTCCTTTTATTAGATACTTATTATCGTTCTAGATGCATCATTATGCATTATTTCACATTATCTTATTTATTTCTCATTTAAATATCTCTTTTGAGGATTTCTTTTTATTTCTCTTTTATTTTCCTCATTGGCATTCCTTCTAATATTAGCAACCTCATGGATACGAAATTTCCCCAAGAAATCTCATTTATGCATCTTTCAACTCATTTTCCACATTTTATCATTATTTTCAATTTATTTCTTAATAAAGAAATACTTAATTAATCTTTTCTTTTCTTATTGCTTTCTTTTTGCAACCTTGGACTCCTTGGTACCCAAGGAACCCAAGAGGCACGAAATCCTCTTTGGATTTGCCTTCTAGAGGTTTCTACATATTTCTTTTCTTAAAAATTCTATTATCCATTTACTAATTGAATTTCCTTGTTATTTGGGCCCAATAGCCAATAAAGCCCACAACACAATCATCAAGGCTATTGTAAACAAAATCCATTTATTTGAAACAAATTATATCATTATTTGTTCAAATATCTTTAATATGAGAAATTACATTTCTCACCAAATGAACCGAAAATTTGGGGTTGTAACACATGGGTTGGTCATGTAGATTAGGGAATTGTCATAAAATAATTTTGAGTAATATCCAATAATGATTAAGCATGCAAACTCATGATACTTCAAGTGGTAATTTATTCAAGGAGCATCCTCTTTCGATCTTCGAAATGTGACCAGTGGCTACATGTGGTAATTTAATTCATTGTATAGAGCATGCAGTGTGCACGAGTGGCTAGAGGTGTACCAAGGTACTTATAGGTACCCTAATGGACCAAAATATTCAATAAGAAAGTTCATTGTGGTTAGTTTCCCAAGGCAAATTGACACCTTCTTTGATAACTATAGTTAGGCTCATTTACAGAAGAAGGTCTCCCACTTCTTCACTTTATTTTATAATTAACTAAAATTTTGATTTATGCACTTCACCAGTAGTAAAAAATGTTGAAATAGTTGTCATAAATAAATGTTTCAAGAATATCTCATTATACTCTTTCCTTATGCATCAATTTGAAATATCACTATTGTTAATAATCAGTCTTCACAATGGTATGCACTTTTGATACATTAGTTATCTAATTCATATTTTAAGGATATAATTATGTTAATATGCCTTGACTCTAATCTCCATTTCCCATACTTAGACATTTGTCAAACCCATACTCTTCCACTTGGGCTGTGACATATTCTTCCATGTTGCTAATTAATATTTGTAGGACCATTCCTTATAGGAGAATCATCTTGAAAAGACCCTAAACAACATCAAGAACCAAAGATGGATCAAACTTATTTTAAATTCATTTATAATTTAATTTTATATGAAAGACAATGTAAAAATACCTTTGTAAGGGTTTAATATTTTGAATGGAATATTTCTTATCTCATTCTTGTGTTCAGAATCTTGGTGCTATATTGAGGGCTCAGATATAGCTTCATGTTTTTCAAGAAGGAAAATTAAGACGGTTGAACTCAGGATGTTACACTTCAAAGGTGGGTTCTCTCACTTAGGTAGTATTTTTCTTGCATCCCTAATGGATGAGATATCTAACAAGACAAGGGTACTATATAAAATTGATTCAAAAAGGTTCACTCAACTCACCTCAAAATCTACACAACAATGAAACTCTTCTACACATGCACATCTCCTACACTCTATCTACGTTACTCAGTGGAGCTTGGAAATTTGGTGTGGGGGGTGCATTTAATTCAAAACATATGTATTGGGTAGGAAACAAGAAATGATTTCTATCAAAATTCCCCTCATCCTTATAAAAATATTAAGCAGGGAAAGTGCCTATCAAAATCATAATGAAGCTCCCCAATATACTTTAGTGTATTTTTTGATGTAAAAGATTATACCTATATCGGGTTCATGTACTCTTGGGGAGTAAGAATATATAATTTATGGTTAGCATTATTTAATTAATACATGCATACAAATCGTATAAGAATAAGGTATACAAAAAATCATAGCTTGTTTGTGGTGTGCCTGTCACCCAAAGAATGGCATCTAAATTGACTAAATATATGGAACTAGTGGAATGGGTTTCTCCCTAGATGATGTCTTACAACCAAACGGAGGGTTGACATGTAGTGAGGAGATAAGTAGAAAAGACTGGTATACATTTTTGAATTGGGCTCCTTCATGACCACATGCACCACCTGTTCCATACATATTTACCAAATCTATTATTTGTCAATCTGGAGGCCGATGATCGATATCCATTGGTCAATACAACAAATAGTGTACCAAAAATATTCTAAAGGTAATGAATTTATCTATCCTTTTATACTCTTGGATTAGAGTATCCTTAATCACATTACTTTAGACTAGTAGTCCAAACAACTTAAATCCTCATAAATATCAATCTTTTAGGTAGAACTTAATCTATGGAGAAATAATCAAATCATTAAAGTTGCTTATGTATAATGATGTGACTTGAAATTAGATAGTAGGTTGCATATTGGTGTCACTCAAAATAATAATTCAAATGATCAAATAAGAAGAGAGCCTATGCTTACTATGATGACTCTCCTGGTGATCCTTTTTTAAGTTAGAAATGTATGATGGCTAAGTATGAGAGTGGATTCCATTGTCTCCTCATTCTCATGGGTTTAGGGTTGTTTTGAGACATCATAGAGGATAGTTAGGGATATCCTTCACCATTGAGTAATTAATATCTAGCATCAAAGTGGTGGCCACAACCATGCACAATGAAACTAAGAAGGTGGAAAGATATTTCTAAGGTGGGTTAGTAAACAAAGGGAGTCTTTGTTTTGCATCCCTAAGGGGTGAAATACCCAACAATACAAAGGGTATATTCTAGAATTAATTCAAGGAGTTCATTTGTCTCACATCCAGATAGAGAAAACAATGAAACTCTTGTATGCATGCATGTATCATACAATCTTATGTACGTTTCTCAATGGAGTATCCTAGATATTTAGTCAAGTGGGGGCATTTAATTTGAAACAACTTATCAGGTAGAGCACCAGAAATAATTATAATTAGGAAATTCACCTCATCTTTATGAAAATTATAAGTAGGTATGTGCCTAATCAAGCCATAATGTGACTCCCTACTCTACATCAAGGTATTGTTTTGATGAAAAAGAGTATGCCAGTGTTGGGAGTGAGAACTTGTGGGTGATGTATAGAATAGTTGTAGGGATGAGGACATACAAACCATATACTCATGAGGTATACAACAAAAACATATGATTTTTCTTATGGTTTGTTTGATGCCCAAGGAGTGGTGTCTAATTAACTAAATCAGTGGGATTAGCAGCATGGTTTTCTTCCTAGTTGTTATCCCACAAACCACACGTAGGCCTGATATGCAATGGAGAGATAAATAGAGAAGGCTTGTATAAGTGTTTGAATAGGGATCCATCATGAGTGCTAGCACCATTGTTCCCCCAAAAATTGGTCACATCTATGGTTTTTCAATTGAGAGGTTGAGGACCAACATCCATGGGCTAATGCAAAGCATGCTCATTCTAACTTGTCTATGCCTACAAGTGTACAAAAAAAATTAAAATAGGAAGGACTTTATATTTTTTTGGTAGTTTGTTTAAAGTATCCTTAATGACATTATCATAAACAAGCAACCTAAAGAACTTAAATTGCCATAATGATCAATTTTTTACGTGGAACTTAGTTTCTGGAGACATAATCAAAGCACTAAAATTGTTTACTATGTAACAATAATGACTTGAAGCTGGATACTAGTCTACACATTTGTGCAACCCAAAATAAGAAATCAAATGATCAAAGAAGAAGAGAGCTTATACTTACATGATGACTTTCTTAGTGGTCCAATGATGAGTCACAATTGTCTGATGGCTCACTATGAGAGCAACTTCTATCTTCTCCTCATGCTCATGGGGGGAGGGGTGTTTTAGGACATCATAGTGGATGGTGAGGGAGATTATTCACATTTGAGTAATAAATATCTAGCATCAAGAAGGTGGCCACACCCATGTCTAAGAAACCAATAAGGTGGTAGGACACTTCCAAGGTGGGGTAGTTGAGAGAGGGTATTTTTGTTGTAGCCCTAAGGGGTGATACACCTAACAAGGAAAAGGGTATTGTCTAGATCCAATTCAAGGATATTATTCATCTCGTATCTGCCTTGGGAAATCAATGAAACTCTTCTATGCATGCATGTATCATATACTTTGTGTATGATACTCGATGGAGTATCTTGGAGATTTGGTCATTGGGGAACATTTAATTTAAAACATCTATATTGGGTAGGGTACAAGAAATATTTTATTGAAAAACTCACCCCACCTTTATGAAAATTGTAAGTTGGGAAAGTTCTTACCCAACTCATATGTGTCTCCTCAATCTACATCAACGTACTGTTATGACATAGAAGAGTATGTGTGTATCGTGTTTCCACACTCTTGGGGAGTGAGAATTTATGTGTTATGTATTGAATAGTTTTACAGGTCTGGATATGAAAACCATATAAGCACGACGTAAACAATAAACCATATATTTTTTGTGGTGTGTCTATCACTCAAGGAGTGGCATCTAAAATGACTAAATCTATGAGGCTCGAAGAATGGGTTTCTTCCTAGATGATGTCCCACAAACCACACAAAGGCCACTGGGGAAATAAATTGAAAAGGCTTATATAAGAGTTTAAAAATAGCTCTTTCATTACCACATGCACCACCCTTCCCTCAAAATTGTTTGAATCTATGTTTTGTCAATCAAGGGGTTGAGGATCAACATCCATGGTCTATTACACCACATGCATCGTGTTAATTTATCTATGCTTGCAAGTATAACTAACAATTCAAAAGGGAAGGACTTTATCTATTTTTTGGTTATTGGTTCAGAGAATCATTAATCACATTGCCAGTTGGACAAAGAAGCTAAATCCTCATAAATATCAATCTATTAGTTGGAACTTAATTTATGGATAAACAATCAATTCAATAAAATTTTTTATTGTGTAATGACGATGACTTGAAATTGGATATTAGACTGCATATTGATGTGACTCAAAATAAGAATTCAAATGATCAAAGAAGAAGAGAGATTATTCTTACATGATGACTTTCCTAGTAATCCTATGTTGAGTCACAATTGTCAGATGGCTAACTATGAGAGGGACTTCTATCGTCTCCACCTACTCATTGGGGTGGAGGGGTGTTTTGAGACATTGTAGATGACGGTGAGGGAGATCCTTCACTTTTGATTAATCAATATCTAGCATCAAACTAGTGGCCATAACCATGCCCAAAGAAACTACATGAAGAATCTCTCTTTTATCTCAAGTATGCAACTGTTTTGCTCTTTATCTTGGTGTGTCTCTAATGCAGAGTGAACACCTCCTTATAATAAGAGTGTCTCAGCCGCACCCCATGGTAAAAGCCCACACACATTGCCCACTTTGCAACTGTTGGTCTTCCCAACATGCGCCTTAATCATAACGGTTTATGGGCGAATTTAATGGTCGTCAAAGAGAGGGTAACTGATGTCACCTTACCTTACAATTTTTGGTCTTCCCAATGTGCATCTTAATTGTTGAGGTTAATAGGCAGCTTTGATGGTAGTCAAAGAGAGGGTAACTGTTTCTACCTTAAACGTTGTCAATGGACTCCAAATGATGCAAAATGGAAACCAAAAGCCTTTTCAAAAAACAAAACAAATAAAATAAATTTTTATTTTGTAAAAAATATGGGACAAAACTGATGGTTGTAAAACTGATTTTTGGAACAAGAAAATACAATATTCCCCAACATGCTCCATAAAAGCTTTCAAACAATCAATAAATAATAACAGTTTGTGACAATACTATGTTTTTCCAACATTGGTAGCTTGTGGATTTGAACCAGCTCATTTCAATCTGGAAAGATGTGGTGAACTACATCTTGGACAAGACTCTCTGATTTAGACTTTAGTAAATCACACAATCATAGTGTGGGTACAAGAATGAGTTCCTAGTAGTTTTGCACATAAATGATCTTCACAAGAATCTTGTTTCATGAGTGCTTTACTGAGTTCGCCCAACTCACATAAACCTCATCTCTTGGGTTACACTCATATAGTAGGGATCTCCAAGGGTGTACTATCTGATATACACCCTACCAACAAATGTCTTTGAACCCATTCAAAGCAAAGATCTTCCTATATTCAAACATAATGAAGCACTAGCATCGTAGGGAGGGTCAGGAGTGAAACTCCAAGGTGTTCTTCCACATAACATGATAGTTTAGTAGTCCTTTTGAACCAATCCTCATGGCATATCCACTTTTGGAATGGTAGGGGCACCACTGTAATATTTAATCTATGTGCAGAAGTCCCATCCCCCTCGACAAACAGAGTATTATCTTTCTATCTAGACCCTTAGTAAGTGGAAATGCAATATTCATTGCAGATTTCACATACTCTATAGATATGACCCTGTGGGTGATGTGATCTCTCACATCTTCATATCTTAACCTCAAAAAGTGCTTTCCGGGTTACCTTTAGATTGCTTAGATTTTTCAATGGTTTCTTTATTATCATGTAATATAAAAATAAGAGAAAATGCTTTACAAAAAAATGGCAGATCAATAAGTAAATTTCTAAGCCAATCAACCTAAGAATAAGCTAAATTTAAAGCAATAAACTCCGCCTCCATGTTGTATATAGATCTCACAGTTTGCTTGATTGATTTCCACGAAACTTATCCTCCTCTAAGGAAAAACAAATACTCACTGGTTGACTTAGTTTCATCCAAATAAACAATCCCATTTACATCTATATAACCCTAGCATTAGTGGGAAACCAGTGTAGTGGATACTATACTTTGTTGTGCCTTTAACGTACTTAACACTCTTACCAAAGCTTTCCAGTGGTGTATGTTAATACAACTTGTGCACCTACTCAATCTACTAACATCATAATAAATATTAGGTCTATTCCAGTTATCTAGGTACATCAGTCTTTCTATTACTTGTGCATATCTATGTTGATCCACAGGAGTACCCTTATGTACCTTAAGATGTAATTTAGGATCATAAGGTGTATTAATAGGAGTACAATCAAAATTTTCAAATCTATGCAAGATTTTGTCTACATAATGAGTTTGTTTAATTACAAAACCAGAAGAACATCAACTCAATTTAATACCAAGTATTATATCAACAAGTCCTAAATCTTTCATATCAAAATTTATAACAAGACAAGATTTAGTCTCAACTATAATTTTGGAATTAGATCCAAACATCAAGATATTATCTATGTACAAACACATGATATTGCAAGCGTCACCAACAATTTTAAAATAAATACAATGATCAGATTCATTTGCAATAAATTTATAAGATAAAAATTTATCAAACTTATCCTTCCACTATTTAGGTGCATGTTTAAGTCCACGCAAAGACTTTATTAGTCTACAAACTTTGTGTTCTTGTCTAGGTGCTACAATACCTTCCGTTTGATCTGTACAAATCTTTTCTTTGAGATCTCCATTCATGAAGTCTATCTTGACATCGATTTGCTGGATTTCAAGTTTATGGATCACAACCAAAGCTATAAGGACAAGAATGGAAGACATTTTGGTTACATGAGCATATGTTTCAAAATAATCAAATCCTTCCTTTTGACTAAAGCCTTTGACTACTAGTATGGCCTTAAACTTATCAATGGAACCATTTGCCCTCATCTTTTTCCTAAACACCCATTTAATTCCAATAGTCTTGAAGCATGGAGGAAGCTCAATAAGAATCTAGGTATGATTTCTCATAATTGATTCTATTTCACTATCAACGACTTCCTTCCAAAAACTAGAGTCTATGGATTTCATGGCATCCTCATAGGCAAGTGACTCTTCTTCTACTAAGAAGGTGTAGAGGTTGGGACCATATCATTAATCAACTTTAGTCCTTTTACCCCTGCCTCAGTCACTGGGATATTCATCTACAAGGAGTTCCATGTTCTACTTCATATGAAGGTGGAACATGAAGAGGTTCTTGGGGAGAAATAGAAGAAGGATCTTCACTAACCTGTCTAGAACCTTTTCCTTAAGAGGAAATATGGTTTCATAATAGACAAAATCTACAATCTAATTTCAAGTATAGAGATGAGTCTAATGTCTGAGATATCATATTTTATTACTAGGAATCTATTGGCATTACAGTTTTAAACATATCCTATAAAGATAGCATCAAAGTTTTGGGTCCTAGTTTTCTCTTTTTATTATTAGAGATTTTAACCTTGGCCAAACACCCCCACATTTGGAGGTATTTTAAACATGGTTTTTTGTTAAGACAAAGTTCAAAGGGTGTTTTTCAAGATGTCTAAAAGGTATAAAATTTAGAATGTAGTCAAATGTATGAAGGGCTTCCCCCAGTCTACGAATAAGTCCAGACTCAACTAGCATTGAATTGACCATGTCAATATATTTCTATTTTTCCTCTCAACTACTCCATTGTGAGGATTGTATGGGGCAGTGGTTTCATGTATAAGGCCATGGTCCTTAGAGAACTTGTTATGTTCATTAGATGTGTATTCACCACCTTTGTCAGACCTCACTCTCCTAATATTCTTATCTAGTTATTTCTCCACTTGGGTTTTATAGATTCTGGTTTTTTTTAAATATTCATTCTTGGTTTTCATAAATAAAATAGAAAAATCTTCAAAAAATTCATCTATAACTGTTACAAAGTATCTCATAAAGAACATTATTTAAATCACAAACATCAATATGAATTAATTCAAGCAATGATGCATTACAGTCTATTCATTTAAAAGGATTCTTAGGAAGCTTATCTTGCACACAAATATGACATCTATCAGAAATATCAATATGAGTCTTAAGAATCATATCTAAATGAATCATGTGTTTGATCATTATTTTATCCACATGACCAAGATGTACATGCCAAACATTACCACATCCAAAATTTAAAACAATAAAAAAATATCATTAAAAGATAATTCATCACATGAAATCGAAGATAGTTTGATAAGACCACGACAGGTGTAACCAAGACCAACTTAAGAACTCTTCTTAGAAATTACAATATGATTGCCTTGACACAATAAGGTATGTCCAAAATATTGTAAAACAACTTGACTAATCAAATTTATGTAGAAAGAAGGAACATGTTGGACATCATGCAATCTAAGAGTGTTTCCATATGTAAGCTTTATGTCAACACGTCCATAGCCTGCAATCGGGTTGGTGGATGAATGATCTCCCCACTTGATCAATCTGTCAGATTTGGCCTGGTAGAAAGTAAAGAGGGATTGGTCGAAGTAAATATGAAAGGTGGCACTGGAGTCCATGCACCAATCAAAAGTTAGGTGAGCAAAAGGAATGGTTGGATTTTCTAACATTTCTATATAAGAGGAAGGGACCGCCCCCACAGTGATCATATTTACTTCAAGATTTTTAGGAGCCTAGACATTCTAATTTCTCTAACCTTTGTGAAATATGTACACATTTGCTAAGTGGCCAGGTTTATCACACACAAAGCAGACACATTTTTCTCCTTTATCGATACAATTTATTACTCTAATTTTGATGGTTCTTGTGGTCCTTAAAATAAGGTTTTGATTTCTTATTGAGATGGTAAGGGTTAGGATTCATCTTGGTTTTATCACCTATAACCATATTGATAGTAGGGTTAGACTTACTGTCTTTTCCCCTATTTCTATCCTTGATTTATAGGAATTTAATTAAGGATTCCATGGAAATATTCCATTGTCTATGTCTAAGGGTCTTGGATAACTCCCTCCAAGAAGGTGGGAGTTTTCTATGAGGGCTGCTATTTGAACATTTTCATCAAGGTTATAACCCTTGGCCATGGATTTAGAAACTAAGTTTTGGTATTCTATAACTTGAGCCAAAATAGATTTAACATCAACCATATTATAAGTTAGTGACACATGTTTACCGTGTGTTACATGCAAGTGAAAGTATTGAAGTAATATAGGCCCTTTTGAGGCCCGAGTCGAACACAGGGAAACATTCTCTAGAAGACTACAACTAACTATGGTCTAATCAGCTAGGCCTATGCAAATGAATGGGTTTGATTGAACATCAGCAAAAACTGAATGAAAAAAGCGTAACACTTAAATTACTCAGATTTAAAGAATTCCTTTGGATTGTGGTTTCACCACAGATAACATTACAATTCATTCCATACACCAATATCTATTACCCATATCCATGGATAAAGAGCATGTATCCAGAACTACCCATTCCCATAGCGTAGTTCACTATCTATTCTAATGTCAACCCCGTTTCCATAGCAACTGGTTGATTAGTAAGGTGCTTTATGATTGAACTCAAGGTTTCTCCTCCTGTTTATTCTCTGCCTTTCCAAGGAGTGTAATAAACAGGTAAATCTATGATTTCCAACCCTTAACCTCTCTCCTGAAATGATTAAGAGCCTAAAAATCTATCTATGTTGATCAGGCATAAATAGAACAATGTGTCTTCCTAGATTTATATCTGGAAAACAAGAATAAAGATGATATTAATGCATGGAAATAAGTTACAATGCATATCCGGGATACTCCGGGTCCTAAGGAATCAAGGGGTTTAGCCCCGCATGGTTTTCGTTGACAAATATATGGTAGAGAAAGAGAAAAATGTGGGAAACATTAGAGAACTAAGTAACCCCTAGTGAATAGATGATCCAAATGATCCCCTGCGTCATGCATGCAATCGGCTATCTTTTGGCTTCTGATTCACCTTCTAGAGGTGCTCACATCTTTTTGGATGAAGCCTTTGCTTCCTTTCTCTTCTCTTCTCTTCTCTCTCTCTGATGTCGTGCAATGGAATATGACTGCTCTCTTTCATTTGGCCGATCTCCCCCCAGGTCATAGGAGTCACTTATGGTATGAAAAAATGTCCATCATTTGATTAGATTGCCATCTTTAGATTTACCAAATTGGGCAGACTCGGTAGTACCAACTTGGTAGTTGGTGGTGCCAAGATCTTAGGGTAGCCACAACTCTTGACAATGTCGGTACTATCGACTTGTCTCGATAGCACCGAGTCTTCAGGTCACTTGAGCATTGTCTTACTGACGTCATCTCGGTAGAACCGAGTTTATGAACTCAACAGTGCTGACTTTTTACAATTCATCCTTGTGCTTTACTGATGTGATTTTAGTCCTACCAACTTGGAGTGTCGGTAATATTGAGTCTCTGCGAGTCTTTTCTAGGCAGGTACTAATGTGAAGTGGGTACCACTGACTATTGGTGTCGGTAGTATCGACTCTGTGAAGTTCCATTGTACCTAAAAATACACAAGAACGTAGATAAATACTCAGGATAAATATTAAATCACATTAAACAGTAAAAATTAGATAATTTGATTCATTTAAATGTCACATGCCATTAGTAACATTTCATACATTATTGATTAGATAAATGAAAAAACAACACATAAAATTAAGGAAAATATGCCTGTGAAAATGACTAAAAACTCATGCATCAAACTCCCCTAAGCTTAGATGTCATTCATCCTCAAACAACACTACTCCTGGATCTATTTTATGTAATTCAGAAAAAGGATACAACACATGAACTCTTTTCTTAATCATTTCCACTGGACAATGCCTGAACCGGTCTCCAATGACCACTGAACCAATAAATGCTCTACAGTGACAAAATTTTTCATATAAGACGTCTACCTTTTGATGAATGAACACTATCAAGAAAGCAGTTAATATCATAATAATTTGGGCATTTGCTTGGTGCACTGTGTGATTCCCTAATATAAATTGCTCTCTCCTAACTACCAACTACTTAGAAGCAGATCTCCTTATAATAATGGATGAGGAGATAAATCATTTTAGTGGCATACCAATTAGAGAAATTAATGATATGAGATGGGTGGCAATTTGAAGAATCACAAGTACATCTAACTTATTTATGCAGAAAGAATGATGACCTACATGAGTGAAAAGAATGTTATGCATGAGACCTAATGCCTACTGACTTTTTCTCTTTTTTTCTTCTTTTTGACACATGATACATGTATAAAACTATCTCATAAAAGAAAATGAGACTGTCAAAACAAATATATGTGTCATGTGAATTAGTTCATCCATTCAAGTAAACTCAGGGACATACTTTCTCCTTAAGAAATCTTAAGTTTGAATTTTTTTATAGCCCATAATTTTTCTTGTCTTTGGAATTATTGAGTTATGCTCGGGCTTTCACTTATTTTTTTCCTTTTTTCGTCTAATGTAAAGGTATGCCCCTGCTTCAATCTTCACAATTAGAGACTACAATCCACATGAAAAAAAGGAATGTATGTGATGAACTATATTTAATGTACATGCAATTTCAATGCAACTAAGATGGCATGTACTAAGATTGGTCATGCATACAAATGCAACCTTTTTTTTTCAAATGCATATGAGGATAAGAGCTAATCTACCATGTTACCTATCATGCCATGCAATGCAATCAAAAGAAATAAGTTGGAGCACTTGTTCATCTTAAGGCGGTGATTCAAAATTAGATGGCAGCGATGGATGGAATCACATAACTGAGAGACAATGCCTTTCATTGAATAATGATATGTCCCTCTTTAATGACTTGTGCACATGGTAATATTAAGGTTTCTTACTTAGATTTCCATTTATGATCTCTTTAAAGGTTTGATCAGCTTAGGCTCAACAACTTCTTCATTCACTTTCCCATTTTGATTAGATGTTCATTCATATCCTATATCCTAGAGCTGACTTAACAAAACACTTCCTCGATGGGTGATGCACAAAGATGTCACAAATTAAGCTATGAAGACACAACCATTTAATTTCCCTAACAACTATGACTTGACAAATGCAACCATACATTACTGCTCCATGATTACACTAGATAGGTGTGGATCCTAAAAATTCATGATTAAAACTAAAAATATAACAACTAAGATAAAAATGCAAGAAAAACTATAAAAATGAAGATAGAATGATGTTCCAGCACCCCCCTAAGGTTTAATATGACTATGTCCACATAGTCCATACTCGCACTCAAGAGCTGGAACAACAATACCAATGCTCAAAATGGACGTGGCTGAGGCATGTTGGGGTTGTGAGGGGGGACATCCCTTGAAAAGATAGATCAGGTGGAGACATCTGTTGTGGCTGCGGGTACCCTCCAATGTACCCCTAGTTCCAATAGTAGTCGAAGAAAGGTTGTTGGTACTACTCCATCCACTGTAGGCACATGCAGACATTCTCTTGATTTTCCAAGAATAGGTGTTCATTCTCATATATTGCCTACTGGTTTTGGTACAACCTTCCTTGAATGTCTTGCACACTAGCCAACGTCGCCTGATGCTGCTACTGTCCAGTCTGGATCTCCTACAATATGGTATACATACCCGCCATGTTGTACGGGTCTTGCTCCTCTTTGAAATGGGGCAGGGTGGAAGAAGTCGAGGCAGCGTAGGTGCGGCCCCATTTGCATGGGACTGCTCTCCTAGTGATGGGGATGGTGGGCTCCACCTCCTCAACACTGTCAGAATCTTTGTTGCATTGATCTTCATCGTCATCCCGAGTTGCTGCCCTGGGTGGATCTTCTACCTCCCCTCATTCAGTGGAAACTGAAGATGGTTCACTCCATGCAAGTTCAAGATGGGGTCAGGGAGGTTCCTCTCCCGAAACCATCCTCGACACATGCAATTCACATAGAGCATGTTGTGGTGGATGCTGAGGAGGGTCGCCTTGCGGAAGTGCAGGAGGTCCAACTTCTTTATATTTTCGAATGGCGTGAGTGTGGACAAATCAAGACGAAAGTGAAGTGTAGTGGGAGTGATGAGACCCCCAAATATAATAGGCACCTTTCTTGTCACGTTGTGCTAAACAGAGATCATGTGGAGAAGAAGGAAGGCTCCAAAGTTGACAGTCTCTCCTTCTAGTAACCGGTAGAGGAAGTAGAGGTCCGCATGTTGGACCTTCCCTTGATCTTGACCGAACCGAGAAAATATGGTGTTGGTGTAGAAGTGGGTAAGTATTCTAGCAAAGGGGTGCTTGATGTCAGTAACATATTTGATATGCCATTTTACTCGAAAGTCCTATGGAACCTCATTCAACTACTCGCAAGCCAAGTTGAAGTCAAAGTCAGAAGCAGCTGAGCATTCTGGGATGTGAGATTCATTGAAGATGTGGTTGAAGGCCCATAGAGTGATGGAGTAGTTATTGTTGAAGAGGCAGAAGTTGACTTTTCCTTCCCTCCATTCACCTCCTAACTTCTACTCGGGGAACAAGAACATCTAACGATTCCAAGAACTCAAGGATGAGTTCCAGGTAAGTCTTCCAGTCAATGAATAAAGGATTGTCTCCCTACATGAGATGCTTTTGACATACCCATCACATGTTTTCAGTAAAACCTGCCCTTTTGATCAATGCACGGTGTCCATATCACATTGATATTATCGGCCTCATTTGCATCTCTTCATAAATTTTCCTGATCTCTAAGGACAAATTTTGGATGTGGGTTGGTCGAGGGACCAACTCTCCTTGCTCTGTCGACGTAGAAGGGCCTCTTCTTGGTGCCATGATGCCAATGTAACAAAGAGGATTAGGAAAGAGAAGATCGATGAAGATCATCAGCTCGGTGAAGTTTGTCAGCTCAGTGAAGATCGTCGGCTCGATGAAGATTGTCAGTGCCCAGTGCAGCTCTGCTCTGAGTTATAGGAGGAGTGGAGGAAGTTGTATAAAGAAAATTTGTTAACCACCCCTCCTTATATAACTAAGTCAGACATATTTGGTACTACTAAATTTTGTGTCGGTAGTATCGAGATACATGCATAAATCTATGTCTCGTACGTATCGACAACTGACATTTGATGATGTCTCTCATGCGGATCGCTCAGAGTTGGTAGTACTGAGTTCAATTTAGTAGTACCAACTTGGGGGCTCGATCCTATTCAATTTCCACTTCCCTCACTTTTGTTGCGCGTCGTAGGAATCCAAAGTGTAAATGGTTCTACGCGCTCCATTTTTTTACTCATATTAATCCTTTTTTATCGGATCGGTTCTATCAAACATGCGATGAAGCTTGCATCTATCATTGAATCAAGTATCCACAGATTGTTGACGTCATGTGTCAATTCTACCGATTGAAATATTAGTAGTGCCGAGTTGGAAGTTTTGGCTCAGTACTTTCAAAATTTTGATCTCTATGTTCCGATTCTGGGTGCACCAAAAAGTCGGTAGTACCGAATTGAGTGTTGATACTACCGTGAGTTTATCAGCTAATGATCGAAAATCTTCAGAGACTCGGTAGTACTGACTAGGAGAGTCGATAGTACCCAGTTTGTCATGCTTGTGGGGGTGGCTCGCTGATGTAGTCTTGGTACTACCAATTGGGTGTCTTGGTAGTACTAACCTGGGAAAAAATCTACACACTCCACACACGAGTCAATGTACCATTTTTTGAAAAATAAAGATACAAAGACAACTACAATTCAAAACTGAACATGAATAGAAGGAAAATGGAGGTTGGGTTGCCTCCCAACAAGAACCATTATTTAACTACCTAGACTAGATGTTCCTAAGAGAAAGAATCTAATGGTTCTCTATAAGTTGTACCTCTTCTATTCTCTGCTCCATTTCCCCACCATAGAAGTGCTTCAATCTTTAGCCATTAATAAGGAATGATCTAGTCTCATCTAAAATATTCACTGCACCATGGGGAAAACCTTGCTCAATAAAAAATGGTCCACTAAATTTGGACCTCATTTTGCCCAGATGTAACTTAAGTCTGGAATTAAAAAGGAGAACCTTTTGGCCTAGAAGAAGCACCCTATTTACAATATTCCTGTCATGAATCTTATTTGTCCTCTCCCTATAAATCCCAGAACTTTCATAAGAATCCATCCTAAGCTCACCTGGTTCATTAAGCTCCAAAAGTATTTTCCTACTTGCTTCATCCAATCCAAAGTTTAATTTTCTCAATGCCCATTTTGCCTTATGCTCAAGCTCTATTGGTAATTGACAAACACGACCATAAATCAACCTAAAAGGTGCCATCCCTATAGGTGATTTATAGGCCATCCGATATGCGCAAAGAGCGTCACTAAGCATGAAACTCCAATTTGTCCTATTAGTGGAAACTGTCCTTTACAAATATTCTTCACTTCTATATTGGACACCTCCACTTGGCCTTGTGTCTATGGGTGATAAGGAGTACCCACTCACTATTTCACCCCTTATTTTCTAAGTAAGGCTCTGAATTTCCTATAGGTGAAATGTGATCCACCATCACTAATGAGAAGTTGGGCGACACGAAACTTGTAGAAAATGTTATCCTTCCCAAATCTACACACCACTTGAGGATCATTAGTGTGGGTTGGAGTTGCTTCCACCCACATAGATACATAGTCAACCGCAAGTAAAATATAAAGGTTAGAATTAGACAACACGAAAGGACCCATGAAATCAATGCCTCAAAGATCAAAAACTTCAACCTCTTAGAACACATTCAATGGCATCTCATGTTGCTTAGAGATGTTACCTGCACGTTGACATGCATCACAATGATGAATCAAATCATATGCATCTTTAAACAATGTTGGCTAATAAAATCCACTCTCTAACACCTTGGCCGCTGTCCTAGAGGTAGCATTATGCCCTCCTGTTGGTAAAGAATGGTAGTATGAAAACTGATCTCTACCTCACACTCAGGTACACACTTCCTCAGAAGTCCATACCTACATTGTTTAATAAGAATAGGGTCATCCCAAATGTAAAACCTCAATGAGTGGAAAAATTTCTTCTTTTCTTGATACCCTCAATCTGCAGGCAACTCTTTGCAGGATAAATAATTAACAATATCTGCAAACCACAGATCTTTAGCCTTGATAAAAAAGAGTTTTTCATCTGGAAAATCCTCAACAATGGGAATATTTACATCATTTTCATTCACTCTTTCTAGCCTAGATAGGTGATCTACTACCACATTTTCCACCCCTACATTGTCTTTAATTTCTATGTCAAATTCCTATAATAATAAAATCCACCTAATCAATCTAGGTTTTGCATCTTTTTTTTATAACATGTATTTGATGGAAGCGTGGTCAGTCCAAACAATCACCCTCGCCTCTACTAGGTATTGGTGGAACTTCTCAAATGTAAACACAACCGCTAAGAATTCTTTTTCTATAGTTGTGTAATTAAGTTGCACATCATTCAAAGTTTTGGACACATAATATATGACAGTAGGAGCTTTATCTTTGGGTTGTCCCAACACATCTCCCACAACATAGTATGATGCATGTCACATCAACTCAAAGGGTAGGCTCCAATCAGGAACCTACACAATAGGTGAAGAACTTAGCATTTCCTTTAATATTTCAAAAGCATTCAAACATCAATCATCTAAGAAAAATTCAGTGTCTTTTTCCAAAAGTTCCAACAAGGGTTTAGCAATTTTTGAAAAATCTTTGACAAACCAGTGGTAAAACCAAGCATGTCCTTGAAAGCTCCTTACACCTTTCACCAATGTCGGTGGGGGTATCTTGGATATAACTTCTATCTTAATCAAGTTTACTTCCATACCCTTGTTAGACACCTTGTGCCCCATTACTATTCCCTCACTCACCATCATATGGCACTTGTCCTAATTTAAGACTAAATGAGTGTCCTCACACCTTTGTAAAACCTTATCCAAATTTTATAGAAAATCACAAAATGACTCCCCATACACCAAAAACTCATCCATGAGCACCTCCAAACACCTCTCCACCATATCAGAGAAGATGGCAAGCATACAACGTTGAAAGGTGGCAGGGGCATTACAAAGACCGAATGGCATCTGTCTATATACAAATGTGCTGTAAGGACAGGTGAAAGTAGATTTCTCCTGATCCTTTGGCTCGATCAAGATCTGATTGTAATCAAAATACCCATCAAGGCAGCAAAAGTGTGAACGATCGACGAGTCATTCCAAAATCAGATCAATGAAAGGTAGCGAAAAATGATCTTTTAAAGTGACAACATTCAAATGACGATAATCTATGCAAACACACCTCCCCCTCACCAACCTAGTTGAAAGCAATTCATTAGATACATTGGTCGTGACAGTGATCCCCCCTTTCTTAGGTACTACTACATGAGTTGGTCTAACCCACATAGAATAAAAAATTGCATAAACGATACCTACCGATAGGAGCTTGCCCACTTCTTTCTTCACTACCTCAGTCATGATCAGGTTGAGTCACCGATGAGGTTGAGCTATTGCTTTATCTCCTTCTTCTAGCTGGATCTTGTGTTGGCACAAACTCAGGGAGATTCCTTTGATGTCCACTATAGACCACCCAAAAGCAGCTCGATGGTTCTTTAATACAACAAGTAATTGCCCCTCTTCTTCATCTCTCAAGGGCGATGATATGATCACTGGGAGCTTTTCTTTTGTAGCCAGGAAGACATACTTCAGATGTGGTAGGAACAACTTCAATTCTAACTTAGGAGGGCTCAGAAAAGATGGAACTAGTGGTGGGGGAGGTGGTTCCAAGTCTTCAAAATATCTTGTGTAATAGTAGGGTGTCACCTTCAACATCAATACACACTCCTCCAGAGAGTGGAAGCATGTGCTGTCATCAACTCTATTCATCAAACATGCTTCCAAATGTAATTGTGGATATGTTTACATTAGGGAAACAACAATGACCTCCTCTATGGTAGTTGGGTCATCATCTTCTTCTCTATCATCTGGGTAACATATTACTTCTTTCAATGTGATCATCTTGGTGTTTTCAATTATATCAATGGCCAGAGTATCTTTTTCCACTTTGGCCATCACATGAGCCATATCAAGAAATGGCTTCACCAAACACAAAGAAATCTTACCCTCCATGTGCTGCAACATGTTACACTGTGATGTATCACCACTTTCTTTCAAGTGTTCAGGTATCTTTATTTCAAATCGGACATCATAAGTGCCCATTGTCAGACGTCCTTTGCCTTTTTCTAGGATCATGTGAGTTGTGGCTTAGAATGGCCTACCTAGAAAAGGTTTGTTGCCTTTATCCTATTGCATTTCCATTACCAACAGGAAAAACAAACCTATCCACTTTCACTAGGACATCTTCAAAAATGCCATATGGCCTGACCACATAGTCGTTAGCCAATTCAATACTCATAGTACTTTTTCTTGTCTCCTTAAGACCTAGCTTTCTAAAGGTTGACAAAGGCATGAGGTTGATACTACCCCCTGAGTCACATAGAGCCTCACCAAACTTAGTCTTTCCTATGAAGCACATGATGTTGAAACAACTGGGATCTTATCTTTTAGGAGGTAGTGATGTAGGGGTTTTGAGTCGCTTTTATAGGCTAGTTTACACTCATTTTATGTGCTTATTGGTCATATTTGTGGTTAATATTGCATGATTCATTTACTTTAGCCTATTACCCTTGCTTGCATCAAATTGAGCATATTTCATTATATTTTTATATTATTTACGAAATTCCATTTCAAACTTAGGCCTTTTCTTCTTGTTTCAGGTTTGTCATATTCTTGGACCCGTTGATACCATCGATGATTTGTCGATGCCATCGACGCGGCAATAGCAAAAGAGCCAGAGAAGAGACAGACAAGTCGATACCATCGACTCCTCATCTCTGGTATCGAGACTTCATCGGTGTTCCAAAGTATCAGCCCGTTGATACCATCGACGAGGCTAGTCGATGGTATCGAGATGCCATCAGAGCGAACCCCAGAAGTTGAAGGAGCACCACTACCCTAAGGGGTCGATACCATGGATGGCCCATCGATGGTATCGACACCGTTAGGTCAGCAAAATGCCCAGAAGGATCACGATCAAACGAATGTGATATTTTGACGGCCGTAAGTGGTACCTATACCTAGAAAAAGACGGCCAAAATCCGTCATTCATGTTCGATTGCATTGCACAAGTCCCGAAGGAGGAGAGAGTGAAGAACGGAGCTGAGAGCTATGCCCCAGGAGATTTCAGAGATGCATACAGAGTTTTCCACCGCCGGAAGGCTACAAAACACTCATCCTGCATCGAGGATCACATGGTTCTTCTCCGTTCAGGGGTTACACCATCTCCATCCACATTTTCTCCACGTTTTCTCCTTCCTTCATGGAGTTTTGCATTGAGATGAACATGCATAGCTAATCCCCTTTGTCTCTAGGACCGGGAGTAGCTCGGGCAATCGTTGTATGACTCTTCTTACATAGTTTATCATAATTTGTCCCTCAAATCCGTGGTATGATATCATTTTCTCCATTTCTATCATTTTTCTTGATCACCATAATGGTAATCTAATACCTTTAACTGCTTTTGACGAAGAATTAATGGTTAAAAAGAGGCGGTAATCACATTAAATAATAAATCCTTTGGAAAAGGCGATGTACCGTTAATGGTGGGAACCCAGAGACATGCTTTTCATGCACCTAGTTTAGGGCATCGGTTACTACTGGCGTGGAACCGACCTAAATTAAGGTAGTGAATTGTATCACGGAAGTGAGAAATTCTAGCTACATGCCACTATCTGGAATGGGAGACCAGTTGTGATAATTGTGTAGGAATTAGTACAATGAGAACCCATGGTGAAACTACAATCCTAGAGATTTCTCTTGAATTGATTAAACCAACCATTTAATCGATTGTTTTTTTTTTGTTTTTTTTTTCTTTTCCAAAACAACTTCCAAACTTTTACAATCGATTTAGCTAATCGTGAGTAGTTAGTAGTAGTCTACCAAAAATCATGTTTCCTTGTGTTCGACTCGGGCCTCACAAGGCCTATATTATATTGATGTGTACACTTGCGTTATACACACAGTAAAGTTGTGTCAAGTTTTTGGCACCGTTGCCAGAGAAACAGAAATTTTCGGCACTACGAGGGCTACAAACGGCCACTCTAGGTCACCTTTTCCTTTTTATTAGAAATTTTTATTTTTGAGATTAATTGTATATCTTTCAGATTCTTTATTCATTTAGCAACATAATTAACCAATTTTTCACATTTCAGGTACTAGTGCATGGTGAAGACGCGTAGTACGGACTACACACAGTCGACACCTGAGATTCCGCCTTGGGGATCGGGTGACGAGGATGAGCATATCCAAAATCAACCTGAAGACTTAGACACAAATTCTGAATTCAAAGTAATGGCTGAGGAACAGACTATATGGGAGAAGATCAAGGCTTCTTCCTCATCTGTGTCTAAGGGGTCGATCAAAAAGCAGGAGATCAACATTCCTACATACAAGATTGATCCAACACTGATAAACTTGGTCAAATTTAACACATTTTATGGGCTAAACAATGAAGATCATGTGGCCCACATCAACACATTTGTGGAAAATTGTGATATGATAAAGATTGACAGGTTCCCTCAATAAGCACTCTACTTAAAGCTTTTTCCCAGTTCTCTAACAGAATATGCATGTGAATGGCTGCACAGTCTTGATGACAAGCGCGTTGAGACCTGGGACCAGATGGTAAATGTCTTGTTTGAGAGATTCTTCCCGCCCAAGAAGACGAATGACCTCGTGAGAAAGATCCATAACTTCAGTCAAAAGGTCGGGGAGACTTATCCAGAGACATGGGAGCGCTTTCAGGTCATGCTAAGGAAGTGACCACATCATGGGCTGGACAAGGACAAGCAAGTTAAAATTTTCTACTTTTCTCTCAATGAGCATGATAGAAGTAACTTAGATTTAGCGGGCTCAGGTTTCTTCTTGAACAGTACAGGTACAAGGTGTTGGGAGATCTTGAAGAACATGGCCAAGAAGCAGTTTTGGGGTAATAGAGATGCACCAGAACAAAATAGAGTTGTAGGTGATGCAAAGGCCATTCAAGCATTGAATGAGAAGATGGACCTACTGGCTAAGAAGCTCTTAGAGAAAGAAAGCAGTGGGTCTGAGGAGGAAGAATATGTAAAATATATGCATCAACAGGTCTATAGGAGCAATGACTACTCTTGGAGAAAGGACAAGAAATTTTCATGCAAGGATCCAAATAATTTTCTACAAGACCCAGAGCAAACACCACAGCCGAGTGCAGAGGACAAGAGCAATGAGTTGCTCAACTAGGTAATAAAGCAAAATCAAGAGTTGATTAGCACATTCAGCAAGCAAATTAAGTCACAAGGAGAGTTTATGAATCAGTTTAGGCTGACTCTATAGAGCCATGGTGCACAACTGAGGATGCTAGAGACAACCATGACCCAAATTTCAACTGAGGTGGCTGCGATGAAGCAAAGCATTCAACAAAAACCAACTGGGAATGTAGAGCCCGCTCAGCCACATCAACATGTTAAATATATTTCAGTCTGCAAAGCATCAGAGCTTCCTATTGAGGAGGTAAATGAGCAAAGTACCATGCATATAGACTTGGAGAATAAACCCAAAGTTCCATACCCTCGCAGTTTGTATGGATTGCCAGGAGGATGTAGGACATCATTCATTTCACTCCAAGATTCCACCACTATCGTGCCCATATCTCAAATTTCTAAAGAGATTCCTAGGCCGAAGGAGCAGGTGAAAGCTATACTTCGTAGTGGAGCAACCACTAGCAATACGGAGAAGCAACCACAAGCTATGCCATCCACAGATGATGTACTGAGTCCTATCCTAGAAGGTGGTGTTGAAGTAAGCTTAGGGGAGGAGATCCCTAAAGTTACATATATTCCACCATACAAGCGCATCACGGAGCCAAGCGTGTCATTCCCGGATAGTATGAAGCTAAGGAAAGAGCAAAGGCACTTCAAGAAATTTCTTGAGATCTTCCGGAAGCTCCACATTAACATTCCATTGGTGGAGGCTATAGAGAAAATTCCTTCATATGGAAAATTTATGAAAGACATCATCAATAAGAAATGACAGATCAAAGATACAGATGTTGCATGTGTTGATGAAGCAGTGAGTTCTATAATCCAAGGAAGGATGCCAAAGAGGAGGAAAGATCCAGGATGTTTCTACATCCCATGTTCCATAGGTGGACAACATTTTCCAAAAGCGCAGTGTGACTTAGGAGCAGGAATTAATCTTATGCCACTTGCCACTTTTCAAAAGTTGGGATTGAAGAAGCCAACACAAACTTCCATGACAATCGAGTTGGTGGATGGATCCATTGTTAAGCCACAAGGTATATGTGAGGATATGCTAGTCAAAGTCGACAAATTCATCTTCCCTATTGACTTTTTGGTAATGGACATGCATGAACTAGGAGGATGTGAGATGTTATTGGGAAGACTATTTCAAGCTACGACTGATGTAATCACTGCCATTGGGCGAGGCTACATGGCGCTGGGGATTGGTAATGATAGAGTTCAATTCAAATTGCCAAATGAATTATCAGAGACATCCTTTGACAACCCAGGTTAAGGTATCTGTATCGTCTAGCCTAAGACATTAAAAAAAGGCGCTTGTTGGGAGGCAACCCAACCTTGGTAGTGTACATGTTTTTTTTTTCATTCGTAGTTAGTTGTCATTAGTTTAACACAATCTTTAAAAATGATACACTAATAGGTTTGCTAAGTGTGCAAGTCTATGTGGATGTCGATACCATCGACACTTGTGTCGATGGTAGCGACGAGGGTGACGAGCAGCAATTGGTAAAATTTTGCTCCGTCGATACTATCGACGACCTCATCGGTAGTATTGACCACCCAACAGGAAAATTGAAGAAATCAAGGGAGTAAGTCGATAGCATCGACTCCGTGGTCGATGCTAGCGAGATCTCCGGAGATATTTAGATGATTTATTACTATAGAAGATGATGCCATCAACCGTCATGTCGATGGTATCGACCCAACTTTAGGGGAATTCAGCACCAAGGCCTCGCGAGGACAAAGGATGCATAAAGAAGTCGATGCCATCGACCCAAAGTAGATGGTATCGACGGGCCACGTCAGTGATCCGCGAGACACCATCAACAAAGCGCACCAAATCGGGAGATCGATCTGTGGGATGGGTCGATACCATCGACCATTATCGTTAGTATCGACGAGTCACCGATCTGGGCCCCCACATCTAGCACTGATAGCCTTGAAGACACAGATTGTGCTACAGGCGTCGATACCATCGAACCACTGTCGATGGTATCGAAGGGGCACCAGGCGCACCGAGCTTACTTATAGAAGGAGGGGATGTGTTCATTTGTCTTCACACCTTCAGAGCACCCTCCCTCAAAATTCGACCTTGAGCATTGACGAGCAACTGGAAGCACAAGAAGCTTCACCGATGCCCCCATCTGACCTTTCATTTCAGGGTCAGTTTCCTACCTGGATCCCAGTGGCCAGTAGTACCCGCCATATCCACCACCAGAGCAGTAGCAGGGTATCACTGTTCCACCTTCCGAGTTTGTTCTTGACTATGAGGCCATAGTTGAATTCAAGCTTAGGAGGGGGGAGATGGAACAATTTCAATCTTAGTTTTATTTTCATCTTATTTTATTTTAGCATGTTTCTTAGTTTTTTGCAATTTCTCTTAGTTGCGTAATTTTGTTTATTTATGGATTTCTAGGATCCACGTTCTATCTAGTGTAATCAGTGGATGTCTAAATGTAAATTGCATTGTCATCTCAATTGTTTGCATATGGGTCTGATGTGTTAAATTGAGTGAAACTTGAGCATTAACGAAATTTTTTCAAGAAATTTAAAGTTTGACTTGTGTGAAATTGAGCACATAACTTATGAAAGTCATTGGGTAGGTCAACTTTAAAACATATGATCATAACTGTACATCCTTATGGTTTAAGAAATGAGGACGGATATGGATTTTGAGCCTAAACTGACCAAACGATAACGAGACTTTAATTTGAAGTGAGAGAAAGAAACCACTTAGTTACCCTGTACACATGTCAGTAAGGAGGGACATATAATCTTTTCCAATGGTTCTGTCATTTAGACTTGTGATATATCCACCTCACTTCATTCACACTCCACCATAAGAACTGGGAGCAACTTACATTTTTTCATCTCTTGATTGCATGTCATTTAGATAGGATTGCATTATAGCTAGGTGTTGCTTTTTAAAAAAATTGAAAAAAAAGTTGTGAATTAGTCATGCATGCACACATTCTAGAGTGCATGCCATTGTAGTTGCATAATTCCTTTCATGTAGTTTCATTTTGCATATTTTTGATCATATAGTACATTATGTGCCTTATTTCTTCTGAAAAATAAGAAAAGTAGGGAACTTGTTCTATACTCTCTGAAAAATAGATTATAATGCATCACGTGTAGTAGTTATGTGAAAATAAGCCCCAAAGAAAAAAAAGTATTATAAATGTTTCCTTAGTCAAATTGAGAAAAATAAGGGCTTAGAAAAAAGGAAAGAAGGAAACGAAAAAATAAGTAAGTGAAAATCAGAGGGAGAAAGGAACTTGTTTCACCTACATAATAAGAAGAATAAGCACATGATGAAGTGTTGTAGACATTCTATCTCACACTGAGATAGAATAGTAGAGCATGCATCATCCCACCTAAAATGTAGGCATTAGGTCATTTTTGTTGTTTTGCATTTTAACTGTATTGTGCTTTCTGTTCTTCCATAGCCGCCCATTCCATCCACCTGTTGCTCAAAACGGTAGGCCACTCATGATTATCTCCTCATTCTTATATATCAGGAGATCTGCTTCCATGTAGATGGTAGTTAGGATATGAGCAATGTAGATAGGAGATCACAAGATGCACCACACATGAATCAGAGGAAATTATTATATTAACTGCTTTATTTGATAGTATTTATTGATTATGGGGTGGGCATCTCTCATCGACGACCATTGTCACCTATAGGGTAGTTATCGTTCTGTGGTTAGTGAGGGCCGGTATGTTCCTGACATGTGGGAATCATTTTCTGATGTCTTTTATGCTAGTATGTTCTTTAGTTGACCCTCACAATCATATTTTATAGTTTTGTTGCTTGAGGATGAGAAAAGTTCAAGCTTAGGGGAGTTTGATGCAAGGGTTTTAAGTCACTTTTATGGGCTAGTTTTACACTCGTTTTATGCGCTTATTGGTCATATTTGTGGTTAATATTACATTATTCATTTCCTTTAGCCTATTACCCTTGCTTGCATCAAATTGAGCATATGTCATTACATTTTTGTATTATTTACGAAATTCCATTTCTAACTTAGGCTTTTTCTTCTTATTTTAGGTTTGTCATATTCCTAGACCCATCAATACCATCGATGGTCCATCGATGCCATTAACGTGGCAATAGCAAAAGAGTCGGAGAAGAGGTATACAAGTCGATACCATCAACTCCTCGTCATTGGTATTGAGACTTCATCAGCGTTCCAAAGTATCAGCCCATCGATACCATCGACGAGGCTGGTCGATGGTATCGAGATTCCATCAGAGTGAACCCAAGAAGTTGAAGGAGCACCGCTACCCTAAGGGGTTGATACCATCGACGTCCCGTCGATGGTATCGACACCGTCAGGTTAGCAAAATGCCCAGAATGATCACGATCGAATGGTTGTGATATTTTGACGGCCGTAAGTGGTACCTATACCTAGAAAAAGATGGCCAAAAGCCGTCATTCACATTCTATTGCATTGCACAAGTCCCGAAGGGGGAGAGAATGAAGAATGGAGCCGAGAGCTACGTCCCGGGAGATTTCAGAGATGCAGTCATAGTTTTCCACCATCGAAAGGCTACAGAACGCTCATCCCGCGTCGAGGATCACTTGGTTCTTCTCCGTTCAGGGGTTATACCATCTCCATCTACGTTTTCTCCATATTTTCTCCTTCCTTCATGGAGTTTTGCATTGAGATGAATATGCGGGGCCAATCTCCTTTGTCTCTAGGACCGGGAGTAGCCCGGGCAATCCTTGTATGACTCTTCTTACATAGTTTATCATAATTTGTCCCTCAAATCCATGGTATGATATCGTATTCTCCATTGCTATCATTGTGCTTGATCACCATAATGGTAATCTAATACCTTTAATTGCTTTTGACGAAGAATTAATGGTTAAAAAGAGGTGGTAATCACATTAACTAATAAATCCTTTGGAAAAGGCGATATTCGGTTAATGGTGGGAACCCAGAGACATGTTTTTCATGCACCTAGTTTAGGGCATAGGTTTCTACTGGCGTGGAACCGACCTAGATTAAGGTAGTGAATTGTATCACGGAAGCGAGAAATTCTGGCTACATGCCACTATCTAGAAAGGGAGACAAGTTGTGATAATTGTGTAGGAATTAGTACAATGACAACCCACAGTGAAATCGCAATCCTAGAGATTTCTCTTGAATTGATTAAACCAATCATTTAATCAATTGTTTTATTTTGTTTTCTTTTGTTTTTATTTTTCTTTTTCAAAACAACTTCCAAACTTTTACTATCGATTTAGCTGATCGTGAGTAGTTAGTAGTAGTCTACTGAAAACCATGTTTCCCTATGTTTGACTCGGGCCTCACAAGGCTTATATTACATTGACACGTACACTTGCGTTATACGCACGGTAAGGTAGCATTCCCAGAATAAAATCACTCACCTGCTCCTTTAACACTATCACATCAGCCTCAGGAATCCATATCTTCTTATTGATGATGGCTTTCAAGAACTTTCCATATGATGGTATCTGCTCAATTGCGTCAATAAGTGGAATGTTGACAGATAGCTTTTTAAAACCTTATAATTTGTTTTGGAATTGTCGGTCTTCTTTGGTTGCCTTCAATCTATTTGGAAAGCATATAGGAGTTATAGGTGTCCTTTGGTGAGGTGGGACGTATGCTTTTGATCTAGTATCTTCCACCTCATTAGTGTGCTCTTTAGATGTTTTCTCCTATTCCAAAGTATCTGGTTCAGTCACCTCTACTGTCATAGTCTGAGTTGTTGTTCCTATATCTTCACCTGCATATGTGGTTTCTAGTTCCTTATTCAATAGTGTCTTACCACTGTGTAGTAGGAATGCCTTGACGTGTTGATTTCCAGAGGGCACATTGGTATTAGCTGGGAACCCATGTTGGTCCGACTACCTCAAGGTACCCACATCCACTTTTATTTGAGAAATATGAGTTTCTATACTATGGATCCTCACCCCTTTGTTCTGGAGTTCTCTTTATGTTTTTCCTATCAGCACTTCATTCTAACTGACCAGTTTTCCAAGCATTTCTTCAATACAGTCAATCCTCTTTTATTCTTGTTGATATTGTGCCTGACCACCAAACTGTTGTGACTTGGGTTGTTGTGGCTGTGATGGGTCTTGTTGAAAATTTTTAGGATCCTTCCATGAAAACTTAAGACCTTTCCTCCATGCAAATCCTTGTCCCTATATTGCTATTGTTGGTGCACATACTTACACTTTTCATCTTCTTCTTATGAAGGTGATCCATCGTTGGCACATAGCTTTTTAGAAATCAAGTCCAACTTTTCATTTAATGCAGATATGGCCTTAGACTCACCTACACTTTTGACAGTTGTCAAAAGCTCTCTCTCATCTCCCCATGATTGATTCTTGGACATATTCTACAATATCTCATGACAGCGGGTAGGTTTATTGTTGAGGAAGAACCGTGCTCCCACATTGTCAAGTGTAGTGCTTTCTCCCTTGTGTAAGCCATAATAGAAGATCGTTGCCTATCCCAGAAGATTGATACCATGATGACGTACTTTCTACAGCATATTCTGGAACCTCTCCCATGCTTTAAAATAGGATTCATCAGCTTGTTGTCTGAAATTATGGATCTTCTTTACCAAGTCATTGGTCTTTTGTGGAGGGAAATAATGCTTGAAGAAGGCGTCAATCATTTGATTTCACATTTTAATGCATTCATCATCAAGGTTATGAAACCATGACTTTGTGTTGTCTTCCAATGATGACAGAAAAAGCTTTAGATATATCATAGTTACTGGTATACTATCAATCTTGACCATATTGTACTTCTCCACAAAGTTGTTGATGTGCATCATCGGGTCTTCAAAACTATGGCCATGGAAAGCTTGGGATTTGACTAAAGAGATCAACCCTGGGTCAATCTTGTAGATACTCAAATTGATGGCTTGTCTTTTGATTGGTCCTTTTTGAGTTGTTGATCCAAAGGCTCTGATCCTCTCACATATTTTCTGTTCTTCCACTCCATCCCCCATTTCTACTGCCTCAGGTTCTTCTGGTGTTTCATGTCTCTCAAGTAGAGGTGTCGGTGGTGGATGTCGGTTGAATCTATCCACTGGTCGTCCAACTTTCCTCTCTGTGTGAAGGAACTTGCCCAAACCTTAGTGAAGATGGCTCTCTGTAATCGTGGGCTCAAGTATGCACCATACATCATTGCCTGAAAGTAGCATATTAATTGTCAGAGTGCAGTAGTGAGATAGAAGCAATAATAATTGTATAATTCAGCTCTAAGTGAAATGGAAAATAAACAAATAAAACAAAATAAAAAAGTTTGGCCTAGATTAGCTGACCACAACACTCGTAGTGTTGGATGTTCCCCGGCAAGGGTGCAAAAAACTTGACATGTGTTTACCGTGCGTTATATGCAATTGAACGTATCAAATTAATATATGTTCTTTTGAGGCCCGAGTCAAACACATGGAAACGTTCTCCAAAAGACTACTACTAACTATGATTTAATCAGCTAGGTCGATGTAAATGAATGGGTTTGATTGAATAGAAGCAAAAACAAAATAAAACATACTTAACACTTAAATTACTCAAATTTAGGGAATTCCTTAGGATTGTGGTTTCACCACAAATAACATTACAATTCGTTCCATACACCAATATATATTACCCCTATCCTTGGATAAAGAACCTATAGCCAGAACTACCCACTCCCGCAACGTAGTTCAGTACCTATTCTAATGACAACCTCATTTCCATAGCAATTGATTGATTAGTTAGGTGCTTTATGATTGAACTCTGGGTTTCTCCTCTCGTTTATTCTCTGCCTTTCCCAAGGGGTGCAATAAATGGGTAAATCTATGCATTCCAACCCTTAACCTCTCTCCCAAAATGATTAAGAGTCTAAAAATCTATCTATGTTGATCAGGAATAAATAGGACAACACGTCTTCATATATTTATATCTAAAAAATAAGAATAAATGTGATATTAATATATGGAAATCAGTTATAATGCATATCTAGGGTACTCCCGGGTGCTAAGGAATCAAGGGGTTTAGCTAGACATGCTTTTCATTGATGAATTTATGGTAGAGAAAGAGAAAATGTGGGAAACATTAGAGAATTAAGTAACCCCTGGTGAATAGCTCATCCGGATGATCCCCTACATCGTGCGTGTAATCGGCTATCTTCTGACTGCTGATTTGCCTTCTGAAGGTTCTCAGATTATCCCAGATGAAGCCTTCGATTCCTTTTTCTTCTCTCTCTCCAGTGTCGTGCAATGGAATATAGCTGCTCTCTTTTGTCTGGACAAACTCCCTCTAGGTCATGGGAGTCATTTATAGTATGAAAACAAGTCTAACGTTTGATTAGATTGTCATCTTCAGATTTTCCAAATCAGACAGACTCGATAGTACCGACTTGGTAGTCGGTAGTACCAAGATCATAGGGTAGCCGTGACTCTTGACAATGTTGGTACTATCGACTTGTCTTGATAGCACTGAATCTTCATGTCGCCCAAGCATTGTCTTACTGGCGTCATCTCGGTAGTGCCGAGTTTATGAACTCAATAGTACCGACTTTTGTGATTCATCCTTGTGCTTTACGACGTGATTTTGGTACTACCAAATTGGAATGTCGGTAGTATTGATTTTGTGCGAGTCTATTTTGGGCAAGTACTGACGTGAAGTCAGTACCACCGACTATTGGTGTCAATAGCATCGACTCTGTAAAGTTCCATTGTACCTTAAAATACATAAGAACGTAGATAAATGCTCGAGATAAATATTAAATCATATGAAATAGTAAAAATCAGATAAATTGATGTATTTAAATATCACATGCCATTAATAGCATTTCATGCATTATTGATCAGATAAATGACAAAACAACACATAAAATCAAGGAAAATATACCTATGAAAATGAGTAAAAACTCATGCATCAGTTAGCCATTCAACAATGGCATAACGCTCAAGACTAGTATCTTCTAGATTAAGCTTTGAATATAAAGTTGGCCGCAGTTCAAGAGCAGTTAGGATCTTATGGTAGATATCATAGAGTTCATCAGATAAGGATGAAAGAATCATGTTGTGACACAAATTCTCAAAATCCTTTGAGACAGGAGTGGGGAAAATGAGTGTAGGTACAATGGGTTCAGATCATTCTTCTCCTTAAATGAGGTTCGTGGGTTGTGGTTCAGGCACAATAGAAGGAGACTCATCTTGGGGTAAGATGGCAGAAACGGAACTCAGAGAGGTAAGCCAAAATCACAATCTCTGTTGCCAACAATGAAAGTGCAAATTGGACATTTCTTTCGGACTAAGAGAGGTAATGTCGTCAAGAGAAAGTATGATTTTTGGATCCATATCAAACATATAAGCAGTTAACAAATAGATCTAATTAATAACTATTTTTAGAATTTGTCTTGAAATTATTGGATAGGTTCGATGAATTATAAGATCCCTCTTAAAATTGTTGGATATATAGACATAAGTCAATTAGATTAAGACACATAATTAACCACCAAATATGCAGTAGTAATTATAATAGTTACGTATTCGGAGGAAAAAAAATTACTTCGAAGATGCAAACTCCAAAGCCTAGGATGAAGGCATGTGAAATACTATTTTTGAGATGGATTCCGCCACTCCTAGCATGAGTTTCTCCAACGGTCTGTCTTCAAGATTCAACCACCCCAACTTTAGTACATCTACTTGGTGGAAGCAAGAGGACTGTGTCAAACTCATTCCTTTAGCCTTTTGTCACAAAGAAGAAAGAAGAACGAAGACGTTGTGAAGCATCACAACACAAGAACAACAACAAGTAAAAAGGTTTAGAGATGAACAAAGGCTATTGGGATGGTGGAAGGAAGGTGGAGCGTTCTATCTAGGAGAAACTAGAATACAAAAAATCTCTTTTTCTCTGTATATGCAACAATATACTACGTATCTTCGTGTGTCTCGATTAGAGAGCGGATGTCTCCTTATAATGAGAGTGTTTCGACCGTGCCCTGCGGTAACATGCCACACACGTTGCTCACTTTGCAGTTGTTGGTCTTTTCAAAGTACATCTTAATTGTCGCGGTTAATGGACGTATTTAATAGCAATTAAAATGAAGATAATAATTGTTGTCTTACCTTCTAATTATTAGTTTTCCAACGTACATTTTAAATTTCGAGGTTATTAGGAGACTTTAATGGTAGTTAAAGAGAATATATGCTACCCTAAATAATGTCAAGAGACTCTAGACGACGTAAAATGGAAATAAAAAACCTTTTAAAAAAATAAACAAATAAAATAACTTTTAATCCGTAAAAATGAGACAAAATTAATGGTTGTAAAACTGATATTTAGAGCAACAATATACCACAGAAAGACACTTCCTAGGTGGGGTAGTTGACATAGGAGTCTTTTCGTTGTAGCCCTAAGGGTTGATATACCTACCAAGAAGAATGGTATTGTCCACAACTATTTCAAAGAGATTCATTCGTCTTGCCTTTAGATCGGGAAAACAATTCAACTCTTCTATGCATGCCTGTATCATCCACTCTGTATATGCTACTTAATGGAGTAATTTATTATGAAATTGACCTCATCTCTATGCAAATCGTAAGTAGGGCAAGTGCCTACCCAAGTGATAATGTGGCTCCCCACTCTACGTCAGCGTATTGTTTTGATGTAAAAGAGTATGCCCATGTTGGGTTCCCGTACTCTTGGAGAGTGAGAATTTGTAAGTTATGTGAATGTAGTTTTAAGGACGCAGACGTACAAACCATAACATAAGCATGAAGTATACGGCAAATCATATGATTTTTTTTGTGGTGTGCCAGTAACTCAAGTAGTGGCCTTTTAATTGACCGAATCTGTTGGAGTAGCTGAAGGGGTTTCTCCTTGGCTTGTATCCCACAAACCACACGGAGGCTTGACACACGAGCTCACATCGTCTGTGTCCGGGATAATGTACCGGACACATCCCAACTTTATACTTTGTTATAAGACTCACAAATCAATAGATTAAATATTGTGAGACAGAAGTGGGGACAGAGAATGAGATCAGAAGATTTGGACCGGACACAGTGTAAATGGAGAAAACTGATATTAAGTGTTCGAACCGAGGTCCATCGTGACCACCTGCACCACCCTTCTGAACGTATCAATGGTTTGTCGATCTAAGAGATTGAGGATGAACATCCACAGAAATCATTTATTCTCCCACTGGAAACGTGATAGACTTTTCTTACGCCATTAATACATATACGTGAGACATTTCATACACCATTAATACATATACGTGAAAGACGCTTTCTAAGCCATTAAATTATTTTTCCCACATAACCGTAGACTATGACCGGCATTGGAATCTGTCGTCCGGCTGCCAATTCCAGTCTCCTTTTATAACAATCACTAATGGTCCTTTCATATCCAAAAATTCTGGTGTGGCTACGGTCCACGGTCATGCTGGCTGCTGTTTGCACGAGTGGTTTGTGGATCCGTAAACACAACAAGCGGCCGTCAGTGAGTGGGTACACATATCGCCCATGCTAATTCATCATCCGGGGTTTGCATGAGCTTGAGATCCTAAACGGGACTTATTTGTTCTTTTTACACGAAACATGAGACAAAATTATAAACATAGTCCCATTTTATTTTCAAAACCAACTCCAAATAGCATTTTCCTTATAATTCAATATGTACGGCCGCTGCTAGTCAGAGGTTTGATTTCAGAAGAGTATGCAGTCGTGACATCCTGGTGTCATGGAATCATACACACGTCGGAATCACTAGTTCTCGCATGTGTTTCTATAAAACCCATCCTGTATTATAATTTTGCGGTCCTGGTCATAATGGATTAGCCGTCGACCTTTTATTGACCAGCTCGCATGGTCAAATCTTTGGCTAGGTAAAGTGAAGTTATAATTCCGTTAGAGGACGGAGCTAAGAAGTACTCCCAATGGGAGTTTGATCCAAGTCCGCATCCATGAAGCAAAAACTTCGATCGTTGGGGCCATGTGCCAAGTCCCGACTCCCAAGTTAAGTAAACGATCTCTGAGGCGAGACAACCGTAGACGTCAAGTCATCTTCGATAAGAGAATTTGTTCAAACAAGACGTGGAGAGGCCTGCCTGCCAGGCGGTGCGAGAAAAATATGAGTAGCATATCCTGAAGTATACTATATGCCAACTCCTTATACTGACCCTCAAATAAATTCAAAAATAAATCTGATTAATTGCTATATCAGTTATTGACGGTCTAATATTTTTTGTATTTGATGTGTATATATATATTTCTTGAACATACACATTTTTTGTTAATAGTTTGATACTTCTTGTACTGGACGTGTACATCTTACGCGCTGCACCTGTATGAAATATGTACTGTTCAATTTACGTATTTTCGGGTATAAAAATAGGTATAGAACAAGTTTTGTGTGTGTTTTCCCTTTTCAAAATACTAATGAAACAAACATTCACATAGGCAATTCTGCAAACGTCATATTAAAGCATGCACTCACAAAGCAACAAAAGGGTAAATATCCAAATATTTTGAATAAAGAATAACTCATAGACACTCCTCGAACTAAATCTATCAAACTAAACGCATATTAAAAAATATAAAGGGAATTCCAACTACTTCTGTAGAAAATTTCTAAATCTCCTGATAGCTCTACCCCTAGTTGTCTCGGTGCTCTCACCTATGTACATTAGGCCTGTAAATAGATATCAAACGAAACTCAGACTCGAAACATTAAAAAGGAATTCCAACTACTTCTATAATAAATGTTCAATTGCATAGATGGATCTCGAGAAGAGAATTTTTTTATATATCCTCATAGCTCTACCCGTAGTTGTCTCGGTGCTCTCACCTATATACATTAGGCCTATAAATAGATATCTAGAATCTACACATTTGGTATGAATTTGAGTCTGATGTTTTGAAAGAAAAAATCCAAAAGTTTCCCATTTTGGATCGAATTTAGGATATAGAATTCTGGATCTGAAGTTTTCAAATTGCATATCGGATATTTCTATATCCAATCTAAAAAACTCTAGATTTTGTCAAATATATATAAATAATTTATAAATATATGTTATCTATATCCTGAAATATGAAAATATAGACACTTTTTCATGTATATTTAATAATGTATCATTTTTCACATATATAATAAATGCATAAGTTTTGTTCGGATGGGATTTGATGGTATCATATGATATATATCATGTATTGGATCAAACCTTTTTTTCAAATGAGATATTAATATATAGAGGTATCCAATTTTTATTTGATTCGTTAACCTATCTAATGTACATACTTCATAATAATAAATGGGATTAGATTAATATACCAACAAGTGATGACAACTTACATAAATAGGAGTTTATATAAGGTGGTACTCCTATACTTTTGAATGTGGGACTAAACACGAGACCAAAACATACATACTCTAACACTCCCCTCAAGTTGGAACATGGGTGAAACACATGTCTAGCTTGCTAATACATGAAAATGATAAATTAGTCCATACAAAACTTTATCTCCCCTAATAAGAGATGAAATTCCCCTTCATCTTGCAAAACAATATTATAAGACACTCAAACACTCCCATTGAAGAAGATAGCACATAGAAGCAAACAAGTCTTCTCCTCTTCGTGAAGGTAACCTAAATATAGAAACAACAATTGCATATGGGACTCCCCCAGAAACTGACAATCACCGGAGCAACGAGAGAAATTATGAACAAAATTTTGAAACTTTAACGAGTATTCAGACATTGTAGATGGTGGAATATACTTGTATGACATTTGAGTCATCATTTTCTTCCAAATAGTTCTGTAAAAGAAGAACCAAGATCAGAACAATGCACAATAGTTGGGATAACAACATTGTTATAGGAATATTGCATCATAGTAGGTAGGCACATATTTGACACATGCTATTACAGGAATATACACTATAGTAGATTTCAAAACACATAGATGAATATGTAGAAACTACACAACAAGGTTGGATGAAATGGCTTCATCTCTTCATCTTCTCTCCTCCATCTCACCTCTTTTTCTACTCGTCTCTCTCTATTATTCCCCTCATGCCAACCATGAAAAGGGTCACGAAATTGTTTAGGGTGGAAAGTCATCGAGATTGGTAGAGGAATGGATATGTAAAGGAAAACACATAAATAAAGCACTAACATATATATAATCGTGATAGGAAGAACAAAGCACTATCAGTTAGGGTCGATTAAAAAAAATAAACCATAAGTATATAGGTGTTGTGAACGCAATATAGAAGATTTTTAATTTAAAAAGAAGCACTCAACCATGTGGTTAGGGGAACCACATGGAGAGGAAGAAAAACTAGTGCAATGCCCCTTCTTTTTTTGGGCTTTATAAACTAGCATGTTGACTTTTATTTCTTGTTTTTTATTTTAGATTTTTTGTTGTGTGCCTTTTTTGTAGCATGGGTTGTATATTTTATCTCTAGAAAATATTTCTCAAATATAAAGATTGGTTACATGAGATACTAAAATCTTCAAGGAAGCAAATCAAACATGAAGTCCTCTTTAATCTACATGTAGTTAACATGTGTTAATGTGAACTTCATTATTATATTTTGTCATGTACATGAAATCTCCATAATATTTTGTCTTCAACATAGAATAGTCGATCCATCAAGGTATTGGAAAAATGAAATAAATTACTTTCATAGGAAAGGATGACTTGTTGTGTAAGTGTGATTTTTTAATCATGAATTTATAGAGAGAGTGTAAGGGAAATAAGTTGATCAGGTCAAAGGGGTTGGTGAGGTAAAAAAAGGGGGAGGATCTCCCCTTTCTTTTGTTCTGTTAATGATGACTTCTTCAAAAAAATTTGATCGAGCCAAAAAAGGTTGATGAGCAAAAAATGAGGGTGGTGGAAAATACAATGGATGGAGAGACATGGATTTGTTATTGTGATAGGTAGGGCAAGATATGGGGAAAGGATAAAAAGGAAATTGACATGGGGTCATCATTTTATATGTAAAAGAAAAGGAAAATGGGTTGAAAGAAAATGGAAGGGAGGATAAATCCAAAATGAGGAGAAAGGAAACTAACAATGGAAAGAAGAAAAAAAGGAATATGACACTATGAAGCAAGAAAAGAAAAAATATTTAAAAGTTTTTTTTCAAAGAGGCAATGTTTATTGAACACATCAAAGACCATTACACTGATAAAACAATATCATAGAGAGAGAAGATGATGTAAATTCTTAAGAAATTAAAGGAAGAGAGAAGATGTTCATGCAGATTGGAAAGATGTTTGATGGACGGTCAAGCCAAGAAGAGATGTCGACTAGCATGGTTGTTTCTTTTGATATATATATATATATATATATATATATATATATATATATATATATATATATATATAAGCCTAGACATGACATTACTCCTATGCTCCTTACTGTGGGAGTAAACACAAGATCACAACATACAAACTGTAACACATATAATGCATAACATTGTATAAATAGAAAACATGAGATTACTAAGTAATATTGGGAAACACTATAACACAAAACATAGCTATATAGAAAACTATTTTTATCAGACATTAAAACATAAATAAATTTAATGAAGAGTAGAAAACTATTAAATATTGATTCTTTACATTATTTTTCTTTCATTTGTTGTCTTCAACTACCTTACTTAATAAAATTCCTTTTGACTAATAAACTTGATATGGAAGTGCCTCTTAAAATGTAGTGCAACCATGTTCATATAGTTTGAAAAAATAACTTCTTCTTAAACATGGGATTAAAGGGCCCTCTTAAACTTGGAACATAGCTTCACATAAAAATGTTATTTATACAGTGTCTTCTTAAACTCATTGAACCTTAGAGATTCCTCTCATGCAGAGGAGGATGCAAGATCTGGCTAGGTGAGGTTGTATCACAACCACACCCATCTTTGTCCAGTCATTCAAAGCTTGGAAGTTCATTTAGCAATGAAGACTATGTATAGTTGGTGTTCCCACATCAATATTATTTCCACCATGATAATCAGTTGGCATTGTTGGATGATTGAAACTGATAAATAGTAAGTTATGGAGATTTACGAGACATGTGGCAGATGTGGAGGAATCAACAAGAGTTTAATATGGGGGAGAGAATGTCGTTGGAATATATATATATATATATATATATATATATATGGTATATCTTCACTACCCGTGCATCAAATTTGTAATGGGATGACACATATATGTAATGAGACAACCAAATTTGTAATGAGACAACCGAAATTGTAATACAAAAACTCGTTTTGTATTACATCGCTGTTACAGTAATAAATATATATTTATTACTATAACAGTGTTGTAATACAAAACGAGTCTTTGTATTACAATTTCGGTCGTCTCATTACAAATTTGGATTGTCTCATTACAAATGCATACCTTCTCATTACAAAACTGATGCACGGGTAGTGAATCTTAGTTACATGCGGGTAGCGAAGATATACCCATATATATATATATATATATATATATATATATATATATATATATATATATATATATATATACACATACATACACACACACATATATATATATATATGTATATATATATATATATATGTATATATATATAATATAGTATGTGGGAGACAGAGTGAGTCTATGGAGAATGAGAGAGGGAGAGTTGGGATACTGAAATAATAGCAAAAATTTAGAGAAAAATCTAGAGAGAAGCAAGTGATAAGTCAGGTGGATAGAGAGGGAGAGAGATCTAATTTAAAGAAATAATACATCCAATGTAACTCAAGAGAGAATGGGTTTGTAACTCATCTCCCTTTCTGATATTATATGGAAAAATAAGTTACTAATTGTATTTTATACTATAGTAATTGTGTGCTTTTTATAGGAGTGGTTAATCTTATATATATAAAATAATTATTTGTTTAAAAAATGTATTTGATGTACAATGATACTTCTTATATTGGAATATCCATAAAAACATATAGAATAGGGAAAATTTCTCCTACATGGACTCTATTCAATTTGGCCAATATATACATTACCCTGGCTTATTGTCAAGACAATATCATACAACACCCATTTGAGAGCTTGAGAGCCATTTTTCCTAATTATGTCATCTTGTTATGTGGTCTCAATCAAAAAAAGTAAAAAGAGAATCCTATACACAATATACATTCACATATTTAATTTATGTATATAATATGAAAGGAACATTCTCCTCAGTGCAAAAATTGGTTGTGGCTAGCCTCACAGGTGGACAACTTTCTTGAAAAACATGTGGAAGAAGTTTATACCCGACCCACATTTTCTTTGTGTATGATCTCATCTTCTTCACGGTATTAGACGAGACTCACTTCACAATCTCCATCCTCTTCTACAACATTTTTAAGTTGGTCTCAGGTCAAAGCATTTGTAGTTGTTCTTCGTGGGGGAAATTCTCATGGATGAGGGGTTTGTTAATGGTTACAATCTTGGGGATTGTTCCTAGGATGAGATTACTAGTTTAAATAGTAGTCCTCCTCCCAATCATACAATTGGTTCCTTCCACCTTTAAAGGTATGCTCAAAAGGTTCAATACATGTCTGTCCTTCTAGAAGGCTTGCCTTTTGTCCATTGCGGATGAATCACTCTGATCCGACACATTCTCTCCTCCATATCTATCTAGTCCATGGTGGTCACCATATTACACATTTTAGTCATTAACACAATGGAACTATGGATGGTGAAGTTTCTCTAGTTATAACAATCAGGGGGAGCAATGACATTAGGTATCGTGGGACAGGTCACCAAACCCATTTGTAAAGGGGTCTAGGGATTCAAAGCTTGAATTTTGTTTAGTCAAGTCTTCTTCTTAAGGATGCATGCTCCATCCTTCAAGGCCATCCCATATGGGCTCAGTTTTTTCAAACCAAGTACATCTAATGGCCACTAAACCTAGACACCACTGAATTGATGGGATTGGAAAAATATTATTTCAAGTCCAAGTATTGGCTTAAAGTCTACAACTACTTCTTAGTTTTGGTTTTGTCTAACCACTGGGATATTAGGCATGTTGAGTCCCTCTTGGACCACCATGTGGTGCCCCCAACCCACCTTCCTTGATCCCACCTCTTGTAGGTTCAAGAATTTGGGATTCATGATGGATCTTGGGACTAGGAGGCTCTAAAACTCATCCTTGATGGTGAGGTACTAGAACTATTACATAAAACAAACACCTCGCTTTCCAATGACCCCACCTTGCAATTCGGGAGACACATAATGATGGTATCATCAATTATAGGTCCACCAAGAGGGTAGCTTCACGTTCACACTGTACCATATTCATGTTTTATCCAGTCAAAATCACTACACATAGTGACATTCACATGGAATATCATATATATATAAACATGTAGTGGATTACCTCATTTTGTTGACCTCTAGTCCCCACTTCTATGAGGTTCCTAAAGTAAAAATGATTGAGTATATGGAGATCAATTTCACCTAGAACAAGATATATCAACTATTATCCAGGGTATGAAAAGTCTTATAGTTCATGAAGGCTCATCGGTGTGAGAAGCTACTCTTAATGGATTTTTCAGTTCCACAGATGTGTGCTTTCTGCATAGGAAAATTCAACTTATGGGAAAATTCCTAAGTTCTTACCTAAACTAACGTGCAATAATCACCACCAGCAAGCAGATGGATCTTCTTGTTATATAATTTAGAATCAAATTCAAAGGATAACATATTTAAGAATGATCTGATCAAAGTAACCAAGCAAGAACTGGTATTTATCACAAAAGTTGGATTTTTTGTTGATTATACTAAGATTGCCAAAAATAAAAGGGCTTGGTTAGAACCCATAGTTATATCACTCTATGCTCATCGTCTCTTTCCTAGAAATCATCCATCGATTTCCTCAGAAAACACCTATCAAAAATTGTCATCAAGGATTTAACAAGAATAAATTAACATTCTAGATTATGGGTTCAAAGTTATCTACACCCAAATCTAGTAAACATGTATATTTGATGATCAGACAAGAGTAAAACATAAAACAATTATTTTTAAACATATAATGGTCTATAAACAAAAGAAGCATAAAAAGAACAAAATTAGGTAGCAGGACTACTCCTCACACCCTGAGATGGGACTACTAGCTCAAAATGGCAATAAAAAGTACAATAAGGAAAAAGAGGGAGAAGGCCATTGTCATAGTAGAAGAAGAAAACATAGTTGTTTCAAGAAGAATCATGTCTTCCACTTCATGATGAAGGAATCAAGCAAGCAACAAGAACAACTCCTTGATGTTTGTTAGAGGCAATAGTTGGATGTTGTCAATCTCCTTTCCTTATGTCAAGAACTGATATAGTGGAAGCAAAGTAGGTGGAGAAGATGATGGATAAATGGTGGAGTATGTCCTTGCTCTAAATATTTTTGAATTAAGGTCCTTTGAATCCCAATAGAAGTTGGGTTCTTGTTATTCGGGAGACCAAAAAAAGAAACTAATGGAACTGGGTAATGGCAATCTGAGATGGAGGGAAAATGATTAATTTTGGTAGCTTAGAAATGCAAGGTTGGATCCTTTTATTGGAGGCCCTGGTCATATATTTATAAGTAGAGCACTAGGGTTTATAACTCTCACCAACCATCTTATAGTTAGGTGGTCAACCGCCATGAAGTTGAAGAGGTTTCTATACAAGGAAGATGATGGGTCTTGTGGCGTTCAACATTTCCTCAATAGACGAAGGGGTAGGATGATGATCGGAGGGCAAGTTTATTCTTTATCAGTTGGGAAGCCATAAGTTCCATAATAAGGCATGATTAAGAATCTCATTTAAGAATGGAGTCAACCTTTCCATCTATAGATATAGTTTCGAACTTCTATTTGTTGAGGCACTCATGGTTTCCATCGGAAGATGGGTGCGCTAAATTTTTACCAATAGGAGGGCATTGGGGTTTTGTCGGTTAATGAGGAAGGAGTTCCTTTGAAGGCGAGTGATACAATTACATTACAAGAAAACCATATGTAGGTGGACGATGGAATTCCACTGAAAGTTGTGTATTGGGGGGTGGGGGAGGGGGGGTACATCAGTTGTTGAGTTGAACTCTCCATCAATAGTCAATCAATAGAAGGCAAACTTTTCAGATAACCAATGGGACGTCAATACAGAAACCCACCCCAGGGGGCGAGGGGTATCAGTGTGTGTCATAGGGTCTATGCCTATTTATCAAAAATTTCTTGTACCCTCTAGTCAATTGGTAGGACCACTGTCTCCTATGTTGTTGCATGAGATTTGATCTCAAACCTATCATAAAAACAAGGGATTTGGTTCAAAATCCTTAAAATTATCATACCATGGAAAAATTGAGATGTAAGCTATTTCGAAAGTAAAATGTTGATTATGAATGCAAAACTAAGATGGAAATACAATTAAAACCTAGATAAATATGCATTCATCTAATAACATCAAACTTAAACCTTACATATCCTCGAATAACAAAAAATCTAAATCAATCACCAAATCAATATTTCCAACCCATGTGATTGCCTCACCTTCACATCAGGTTTATTTCCCTACCACCTGATATGGCCAAGCTTCCCAACATATTGTAATCACAGAACACATCTATTCATATTTGTGTTTCCAAATGTGATTCCTAAAACACTTCCTCACCACTATCTCTGATACCAGACACGTCTAAGAGTTTTCATTAAAGCTTAAAGAATTTCACAGAACAATAAGTATGCATATGATCCAATAATAGGGTGCATTAAAAAGACATCAAATTAGAAATCCATTGTATCCCTGGGTAGAAAATGGAGAGAAGGGGTATGGAAGAAAGTTGTGAATCTCTCCTCTATTCAGATTGAGTTTGCTTATATTTGTGAAAATACATATATTGCAATATTTTTTTTGTAGATTGGCATCTTTTCTTTTTGTGGTATGCCCCTATTATATAGATAGGTGTATGGAAGAAGCAGATAGAGTACGAAGGGGAGGTGTATCCCCAAACTTCGAGCTTGGCAGTTTTATGTATTTTTATTTTCTTCTTAATGGATGGAAGGTAAGAAGATGGAAGAAGAAGTGGAGAAGAGGGGTTGAATTAGCATGCAACTTAATTTATAGTTTAGTGCACCAAGTTGTCCTCCTAGTTCCATTATGCTCAAATAGTGAATGACATGGGGAAAAGGTGATGATTCCTTAATATATTTCACTAGTGAATTAGAATAACAATGTACTTGAACCCTCTTAGTTCCTCAAATAATTGCCATCTTTTCTAGAGAAATATGATGTTTGGGGTGATTTCAAGCAATTTCACTACAGTAAACACTTACATTAGTGGCCTTTTAGAAATGCCACTAAAAACAATAAACACCACTAAACATGTTTAGTGGCATTTGTTGACACTTAAAAAATGCCTCTAGTACCAATGCCACTAGAAATATAGTGGCGTAAGTTGTAAATGCCACTAAACATTTGGCTTTAGTGGCTTCTAAAAATGCCAAATAAAGGCCACTAAAACATCATTTGTCATTTATAAAAAATCCACTATCCATCAATTGGCTTTTATACAAATGCCACTACTTTGTATTATGTTGTCGTATGAAATTGTTCTTATTGAGTGTAATGGCGTATTTAAAAAGCCACTAATGACATACTAGTTCTGCATTACTATATTTTCATAGTTTTTAGCCATTCACTTTTCAGTTCATTATCATGTTTTCTAATTGAATGCCAATTGCAGCCAAACTCATTTTTTTGAAAGTATGAATATTTTTTATTTATAAACAACTGACAATTACATGGGGGGGCATTTTACCTTGCCACTTATATTGAATACAACACCAATGACATACTTTCATACAATAATTTTCTATTCAGTACAATAAATTCTGAATGAAGGAACTTGTCTTCAACAGAACAAATAGAATATGCCACCATACTTGTATCCTACATGACATCTTCCACGTATTCAAATTTCTCTTTCTCGTGGATTCCTTTCAACCACGCAGCCTCCACCTACAAGCCAACTTGTCATTTTGGGCACCATGTTACCTTCTTCCCAGCCAATTATGCCTCAAGGGTTGTCGTCTACTTTGCATAGTTCAGTAAATGTACAAGGAGTAGTGGCTAATGCCAATCAACAACAATTAAAGATCTACGGTCTGTGGAAGTTATGGTTTTCTTTGGCAGTTGGTGGGATCTTGCTGCTTTCCTCTCTAAGTGCTGAGAAGATTTTCATATTGTTTGCCAGCTGTTGGCAGGTCTTTATGCCTCTAGTGATGCATAGTTGGGCAGTAGTGTGTGCAGACTTTTCCTACTTTAGAGTTTTGGGCTTGGTTGTTCTTTTCTTTCAGAGTGCCTAGGGTGTTTTCATTTGTTTCTAGGCTGTAGTTAGCCTTTTATTATGCTATTATGCTTCTTAGTTGAAGATGGTCTTGAGGCTGACCCTGGGGTACCTGAGCTTTCTATGGCTGTGGTTTGTTGCCTTGTCAAGCTTGAAGGATGGTGGGATCTTGTTGCTTTCCTCTCAGAATGCTAGAGTTGAGTTCTGAACTGATCTCTAGTTGTTGGCAGTTCTCTATGCTTCTGGTGCTGCTTAGTTGGGCAGCAGAGTATGCAAAATTTCTACTCTGTTCTGATGATGTAGCTTTTGTATATTCTTCCTTTTCTTTTTACACTCTTCTCTTCTATTTTCTGGTTCTTTCTTTAAAGGAATCAGTGCATTATATATACCTTTTCTTCTAAAGCATCAAATAGGAGCGTGATTCACCAAAAAAAAGAGTATATCACAGTTGCTTCAGCAGCCCATTCAACTAGCACCTTCTCATTCTGGATTAAGTAGACGTACCAAAGGAATGAATCAAGTTTCTCAATGGCACCTCTACAAAATACAAAGTGAGTATTAACAAAAAGAAGTATCAACCACTTCATTTTACCCTCAAAATAATGCCATACATGTTATGGTGCCTATGATAATCACACTACCTTCAATTTCAAGTGTAGAAGGATATGTATTGCTCTACTTTTGGTTGAAGCTGGAAGATGTGAAGCACCGTACCAGAGTAGGAATTCCAACACTAACTTTGGCTACTAGCTGAAGATAATATAGATTAATTAGGAAAAAGAAACTACAAGCTATAAATTAGAGAATAAAGACTTGTTGAGATTGTTTTAAACAAAATGCAGTGATAAAAGGATCATGGTCATTCTACAGAAATGAAATGGGAATATCAATTTTATAAAGAATATCATTTTTAAAAATGAAATGGGAATATCGGTTGAAGCTGGGACTTCTAATTTCAGTTTTATAAAGAATTACCTATATTTTATATGCTCTATTATTAAATAATGAGCATCACATCAGGTGCAAAAATACAGAATAGGAATATAAACTTAAATCATATTCAATGATTAAACATGTAGTCGCTCCCATCTACAACACTAAACCACCATATTTGACATACCTCAAATCATAAGGAATCTTCCTGGATTGGCAACTGGATTTCTTCACCTCCAATAGTAATTTGAGACTCACTTGAAAGATCGTTGCTGAATAATCTTTGTATTTCCTGAACCCTAGAGAGTAAAGACACAAAAAAGAGAATATTACCACATTTGATATAATGGTTACTAATATGTAATTCGTCCATAATGGAATGGTAGCACTCATGATATAGGGAGAATATTACCACATTTGATAAAATGGTTAACTTCATATCTCATATATTGGTACTTAGTACTTTGACTATTTTCACCAATCACCTGATGAGAATTAGCTAGATCATGTACCTACATTGCACAACATTTTGAGAAGTTAGATAGGAAATCCTATCCTTCCAATATATACGGTGTCAAATAGAGAATACAGGGGAAAAGGCTAGATTTTAAGCAATTGGAAAATTAATGTGAATGATCTTTAAATTCATCTCAACCAACTTGAAAACACAACTGGTAAACAAAACAAACATACATAGTTAAAGGACTCAGGCTAAAACTGGCTTCATGATCTTCCAATCAAACACATAAAATTCATGATGCAGTGAGTTTAGAAGAGTTTCAATCTTTAATGGTGCCATATCAATTTTATGAACTTTAAGTAGGAGAAAAATAATTGATCTTGATGGAGAATTGCATTCACCTTCATTCCTTTCTTCAAGGTAGAATATATGGCATGTATATAGTAAAATGAGCACTCAAAGTTTGTGCTTCATCTGATCCAAATCCATATTTCAATCCTCTACATTTGTACAACCACACCTTACACAACCACACTCCAATGACCTGGATGCTTTCTAAAATCATATTCAAGAGATCCAGTTGAATATATTGAGCCTTTTCAAATGCTTATTCAAACTTCTAGCTTGGAAAGATATCAGGAAATTTAAGCACACAATAGTTTTTTATGAGTATCATTCACTATCTGAATTTATACTTCAACACTTACCATTGATATTCATAGAATCCAGAGAAGTGTTTTAACAGTTGTATATTATTGAGGAGCACCTGATTTAGCTTCATCATATCTAAATGTAGTTGTAACATATTCCTCCAATCCACCCTCAGGATAGGTAGATATATCCTTCTTGCAGCAGAAATATAAGCATGTATATCAAAATTATTAAAATGACTAGATTGATAAAAAAATACTATTTCGAAATACTACATGCCTCAACAAGAAAACAAAATTTGCAAATTGTGGCATTGAGGAAAACATTTAAATACAACCTACTACCTACTGTTGTTGTCTTCTAGGATAGAGATCAAAGTAGCTCTATATTGGAATAGAAGTTGCAGGGATGACCATCCTTCTTAAAGCTTGCAGGCATTCAAAGTGCAGGGTTGATCAAAGATGGTACAAGAGGTTGCAGGCATTCAAAATGCAGGGTTGATCTCAAGTGTAATGACAAGGAGAAGCCACACACCATGGTTAACCTACAGGTCACAAGGTGATCCCATGATCTGGTTTACATGAAGAACACTAACACAAATTCAATTTTGCATTTAAGTAATAGGTGCACAATAAAAAATGGTAACAAAATATCAGAACAACCACTAAGGGCGGGTGGAAGTTTTTGGACCCACCTGTAAATAGTAAATTAACTAGGTTGATTGAATAAGTTATGATCCCAAAACAGGGAAAAGAGGAAACAACCCCTGTTGGAAAGTCTAGAAAAAGAGATTGTACAAGTTGAAGTACATATGAAATGATATGTGTGCATGCGTCATTATATTATAGTCATCTAGAAGTTCCATATGTGTGTAAAAAATGGAATAATGGTTTTTTAGTTTAGTAGAAACAATATTTTTGAGGTCTTAGTATTAATAATAGGCTAGGTACTTGATGTTCAACATGGTTATGTATACAAAATGGAACAATGGTTTTTTAGTTTAGTAGAAACAATATTTGTGAGGCCTTAGTATTAACAATAGGCTAGGTACTTGATGTTCAACATGGTTATGTACCAATGAATGAATTAGCAAAAGCATTCATGCTAGGGTGTAGTTCATGTTACAACATATATGGTGAGCAATATTATACATTGGTGTTATCTAAGAACTAGTTCATATGACTTATTGTTTAGTGTCCATTTGAATTTCAACTAAAAGACACCAAGTACATCATCAACGTGTTTCTGTTTTGGTACATATGTGACTACATCCTACTCAGCAAGTGATGATCCAGAAACCATCCATGAACCACTTCATTGCGGCAGTTCTATTAGGTTATGCTACAGTTTGAATCGATTATAGGATTAGTAGAGGGGCAAATGATGTCTTTTTCTGATGTTCCATAAGAATGTCCCTAAGAGATGCCAGTTTGGCACATTCACCTTTTAAAGAAACAAACTCCCCATGACAAACACCATATTTTTGCATCATTGAGTTTGAGGGGACCAATTTAGCATTCGAGCACTAAAACATGTACAAAAAGATTAGTTTGGAAACATGCAAAAACTAGCAAACTTCTAAATAAAACATTACTGTAGCAGTAAACATGGGATGAAACATAGAGGGTAATGATTCAGACTAATTGTAATACATGTTAGTATACCTTTTGAAATTGCATCGTGTTGTGAGAAATACTGCCTAGACTTCAAGACATCAATGACTCCTAAAATTGGTTCTCTACTTGTGAGTCCCTATACAAGTATACAAAAAAAATGAAAAAGCTAGAAATTAACTTCTGTTCACTAACATTAGCAATCAGGCATGCGAGACTCAAGCGAAGTCTCACAATCAATCAAGTAGGAAAATGCCTAAAGTTAGTAGAAACATCAATACAAGTCTTTTAGAATAAAATATTAGTTTCTAATAAAACAACACTTTTCTCAAGCACTTATTAAACACCAAAGAGCACAACTATTACAATCATGGATCTGTACACTATTTTTCAATGTATAGTTCATCTGTAAATGTGGGATTCTGCACTAAATCAGAAGTTTTACTCTCAAAAATAATATTATAAGAAACTTCATGCAGTAGTTTATTCACAAATTCTAAAAAAGTACCATATGGGCATGCTTGCATAAAGAAAATCAGAATGGGGTTGCAATCAAGATATACATGAGTACTAGGACTTGGTTGAAATCTATTTTTGTAGTCTTGTATATAATATTCTATTTTCTACATTTGAATTGCAATTCTTGTCCCTCCCACCCTCTATTTTTGGTTGTGATTTGCTCATGCTTACACGTAGCAAATGAAAAATAAAGAGGGGAAGAGATGACTCGTTTATTGTAATTAAAATCCATACATAAATTATGTATTTTCTAAATGAAATCCCCAATATGAAGGGTTCTATAGTAAAGGAAATCCTTACTCATAAGACAGGTGGCAACAACATCTAGTTCCACATCCCAATCCTTGATAGGGTTGGAAAAAGGTCTTTGTAAGTTCTGTAAGAGGTGAGGCTCCTTGTTCGAACATGTAAAGGTAACCAACCTGAAGAATTAGTTTCTTCTGAACATGAAAATAAAGAAAATCAATAATTTCAATTCTTTTTGGTTGACCAACCTGAAGAACAATTGTCAGATTTCTCTACTGAGTTTTCATCTAAAGAGCCCAGTTGCCGTCCATAAATTGGACCTACCTGTATAGAGATGGAAGACATAAATTGTAGTACTACCATTCAACCTTCATATGTATAGATGTATAACAGTGATGATTAAGAAGGTGGTATCTAATTTGGGACCTATCTGCATAGTTTTAACCTTCAAGCAATCTTCACTACTCGTATTTGAATTATTAAGCTCTCTTTGTGAAAAACCATTATGGAGAGAAAGGGAAACACTATTACCTTACTTATGAGTTCTTGATTCAGATGCTTCAGCTAACAAATAAGTTAAGCATCCACATACAAGCACAACTCAAATGAATTACCCAAAAGGTAAGCTGTGAGGCCTCTAGTGATGTGAGACCTCAAGATGTGGGAATATCAACAGACAAAATTGTTTTGATGTACTTCATGTTTCAATATTCATCCCAAATAGCTAGATCTGGAAGCTTTCTACATCTCAAGTGATATAGATAAAATAGCTAGATCTGGAAGCTTTCTACATCTCAAGTGATATAGATAAAATAGGTAGATATTGAAGGGCCTTATGCCAGCTAAATAGAAGAATGGATCTCAAGGACCAATTTCTAAGCTCCAAATCAGATCTTGAATATACTAAGATGAAACATTCATATATATCGCGAAGTCATTAATCTATAGTAAGAACAAATGCATAGATGATCCATCACAAATGCAAACATTGCTCAGATGTAAATCTCACAAACAAGATGCTGAAACATTGCTCATATCTAAAAACCACAAACCATTCATAGTGAATGTATTGTCCATAATACTAAGATTCTCCATAACAAAATCAAAAGTAGGTCAAAAAAATAGGATAGTCATTTGTCAACATTGTCTATGATAATGGACATGAAACATCATTATTTGATCGTCATGTACTAATAAAAAAATGGATTAAAGAAAAACAACTATATATGTCATCTCTCTAGACAGTATCCAAGAATGCAATTATCTTTAAACTTCATGTCCTGCAGCAAATGGAAACGACTTTAGATACTACTTTTGTTTTCAATTATGTAATATTATAAGCAATACTTTATGCTCACCTTTGTAATATTTGTGTTTTCATCCATGCTATGACATTTCCAACAACATCATCAATAGATTAATATTGATCATAAGGTCTCACTAGAGGATCATTGTCCAACAATGCAACCTCTACAAAAACACCAACAAATGATGAGCCTAAAATTGCACCTCCCGCCCTTTTCATAGGGTCAACCTCAGATACTCGACCAAATGCAATTCTACCATCTGGATCTATGAAACTCAGCAGATACACATCCTACAAAAAAACACAGTTTACATAACAAATTTATATAAACATAAAAATATGTACAATTTACACAAATACAAACATACTTGTCCCTTCTTAAATGAGAAATGTCTTATATGGAGTGGAGTTTGCATTGATAAGTTTGTCTACACAATTATTTTATTTTTGTCATAAGTCCATAAAATTCAACATGGAAAATAATTGATACCACACATCTTGTATATAATGTATTCATACTTGGCCAGTGCTAACATGTTGTGCTTGACTATTTCTTGCTCTAGTTAAGGCAAGTAACTCCTCTAATTTTTGGTTGAATTCATCCTTTTATTCTTGAAGTTTTGCATCAAATTTCAACTGTTGTTCTTCAAGCTTATCCTGGAAATGCTTCCTTTGCACTTCTTCAACTTCTCGGGATTTACGATTCTTGCCCTAGATATCAGAAGGTGATGGTCCAAGTCCATAACCACAAACATATCATGGTCTCTCTTCTCCCATAACATGCCTATAAATTTCATTTGAAGTAACATCAGGTTGTTTTCTTCACAGCTCTTTTCCTACCACATAAATTTTTTCCTACATACAACAACTCATAGGAGATAAATTTTATACCAAATATATACCTCTTTCCAATTAGTATATGTAACATAATACTATAGGATAGGATGTGTTGTACCAAAATTTTGGCGGATTCAACATCAACTATGCTCCCATCTTTTTTACGATGAGTTTTCTCAAAAAACATTATGGGATTCACTTCTCCGCCTGTTTCCTTCTCCATCTTTATCATTTAAACAAGGTTATTGTAAACATCAAATAAACAGATGTCATCAAATTGTCTAAATGGATCACAAAAAGTACTAACTCACATCATATTTCAGACATGCAAATGACTTGGTTCCTGTTGTGTGGCTAACCTTTTGAAATTTTCTACTTGTCTTGTTAGTTATAGACTTCCTCTGTGACAAATATTGTAGTATTGTGCATAGTAATTATCTGTGAGGTAATTTAAGTATCAATGAATAGAAAAAAAGTATTACCTTTTGTTTATTACTCCTCCAATAATCCACAAGAAATTTCCAATGAGACTTGTCCACACGAGGAACAACTTGTTCAAGATGTTGTTAATGTGGACTATCTTCTAGGAAGTATAGTATCCTTAACTCCCACTTGTGGTCCTTCCATTTCTTTCCTAGTCTCTTCATTGTCCACTCTTTTAGATCTGAATCCATTGTGAATTTACTCTACTGACATAAAGGATATCAATTAGAAGCTTCATTTAACCATTTAAAATTAAAATTTAATAATATACCTTCCAAAAATTCCATATAGAATCTTTTTTATTTGCTGGAAATTGTCTCCAGTCCTCATAGTTTAGTGGACAAAGATTGGGATCTCTTGCAATGGTTGTCAGAAAACTTGATAAGTGACATTGGTTTTCACCTACTGGTTGTCTAAATTGATTTTTCTCAATGGGAATTGGATCATCAAGCTTTCTTTTCTAGACTTTCAAACATTGTGTTCGGCCACGTGCTCGATGTTTTTGACCTAAGCATTCATTCATAAAGGATAAAATATATATGGAAAATTATATATCATCAAATGCAGCACTATAAATGCAATGATATGAATAAAATTATTACCTATCCCATCAGAAGGTGTTGTTGTAACATTCAATGACTCAACATGGCGACCAGAGATGTCATTTTGGTCCATGTTATCAGGAAATGCATTGCTATGTTGGTTATTGGAAGCTCTATTCTCTACACTTCTAGAATGAATAGACACGGAAGCATTGACATTAGGCACACGTGATAGCTGTGAATTTCTTAATCTTGTAACTTTATCACCATGTTCTTTGTTGTGTTGATTTTGGAACCTTGTTCCCATCTCCTTTTCAGTTGTGCATGTTTGAGAGGATTTCAAACCACCAACCATATTAGATTCTTGGGGAGGATGGTTGATTGGGTATTTTTTGAAGATCTAGCAGTAGTTTTATTGAATTTCTTTGCTCTATCATTTTGAATTTCAACTGGAAGGGAAGCTAAAATTTTTTTGGAGCGATTTGAGGATGACAGGTTCAAAGATTGCCAACAACCATGTCAAGTAATGCTAGGTAAATGAGTCACCGTACAAGAGTCATTGTTGTTGTTCTTATCATTCCTTGTGGCTGTCTTGTTATGGCAACTGTCACTGTATTGTTCTCTCATCCTGAGTATATCAAGTCACATAAAAATGAAGACATTTAAAAAAATATTGAACAACGTAATAACAATTTTATAATTAATATTTAAAAACATAACACATATATTTAATCAAATATAATTATTAAAAACAACAGAGACAAGGATAAATTTGATTAAGAAGAATGTTAGACATGCAAAATGCATACACCTAGCTATAGCACAATGTGAGACATGAAATTAAAGAGATACATCGAGCCAAAAAAGGCTTATTTAAGTCAAATAATAACGACAAAGTAAAAGAAACATTGGCTACTATTTTGTAATATTCTCATTCAAAACTGTCATCATCATCACTTTGAGATACATTTTCATCATCCTACTTAATTTGGGATTGGACTTTTTCAATTGTTTAACTATCAACAGTAATTCCTTCCATATCCAATCTAACTATGTCACAATCAATATCTTCATCCTATGATGTCATTGATGGCCCATCTCTAGTTTTACCATGCACATAAGCTTCGACATTCTCAATACAAGATTGTTCTTCCATGTTGAACATGTCTTGTGAGGCAATCTTTACAGTAAAATGCCACCCTTTTATAGTGACATCTTCTACATAAAATACTTGTCCAACTTGAGATGCCACTACAAACGGTTCTCCTATAGTTTGAAGTCATCTCAAATTAACAAGAGTCAACCCATGTTCATCATGCTTGATTCCCCTCTTTGAGTAGATGTCCACCCAATCACACTTAAATAATGTCACCTTAAAGTGTTCATAATAAATTAGCACAATAACATCCTTCAAAACACCATAGTAGGTAACATCTCTAGTAATTGGATTGCGGTCAGTGGTTTTAGAATAACAATCAGTCTTAGCTACCAGAAAGACACCACTATTTTGTATTGTTCGATTTACATCTTTCATCTTGGTATGAAATTTGTGACCATTGACAACATAGCCCTTGTACTTAATGGCCAGTTGATGTGGACCTTGAGAAAGAAACTTGATTTTATCATCCACCATCTCTATTCTTAGGAGTGTCTCAATCTAACAAAAGAAAATTTTGTTAGACTTTATTCATTAATCATAACAAATTTAATTACCACAACTAAACTTACATTTTCCTTAAACCATCCATCAAATGAGTTACTATGTATTCTCTGAACCTCCTTTAAGGACTTCTGAGGATTTTTTGCCTAATGATATCATAGTGCTTCCTGAATACAAAATATGTGCAATATGTCATTGGAATATGTTATAGCATTTTATTAATATAAGGAAATTGTCACTAACTTACTTAATGTAGGGTTCAATTGCTTCACAATTGAATAGTACATGCTTATGGGCTTTTTGCAATGTATGTTCGTCCAAGACACATGTTACCATTATACCAACACCACGACCTACTATCGAGAAAATAGACCAATCATCACTGTCATGTGTTGGCTTGTTTTCCAAATTTGGTTTGTCAGTATTGTTTCTATTTGGCCAATTTAATTTTGTTTTCAACTCCATCCAAGTATCTTGAACAAAAAGTTAGACACTCTTTGGCTATATATATCCTTCAGCTATTGATCCTTCTGGGTATCTTTTATTATGAACATATCCTTTTAGGGTCATCAGATACCTGATAACAAAGTTGAGGAAAATATTATGACAGCTTACATTCCAATAGGTAAAGTCAGCACGATGTATGAAAAGTTACCTTTCAACTAGATATATCCAACGATACTGAACAGGGCCGGCTATCTTAACTTCATAAGCGAGATGGACTGATAGATGCACCATTATGTCAAAAAAACATGGAGGGAATGTCTTCTCCATCTCACAAAGTGTCACAACTATTGCATTTTCCAATGTAGTAAAATTATTTGGATCTATGACTTTAGTGCACAACCTTTGAAAATAGCGACAAAGATTAATAATACATGACTTAGCATTCTTACAGGGCAAAGACACAGTGACAGCTAATGGCAGAAGTTGTTGCATCAACATGTGATAATCGAGACTTTTCATTAGTAGCATTTTCTGATCCTTCGGCCGTGCACATCTAGATATATTAGACGCATACGCATATGGAACTTTGATAGATTTTAGGAGGTTGCAAAATAATATTTTTTCATCTTTTCTTATTGTATAGCAAGTAGGAGGTAGGATGGTATATTTACTAATAGTTTTTGGATGAAGCAGAAATTCGATTCCCATATCCTCCAAATCCTTCCTTGGATTCAAGTTGTCCTTACTTTTATCCTTCAAACCTAGCAATGTTCCAACAATACTCTCACATATATTCTTCTCAATGTGCATAACATCAAGATTGTGCCTTGCAATGTTAGGTTTCCAATATGGTAGCTCAAAAAATATGCTTTTCCTATCCCAATTGTGTGTTGAATCTTTACCTCTTGACCTTTTCTTACCAATTACAGTTCTTCTGTCCTCCAATTGTAACAAGATTTGAGCTCCAGAAGGAGGTTTAGGTGGACACCTAAATTCTTGCTCACCGTCAAATGCCTTTGCTTCTTTTCAAAATCAGTGGCTCGTTGGCAAAAACCTACGGTGTCCTCTGTAGAAAATTTTATGACTATGTGGCAACCAATGTGAGACAATATCTTTATTACAATAAGGACATGCTTTGTAGCCTTTAGTACTCCAACCAGATAGATGTGCATATCCTGGAAAATTAGTAATAGTCCATAATAAAGAGGCACGCATCAAAAATAATTCCTTGGTTCCAGCGTCATATGTATGTACACCAGTATCTCATAGTTCTTTCAACTCATCAATCAATGGACGCAAGTACACATCTATATTTTCAAGTGAAGTTGGTCTAGGAATGAGTAGGGACAACATAAAATATGGTTGCTTCATGCACAACAAAGGAGGTAAATTATATGGAATAATCACAACATAAAATATGGTTGCTTCATGAATTAGGTAATTGTTCTCATTCTGGTAGCATCTTCTTAAAGAATGTAATAAACATAGATGATGCTTTCTTAATCAAGCCATTAAGACAAACCAGGTGATAGAATTCTAGGATACAAGCAAGTTTTCTATATTTCTTACACCCTGGATATAATTCTGTCTCAGAATCCTTTAACAAGATATAAAAATTGTTAACATTGAAATGTTGATCACTAGATGGCTCCACTCCTTCCGTATTTCCATCTTCACTAAAACTCAAAAAAGTATCATGCAACATATCTTGTAAATTTTCAGCATTCAGGAAATCTCCCTGATTAGTAGGAGCATCCATTTGAACATCGACATCTTCACCATGAAAAGCCCAAGAAATATAGCTTGGTAAGAATCCATGCCACAATAGATGGCTCAATGCAGTCTTTCTGGTGACCTGGTATACATTAGCACACTTTCTACACGGGCATACAATCTTGTCTCCAATTGATGAATGTTCAAAAGCAAAATCCAAACATTTTGATACTCCACAAAAGCATTTATTGCTTATCCGGTCATCCTCAGCTATCTAAGACTTATCCATTATATAAAAATAGTAAAACATATAACATATATGAGTAAGTATGTCATATCAAAAAAGACTATACAATATGTGAAAAGACTTGTTCCATTCATTAATTTCTTTTTACATCCACACACAGGGGTGTACCCTAAACAGTAACTAAACAAAGGGGTTGGTGTACCCCTAAACATGCACATAATTAAAATAACTATTAATACAGACAAGTCTAGATAGATAGAAAACTAAATACTATACCAACATGGTCACGCATTAGTAACTTTGAGGCCTTTTCATTGTGGTGATCTTCTCTTGAAGTTCAGAAAAGAAAGTAGCTATGAGGATTGATTACTTGAAGACAAAAAGTGTAAACACAAAGTAAGACAGGATAATTATATTTGTTAATTGGACCTACCGTGGTATTTTTGATGATTGTGTTGTGACGCGGAGCTCCTCACTGTATTTAGATGAACCTGAACAGACAGGGGCCTCATCATCAGATTTGTCTGAGCTGGTTTGCTCCATCGTGCACTCATACCTCCGTAGATGATCGGGGGTCTCGTTGTTGATGTTGATTATCCAAACGTTGATGGTATTATGGCCAACTAGATTGAGAAAAAGCTTGTGTCTATGGCCCACTAGCATCTTTCTAATCCAATCATGCCAACTGCATTTTGATACAAGATTCCCCGCCAAATCATACTCAACCTCAATAACGTGTGAAGAATTGCTAAAATTTAGGGTCACTTCACCAGGCATGTAGTGTCTTCCATTTAGAAAATGCCAACGTTCGGGTATGGTTAGTTGGTTTAAAGAACGATCATCTAGGATGATATTCAATTGTTCTTCATCAGGGAACAATAACATTGGCATCGAGGCCCAGTTCATAGTGACTATTGTAGGTGGACAGAGACTACAAAATCTTTGTACTAACAATTGTAAGTACATATAACGATGTTATATATTTTCAGAAAAAGTAGTATAACATTAGTTAGTCTTTTTTTTCTTGTCATAATCAACTTTATTGTGGTTGACATGATAGCTTGAAAAGAAATCTAGGAGAGGAGATCATGTCCTATATCTTTGCAATTGGTCCAATGTTCACTAATCCTTCTTTGAGAATTTCAAGGAAGTAACTAGTATTTTCTATAATTTGATGTAGCTTGGTATTTCATACAATGAGGTGACACTTATTAACTATTTGTTGAATCAACATGATATTTTAGATTATCAAAGAGGTTATTGGTGTCTGGCTTATTTTGTACAGTTGTGAGACCTATTTAATTTGGAGTATCCATGCACTGTTATAGCAGGAGTGAGACCTATTTAAAGAGGTTACTGGTGTCTTTCCAAATTTTTACTATAGTCTTGTACTTATGTGTTTATCAAAACAATACACAAGATATCTCATTATCTTATTATTTTGATAGTACCACAAAGTTTATGACAAGAAGGATTCCTCTAAAAATTGTAAATTTTCTAAATGAGTTATGTGAGGTTATTATTGTCTGACCTATATGTAAATGGGATAGATTCCTAGAACTTTAGTTTTATGAGTACATGACACTATGTTTGAAATACTTTTTATAAGGATAAAAGAACATACTTATAATAAGGACCCAGGCACATTCTAATCATTTTGAACTAAATCAGAAAATGAATAGGAGCCTGGGTCCTATCCACTAGTATAAAAGGAGAATTTGTAAACCTCAAAACCACCAACGTGGTTTCCAAACCTACAACCTCAGCTTCTACAAGCTCACCTTCTACAAACCTTTAGAACATATACAGCCAGAAAGTATCAAATACTGCAAAGTCTATCATGCAGCTTGCTTGGCACATGAAAGAGAGACATGTTCAGTTGTATTGGTCCAAGTGGAAAGCAAACCCTATTAGGGATAGGTCTAAATCTGACTCACAAGCACTATTTGGCAAATAGTTTGGCTAAAAATAAAGTAGGCATACAAATTGTGGTCTGCCCTAAACTAATTGCATTGGATGTACTGAAAATGTCATGCCCCACACAGTAAAGTTGTGACATCAAAAAAGTCAAACCTAAAACTGGAAATGCACACTGCAAATTTTAGCACAATTGTGTATGAATGCAAAATAATATTGAACTGAATTTGGATCAATCATAGGGATTGGTTAACTGAATTACCATTGACATCTACTTGTTTAGAAAATAGGTTAAGCCAAGGTCAAAACACATTAAAAACCATAGTAAAGCCTCATCATGATTTATAGACCAGTTGCGAACTCCTAACACATGTATCAATTATTGCAAAGTATGTCATGCAACTTGATTTACACATGAAAAAGAGCCATGTTCAGCTACATTGGCTCAAATGGAAACCAAATCTTACTAAAGGTAGGTCTAAATCCTACTGATGGCCATAATTTAGCGAACAACTTAGCTAAAAATGAACTAAGCATACAAAATGTGGTCAGGCCTGAATGTATCAAGATTATGAGATGAAACTACAACAACAATAATATGACCCAAATTGAGGAAAATGTGGCATGAAACAAAGTGGTGGTTCATATCCATAGAAAAAATAATATCAATCCAATCCATATAAGAAAAACACAACTAAAGCTAAGTGTGGAAAAAAATCAGTAAATCTTAAGTTAAAATCTCTATTGAAATCCTGTATAATTTGGCTTAGAAAAATATTTTGTACCCAACCTAGAATGTGGCATCAAACCCAGTGATGGTTCAAATCCATCTGAAAAAATCATCACAATGCATTTTAGAACATTAAACATCAAGGTGCAATTGCATGGGCAAAAAGAAATTTAGACTATTTGGAAAGCTAGAGATAAAACTAGACACAAATTGGTATAATATTTTGTAATATTAATGTCATCATTTGAAAAATAGCCTACTGTGTACAAAAATGTATATATTTCTCAATATGTTTGTTAACTTTAATCGGTCCAAAAAAACACCAAAACTATTGGTGAAAATTGAGTTGTTTACATGCTATGGAAATTTCAAATAAGTGTGACATAATTAGTTTTAATGTGTTGTATCTATTTAGTTATCATTATAGATGGTTCAACACATGACTTGACAGTCTCCTCTTCCTATTTAGACATGTATATAAGAACATCACTCACATGATGCATAACCCTAAAGATGTCAGGACATCAGTAGTGACTGGAATAGGGGCAAGTAGGATAATCTTTATCCATGAACATGTCCAACCCCCTCATACTAGAAATCAGTGGAGGCCACCATGATCAACAGGTATATCTAGGGCATTATCATAGCCTAGTAAAGCCCAGGACCTAAGTAGTCACGAAGTAAATTGTAACCATACTAAATCTAAGAAAATCCATTTCACCTACTAGAGGTACATTTTTGGATATGTTGAAGATATTTTTATGAAAATGAAGGGATACACTTATTTTATGAGGCACATACAAAGATAATAATACCCCCTTTTGGGAACCCAAGATAGCGCTAAAACTCTTCTAAAATTTTGACCTATTGTAAACCCTTTTGAAAACACAATTACAGTCAAAATATTGTCAAACTATTTTTTTGGGTAAAAACCCTCTTTTTTTTCAAAATCCAGAAAACTATCGAATGATACCAAATTTGACCTTTTGATAATCCTTTTCCAAGTTACATTGTACCCATATGAGGCTTAGATATTGGTAAATGTTTATAAGCAAACAACAAAGAGAATAAAAATGCTAAGAAACTATTGACTCCCTGATGATTCCATCAATAAATTTGAAACTTCAACTCCAAATATGAATTAGCATGATCCCTACGATCATTGAGGAACACATACCTACCTAGAATCCCAACAATATACCAATGCGTCTAATATAAAAATTTCAAACAAAATTTGACTACAAGACTAGGATACACAATAAGACTTGTTATGAAGAATAAGAGATTATGATTTTCTTAAGAAATTCACGAATAAAAAATATATAAACAAAAATAACATTCTTGTTGTCATAATCTATGTTGCGGAAGATTCTACAATCCTGGTTTTAACCTATAATTACTCTCCTTTGAGGTCCCATGAGAATTAGGAAATAATTGAATACTTGATCCTTTAGAAGTAAACTTCACCCCCTCTTCATTAAGTCACACCCACATGAGGACTCACTTAATTAAGCCATACTGATATCCACCCATGAGAGGATGAATAAACCCTACTATTCTCTACAAACATAAACAATCAGATGTTAAAGTTCCCTTGAGGAACTGATAAGTAAATTATATGTATAAATCATCAGGAAGCATATCAAGCTACTCACAAAGTCAAACATGACTATTTGATGAAACCTTTTCATCTTCACAAGGGGAAAATTATTTTTTATATGTCCCCCCAACAATGTGATAACAAGTCAAGAATGAGAATCATACCACCTTGACATGCACGACAAAAAATGTATTCATACCCTTTCTTGATTATGACATTCTCATATCATTTTCCCCTTACCATTCAATGGTTAGTCTTAAATTGCTACATATTATTATATTTTATTTAAAAGCCCCTTTCTATAGAGGGCATTTTTATTTATTCCATCTTGATTAGGCATGTAAACTCTAGCCTTACAGACAAAGAGTTATAGATACTTTTAACATAGATATTGTGACTAGAAATACACCCTTCAAAAGAAGCCCTTATATGCTCTATTCTCACACACATGAAACATCATCTAAAAATATATTGTTTAGAGATAATCCTTGGTCATGTTGCATGGTGAGTACGGGCTCAATCATCATTATATTGGGTGCCAAATTTAGAAATATTGATGTCATCATGTCAAACACGGGCCTCAATGTGAGTAGTTAATCCAGAAGTATCAAGCTTCATCATTAGTGGCCCTAGTTGTGGTGCCTTCACTAACCGACTCTATTGAATATAAATTAAAAGAGAATGGCTAAGTATGTGGAAATAATTCAAATAATGGAGAAGAAAATAGTGTTGTCATTGTGAACCCTCCTTATAACCATTCTCCCTTTAATAAGTGGTAATGAGGGATACCATCCTACCCCCTAAAGTAACCCGTTGGGATGCCTATTATAAATTCACCTTATCCCAGATAGCTTATGCCCTTCCAAGAATGCAACCCACTATTTACAATTCCCACTGATTTCTCAACAATCTAACCTACCAGGATACTTTGAAAATATAGATATCATATGTTCATCTAGTCAAAGGTGATATTGGTGATGTCAAACCATTCAAAAACAAGAAAGGGAAAGGCCCCAAAAATCCCAAAATTAGTGGTATTCCTCCCTTACTAATGACCCCATACCTAATCTCATACCTGCCTTTTTGGTCATACCAACTGGGTTGTCCCCAAGATAGTTTAACAATGAGAACAACACCTATGCTCCCCATGGCAATATGCTGATGCAAGTTCTCATGTTATTCAAGAACAATCAAAAGTCCCTAAGAAAAATAGCTGAAGGAGATGCAGGAATGGAAACAAAGACTCAAGCAATAATGTGACTTATGCTACTTCTTGGAGGTATACCTTCCTAATAAATTTTTAACTTCACTGAGTACTCTAAATAAAAGGGATAGGAGACCTAACTCTTCACATCCGTAAAGATACATGGACATGGTTGAAGTGCAAGATGATGCAAGATATTGATCAGTCTCTTCCAAATATCACTCAAACGATTGGCTCTAACATGGTAAACCCAATATAATACATAAACAATCAAGTGATGGGACAAGTTAGACAATTTCTTCATCAAGAAGTACACATGAACATTGAGTATATGCCAACCAAAGACTACCTCAAAGACCTCACACAAAAATAACACGACAACCTACAAGCAAGGGGTATGCATGCTAATCAAATCTACCTTTCCAACATAGCCATCTATGTTCACGTTTATGCCATATTAATCTTCCATTTATCTCATTCAAGTTGGTACAAATATAGAAACTACATTCTATAATGGAATTTATGATAACATTGGGCTCACCTTTAGTACTGTCACTAAGATTAGTAGAAAGGAAGATGTGAAACCTACAACCATGATCACCAATGAAATTTATATTCCTGGCGGGACTCACCTGGCGGCAATGCAGTCCTTAGTGCCATACTTGGGGCTCCTCCAACTTCTGGCAATGTGGTACTCCTCTGCAAGCAGTCGAAACGCTCTCCAACCACCGGCAAAGTGGCACTCCGCCACGACAATGTATCACTCCACGCGCCACCACCAGTCTTCCAGTAAAGCGATCCTCTGAGACACCGGTTAGGGCAATGATCCAGTGGCACTCTGATGTGTTGGTCTTGCGAAAGTGAGGAATCAGGGAGACATTAGTGGGCGTTTGCGATTACAGTGTGGGAGCGTGAATAGAAAGCGGGAAGTGAAAAATACCAATTAATTAGCTACTTCCTTATTTCCTTTGGCAATTTAAGATTGCCACTAATAAAATATAAAAATGCCTTTAATGTTAAGTCCTTTTTAGAAACTCTATAATAGTTAGTTTAAAGGCTTTTTAATTGGAAATGCATGTATATTAGATAGATAGTGGATTTTCTTTAGAAAAGCCACTAGAATAAATGCCACTAATGAGCATTTTTTTGTAGTGTTGGTTTGTTTAAAAAACCAATCATTGTAAGGTGTTGCTTTGAATAAGGAGAGTTAAATGTTGAAAAATGCATAGATGCATACCAAAATTTTGAATCTAAGCTAGCTATATAATGGCTTTGATTACTCTATAAAAAGAAAAAAAAGTGAAAAATTAAGCTAAATGTAGTGCAAAAATTCAGTGATGAGATCATAACTTACAAACAAATAGGTGTGGGCAGGGAATAGAATAAGTACCACCCACCCTCCACCTCAAACTTAGATATTTTTCAAGAAAGTACTAGATTGAATATTAAGGGAATAAGTGTGATGTTTGCACCATGAGCCATGGTTGCTATCCATTCAACAAAAGCCATTCCCCTATACTCAAAATTGTTAGAAATTATGATTTTTTTCATGGGATTCACTAACTAATTGTTGCAAACATGAAGTAAAATAAATGGATAGATTGAAATGTAGGTAACACTTGGGTTGCCATTCGAGAAGTGCCATTGTTTAACATTGGTGGCTTTACACTTGAAACTCAATCATGATCTGTAGGGGTGGGGGAGAGAGATGTATTGGTTGGCCTAAATATCATTCTTGTGGAGTAGCATTTGAGACGTGACCATTAACTTTGATTTCACCAATATTTTACTTCAAATTGTAACATCTCCATGAGGAAAGATGTGCTTTATGATGAATGGACCCAAACATTGAGTTATGAGATTTCATAGAAAAGATGAAGCCAAGAGTTTTATAGTAATACTTGATCTCAAACATATAGATGTTTAGTATTCAAGTGGTCATCATGCCAGATTTTTCTTCACTCCTTGTAATTGTGTGCATTCTTATATGTTGTTTGTCACAACCCTTTTAGCTCTTGTAGTTGAAGAAAATGACTTTCTTGTGTTGCAAAGAGGTCAAAGTTCAGTTCTTTGATGGCCCATCAAGCCTTGTGTTCAAGAACCACTAGTAGGTGACAATGCATCCCATAAACTAATCTGAGGGGTTAGTTCCTAGTGGGGTATTGTAAGCAATTTTGTAGGCCTAAAGTGTGCCATTCATCTTATGAGCCCAATCTAGTCTTGTCCTTCCAACTATGTTATATGGAATAGCCTTGATTTGATGGTTGGAAACCTCTACTTGGACTCTCTCCTGAAGATGATATGGTGTAGCTACATAGTGAGAGACACCATACTTACAAAGGAGCACATCAAAGATAAGCTTGAGGAAATGATACCCTCCATCAAAAATGACATTGCGTTGGACTTTAAAGTATGGGAATACAATATCCTCAAAAAGCTCTATGACTGGCTTGGAGTTTCAAGAAACAATGAAGATGGATTCAACACACTTGAAAACATAATCAACTGTGACAAGGATGTAGGACAAGTTATTAGAGGATGGGAATGGACCCATGTAGTCCAAACCCTAGATGTCCAATATCTCAATTTCTTTCTAATGACTGAGGGATATCTTATACCTCTATAAAATATTGTCATATCTTTAGCATTGGTTGCAAGACTTGACAATGATACGGGCATCTTCGAGGTAGAAGGCTAGAGTAACCCACAATGAAGGACCTTGAGTGGAGTCTTTCTGGAGGGCATGTGGCCTCTAGTTGGGCTAGAATGACACTATTTAAGAATGAGAGGAGCTTCCTCTTTGGATATGCACTGGTGTTAGAGGCCATTAGAACACAAATCAAATAGTTAAGGATCATACCAAAAGTAATGTTAGATATCATACATAAACGTCTTCTTTTGGTTCCTTATGCAATTCACATGAAGTAATCATAGAGCTAGATAACTCACAAAATTGGCATTTCATGGGGTGAATGTGAATACTTTTACTCAGTGGTCATTAGGAAAAAAGTCATTGATAGGGACCATGTAACTTTCTTGGATGTGGAATCGACTAATATGATCAACCACAACATTTTCAGCCCCCTTCTTGTTCTTGATTTCTAGATCAAAATCTTGCTACAACAAGATCCATATGATCAATCTAGGCTTTGCATCCTTTTCTGACATTAATCCATGTGATCAATGTAGACAATCACTTGTAAGCCTATTAGATAGGAGAGGAACTTGTCAAAGAAATATACAATAGTGAGAATCTCCTTTTTAATAGTTGCATTGTTTCTCTATGCATCATCCTCTATGTTGCTTACATAGTATATGACATGATGTTTGTTGCTGACTTGCTATCCCAGAATTGCACCTACATGTAGCCACTAGCATTACACATGATCTCAATAGAAAGAAACCAATATGCGGAACAAAGGATGGGGGTTGATATGGGGGATTTCTTTAGGGTGGCAATGTTCTTCATACAATTAGAATCGAAGATGAAATCTTCCACTGAAGAAGATTTGTAAGAGGCTTATTAATCTTGTTAAAGTCATAAAGGAATCTCATGTAGAATCTAGAATGTGCCCAAAATTCTTTGACAGTGGTGGGAGGAGATAACTTTGCCATCTTTTTTATATTCTCCTTGTTGTCCTCAATACCTCTAGAGTTGACACGATATCCTAGAAAAATGTCTTCCTTCACAATGAGTGGCATTTTTTCCCAATTAAGGACCAGGCATGCTTCTTCACAATATTTTAGGACCAGAATAAGATGGTGTAGGCATGAATCAAAAAAGTCTTTGTAGACTGAGAATTTATCCATGAATATTTCCATCATTGTCTCAATAAGTCTAAATAAGATAGTGGATGTGCATATCTGGAAGGTGTTCGGTGCATTGCATAATTTGAATGGCATATGATAGAAAGCATATGTGCTAAAGGGACACATGACGATAGTCTTTTTTTATCATAGAAGTGGATAGGTATCTGGTAGAAGGTAGAGTATCCATCCAAGTAACATAAGATTTCTTGGTGTGCAAGTCTCTCTAGGACTTACCCAAGAGATGGAAGGGGGAAGTGGCCCTTTCGAGTAGCATTGTTGAACTTGTGATAGTCGATGCACATGAGCCACCCAGCCACATTACAGGTGGGAATAATCTCAATCTTCTCATTAAAATCTATTATAGTTCCCCCTTATTTTACACTACTTGCATTGGAATCACCTTTGGTGAATTGGATATGGGATAGATGATCCCATAAAGTAGTAGCTTTATTACCTCCTTATGCAGAACCTCCTTCCAGAATATGGTTCATCTTGAGTTGAGGATCAGTGGAGGGCTTGTTTTTGTCAATCATATTGATTTCATGCATGAAAAGGACTTCACTAACCTCATTTAGATTAGTCATTTTGTATCATGATGCCTTCTGTCCCTTCCTCAATTCTTTCAGTAACCTATCTTCTTGCTCAGTAGTGAGATCTACATTGATGATTACTACGAAGACCTTTTTCTCATTGAGGAAGACATATTTTATCTCCTCAGGTAGAGGCTTCATCTCTAGTGCCATGGCTCTTTGTATTCTTATTCTATGATGGTAGTAGATTTGACCTCTTAAAACTCAATCGTAGGGTCTCCTTATACATTGTCTATGTGAAGAAGAATATGCTCCATCTATCCATAACTCAGCTCATAGGCATTAGGGTCGATGGGAATTGCCTCATGTAGGTATTCAAAAGTAGGCATCTCTTGTTGTAATTGTTCCATCTTGTCAATGCAATCAACTAGGAAGCATTGTTCCTAGAAGGAGGGGCCCTTTGACTCTCAAAACCATAAGTAAATTGTGTCTATCCCAAGCTTTAGTGTCTAGATTCAAGCTCAAAATTGATCAAGGCTTTGTAAGTTGTAAGGAATGGGTGCCCAGAGGTGAGGGGATATCAAAGATCCTCCTTGATGTCCATGATGAAAAATCATAGGGGAAATAAGATTTAGGATCCACTCTCACAAGGATGCCTTCTACGATTCACATAGGGGTGGTCATAGAAGATTCAACAAGTTGAAGCATGGTGTTCATGGCAAGGATGTCAATGGAGAAGCCTAGACTTTTTCACAAACTATAGGGAATAGTAGAAATGTTCACCCCTAGATCAGATAGACCCTTTTGACATGTGTCATCCCCAACAAATCAAGAGATTCTGAATGATCTCGGGTCTTTTGAGTTTTTTTGGACATCTTGCTTTGGATTTTGTATGATGTTGTCTATACCAGTTTCATAGTCACAAACTCCTCTTTTAAGTACTTGAAAATCAGGAGAGCTTTGAAAATTTGGTCCAAGGGGGAATTTCTACTAGAGAGTCAAGGAAGGAAATGCCAACATGAAGCATATTTATCACTTCCTTTAACTTCATGAATCTTGAGTCAAGTCATCTTTGACCTAGATGTCTCTAGTAAGGGAGATGGGGAATGTACATAGGCACCACTGGGATATGAGTTGTTTTAGTAGTTTCTAGTTCCTTCTTAGTATTGGTTATGTTGCTATTTGTGGAGCATATGTTCACCTTGCCTTGTTCTTCAATCACTGGTTCAATAGGTTCAACCACCAAGGTGACTTAATCATCATCCTAATCTTCAAGAACCAACATGTTGTTGTTTATTGGGGCCGGTGGTTCTAGTAGAACAATCCTAGTACATGTGGTTACCGTCTTCAACTTCTCCTCTTGATGCTTGGGGTTGTTCTCGACTTGACTGACAACAAAACTTTTTGAAGGAAAATAGCTACAACAATTTGCACAAGTTGAGCATCAATAGATTGTTTATATGCATGATGGCTTGGTAGGATCTTCCTAATACATCTAGGTGACCTTGATCATTGGAGGAAAACATGTTTTGTTGGTTTCCCTACCCAGGAGAATTTGTCCTTGATTATTATTAGGGTGTTTTCCTACATTGCATTTGTTACCTTAGTTGAAGTTGATGTGGTATTATCTAGGATTGAAATGGCTTTGACAATATTTCTGATTTTATTGGAAACCAAGAGGACACTAAATTTAGTTTTAATTGGGTCCTTGCTCTAGCTTATGCATTTTCATTGCACCATCTAGATTCCCATACTATAAATATGGATGGTTCCTTGTTTGATTGGGATCATAGTAACTATGTTCTGTAATAGAGTTGACAACATTGACTTTTTGATGACTAAGTTGTTCTTGAATTTAGGTCACTACATATTTAGTTTGGCTTAGTAGATGTGGTTGCACTCTAGATTTGTGTCTCCCTCTACACTATAGACCTAGCAGACCTTTTGGTTTGCTTTGTCTTCAAAAGAAAATTGACCTCTCTTCTCATAGTTCTGGAAGAATTACTAGAGGTTGTCTTGTTTTAGGGAAAAATCCTTAAAAGATCAATAATATATTTTAGCTCAAACTTTTTTTCTTCCATAACAACGTTGAGAACTCTATGAGTGATGAACTGCAAGGAGTGGGACCCAACAGGGTATCCATTCCTCACTTAGTTGAGGAATAAATACATTTAATCCAAACACACTAATAAGTATGTTGTAATAGGTGTATTTTAGCATTTCTAAAAAAATGGCATACAAGAATAGAAGTAGAATAAAATACCATGAATATTTTTAATTTACAAGATTAGATAATAATCTCCCACTTGGGGTTCACATGAAAGAAACAACTACTTCCTTATGTAGAGGGATATCCAAGTTATTTCAAGTTTATCTCCCGAGAGACAACTCCACTATACCAGTTCCAAGTCATCATGTCAAGTCTTCTATGTTATTCGCCTAAGGGGTTGGAAGCATACCTTCCAAAAGAACACAAAGTGAAAGTTGTCATCATAAAAATGCCATCATGAGCATGTAAATAGGGATTGAGAAATATTATGGAAAAAAGACAAAAATAACTTATCAAGGAACCCATCAAAGAGGGAAAGAGAACATCTAAATAAATATAAAAGAGAAATAAAAGAAGATAACCATTAAGATATTTCTTGTCTTATACAATGTCACATAAAAAAATCACAAAATATAACTATTTCATGTAAACAACATTAGACTAAGATTATTTAAAGCGGGGTTGGGATACCATACAATCTCATCCAAAAAGTGAGTGGAAAAGTACACCCTGGATGGAACAAGTGTGTCCTATATATATTGAGTCGAAAAGCCCACTCTGGGTGGAAAAGTGCACCTCTATGTGTTGTTGTACTCAAGTACCGCTACTAGAAATAAATCATGTCTAATCCATGCAAAAATATAGATGCATTGAATAAGCTTAGTCAATCACAAATAAAGGGATGAGAACATCCAACTAATATCAAGTGGGGTCATAGGATCCATAAAAATATTCATCCATATCCACAATTAAAATTCATTAATACAATTTGGGAGGCCAAAGTAGGGTTTCCATGTCCCCAATGGAATAATTTAGATCATATCTAGAAGTTAGGGTCATATCATGAAATAATATGAACAAAATATTAAATTTAGAGTCCAACATGCATTTTCAATCTCTAAGAACATCAAAAGGTAAATATCAATACATAACCACTCACATGAGATAACATCTCATAATATAGATAAGTGTATACAATAATATGTCCCTAAGGACCAAGAGAGATAAAAACATAGGTGATTGCACAATTTTATTAAGAAGGGATGCACGATACGTCAAATCAAGTCAAGATATAAACCCTAGTTCCACATCAAATTCACAAGCCACCTATTTAAAACCCTAAACCCTAACAATAACTTGCCAACGAGTAGGCTTTCTTGCTCTGAAAAGCTCTAATCCCTCTCTAGTTTAGGTCTTCCCCTATGGCAGGTGAGGGCTCTCACCCCCTGTTACCTCCACCAACCTCAGCTCCATCACCTCTACTTTTGGACCCGATGGTGAAGATTGGTTCTCTCCCGCTATTGATGTCACAATGGATTTAAATATTAGAGGCACTATGGCATCTAATCCTAAGATCCCTTTCCGCATGGAGGATTACCATAAGTTTTCAACCATCATCCAAATCCTTGATAGGAAGTGCCACCGTCAACAACTAAAGGGGTGGATGATCAGGAATTGGTGTATGAGAGGGGAATTGGCATTGTCTACCCTTGACAACAACATGTTCCTTGCCTGCTTTGTCAACAAAGCTGGTTTGAAAGAAGCTACACTCAGTGGCCCTTAGTTCTTTGACAATCAACTTATACTGGTGAGGAAGTGGATGCCACAAGTTGATACTAGGAGGGCCATAGTCACCACATCTCCTGTGTGGGTATCTAAGCATTGGAGCTACATAACAATTTTCATCATTTCCCATGATATAAGTGAACCCAGGGTCATCGACAAAAAGTCCAATGGCTCTGTGCCAGGTTGCACCCACTTTTGTGTTGACACTACCCAAATTTAGGCATTTATGCTAAACATTTATTCATGGTTTTGCATCATTATAGTTTTACTATGCACAAAAATAACTCTATATTCTTATTTTTTTAATATTTATATCATTTTAATGATAGAGTTACTCAACTAGCCAATTTTGGGACTTGTACATACCAAACTCAAGAAGACATCAATCCCCAAATTTTGCCTCACAAGTGTCGTGTTATGTGCATCGGCTTAGGAGACGGTCGTCCCTCTAACTAACTAGTGGGCCCAAGAAATTTTTGATATCTTGGACCCTATTTTTTATGGCTAGTCCTTTATCAAAAAGTATCCTTGTTAATTAGAAGGTTCATTAATGCAGGCCCATTGAACACTAGTAATAGCCCCCCTGGTGGTGGGTTTATCCCTAAAGAGATAGACTTATGTGACTGGTACACTGGTGCACCACTCCACTCATTTTGATCATAACATGAAACCACTGCTACCAAACCTCATCTGCCACAATCGAGATGAATGACATGGTGATGTTAAGCCTGACATGGTTGGGCTAAGGATAAAGGCCAACATCTATCTCGATCGTGACATCTGTATCGACTACGACATCCATCTCAACCATGAGAATCACCTCAATCGTGACATCCATCTCGAATGTGACATCTGTTTGATCATGACACCTAGCACGGCCATGCCGAGCCCGACATAGTCAGGTCGATACTAGGGTATCAACTAAGACATGTGTCATGAGCACTTATTACATACACTCTGCCTTCACCTATAAATACCCACCCCTTGCTACCTAGAGAAGGGTTCTGAGATTTTTTTGGGTTCCACATTGTGGTTATGCACTTTTGGGTTCCCAGAGCCCCGTGGTAGAGCTCTAAGTTTTGAAAGGGCTGAAGTGCTCATCCTACATCTGTCTCTTTAGATTGCTTCCATCTCCTATCATTTTCCACCAGCATTCACCCATTTCCCACCATTCCCCACCATCTTCACCTCTGTACACCCACCAAGATGTTGTTTGGGCCAGAATCAAAGAGAAAGAGGGCCAATGAGTTTGGAAGACCAAGGAGGATGACCCAAAGACAAGATCTGACCCATATAGAGGCTTAGGAGTGATAGCTACCTCTCCTCTACGGGTTAAATCTATTCTTCTTCTCCTTTCTTCTACTATTCCCATGTGTTTCTATACAAATGATGTTCTTCCAACTTTGTTCGGTTCCAACTATGCTTGTCCATGGCTATTTGAGATCTTTCTTGGCTATGTAGCCCGTTTTGGGAATTTTTGTACTTTTACCTTAAGTAAGTAGTTTTATTCTAGATCCAATACGTTTTCTGTTCTATCTTCTCTTTCTGGTTATGATTGCTGATTTGGTTGATCTCTTTGTTGTTTGAACTTCTATTTCTACCTAGATTGAAAGATTAGTAGTAGAAATGGATAAGAGAAGGTATTTTGGATTGGAATCTGAAAAGAGAATGGATCCCAGCCCATATCAGTCGGACCCACTACCAGGTTCTGCCCAGATCACATCTGTTCCTAGCATCTCAGAATATTCTAGACTCGAGGGGGTATCTACAATATTCTCAGGTGTTGATTTGTCACCCTTGAAAGAGCTTTCATATCACTGAGGGGTTGTAGTCATGTTGTATGAAAGGGAGTGGGATGACCCCCCATAGGAACAGATACCACAGTACGTACAAAGTTTGGATGTAGGTTGTTTGATAAGGTGTTTGAGGGTTATCTACACCTGAGAATGGGTGTATAGACTGCCCAACTTGTGGTTACATAGCCAGGAACTTCTCTCTGATTAGTAGTATCCTACAGACTCTATTTTATTTTCTTTACTTTGTTTTTTTATTTCGTGACATTTTGCTAGACTAGTTCTAGTTCCAAAATCTTGTCAACTTTTGGATTGGCTTAATTGACTTAAAAGTCAGATCTTAAGCATCCTAAACGTAGCCACTTCCCTATTTGACCCCATGTATCTACTTTGACCCCGTAATAAAGTTGTGGGGGTCCTTGAAGATTTTTAGTTATAAATTTAAAAGTACAATGTTTCTTTGGGATCTCACCTCCACTTTTGGAGCACACCCCAAGGGCCTATCCTTTCTAAGTTTACCACTCTTTGAGACACTCTATTAAGGGTTATCAACATCTCAACTGATAGCTAGCTTCCATTGGAGATCATGCTTGAATTACCCAATGGTGATGAATGGGAGGTCCGCATTAAATATGAAGAAATGTCAAACCAATGTGCTCAATGCAAGGTATTTGGCCACGAAACTGCTAAATGCCCAGGTGAAAGAAGTACTTCAACCCCACCCCATTGTATCAAAACAAGCTAGAGGAAGATCAAGAAGGGTGGCTAAATCCAAAACCTCATCATCCCTCAATGAAATCTAAGGAGAAGATTGGCGCAACCTCAGGTGGTGATACACACAGTGGTACTGCTAATACCACTAAGGTGGTCATCGAAGAGATTGCCCAGGACATGTCAAAAGTCAAAGAAGGAGAAATCCTAGGTTCTACTTCTATGATAGACAACATTGCATGCTCTAAAGATTGTGTCGTCATTCCACCTGGATCCTCTACTATGGTGTTGGGATGGACATGAGTGCTGCTGTTGTTGTTAAAAACTACCGGTTCACCATCCTTAACAAAGTGAATGATGAAGGCGTAGAAAATATAGTGAGCAATTGTAAGGAGGCGGGATCACCCCCTTACTAAAGATTTGAATAACAAAGCATCCATTCCAAAAACACTCAAAGGTATGCTTGAATAGGTGTAACATTTTCAAATTTCAATAAATGGTATTTGACACGATTTTACCGTGCGCTAAAATGCAAGTGAACGTGTCGAGTAGTACAGGCCTTTGTGAGGCCCGAGTCGAACACAGGGATACTCAGAATTGTTGGAGACTCCTACTAACTATTTGCGATCAGCTAAGCCGAATAACAAATTTAGGGTTGTTGTTAAAAATAAAAGAAAACAAAAACAAAATAAAACAAACGATCGATTAAATGTTAATTTAATCAATTCAAAAGGGTATCTTTCGGATTGCGGTTTCACCGCGGGTTTTCATTGTATTCAATTTTATATAATACCTCAATCTTATCTCTCTATCCGGGTAGTGGCCTAAAAATAGAATTACCCACTGTCGTGGTGCAATTTACTACCTCGGTTTAGGTCGGTTCCACCGTCGTAGTAACCTATGCCCTAAACTGGTGCATTATGAATGATCTCTCAGTATCCACCATTAATTTTACACCATCTTGGTCAAGGGATTTATCGATTAATGTAGATTTCATCTCTTTTCAGCCGTTAATCCTTCTTTCAAAGTGATTAAGGGCATTAGGTTATTATTATGGTGATCAAGCATAACAATATATTGAGAAAGAGAAACTATACCACGGATTTAAGAGATAAAAAATGATTTACTATTATAAAACTGTCATACAATGAATTCCCAGGCTACTCCCGGTCCTAAAGACGAAGGGGATTATCCCCGCATGTTCATCTCAAACAAGTACAAGGTAGAAATAGGGGAAAACATGTGAAAAACGTGGAATGAAAAGGGAAAACCCCTGAACGGAGAAGAACCGGTTGATCCTTGGTGTCGAATGCATGCTCTACCACCTCTAGGTGGTGGAATCCGTCTTCTTCAGCATCCAGATCAACAAGTATGAGCTTCTAGCCTCCGTTCTCCTCTCTACCGCTCCTCGGTACTCGTGCAATGGCTAATCCGATTCCCTCACCTCTGGGCCGCCGTCATTAGGTATAACTCCCTCATTAGGTCGCTAATTAACCATGACCGTCTGATTGGGAACAATCTGAATCAAACGCATATATGACGGTGTCGATACCATCGACGCAGGTCGATGGTATCGACCCAGTGTTGTAGCAGCAGCCCTTCTTTCCTTTCGTCCGAGTGCCTGATGTGGTGTCGATACCATCGACTTAGGTCGATGGTATCGACTACCCTGTAGCGACGGTTTTATCATTTTGTGTCGCTGTAGCCTCCGTGCGTCCATGGTATCGACTTGGTGTCGATACTATCGATCGATTTCTCGCCAGCACACTGAAGATGACTCGATACCATCGACTTCCCAGTCGATAGTATCGACTGTTTCCTGCTTCTTTCGGCTAGAAAACTGTGACCATGTCGATGGTATCGACGGAAGCAAATACTCATTTTTCCTAAAATTCAAACATGAAACCAAATAAATTCACACAAATAATAATATTTTGACAATTAATGCTCAGAAAGATGAAATAAAGGGGATTTGACATAAAATAGTAGCAAAGACCAAAATAGATGAATTATGTGATATTAACCATGAAAATGACTAATTAAAGCATAAAACACATATGAAATAGGTCTACAAATGCGACTCAAAATCACCGCATCAAACTCCCCTAAGCTTGAACGTTGCTCGCCCTCGAGCAACTAATCCTTAGAATAGAATTGCCAATGTCAACTGAAGAACAACACTCCACAACCAACATCCCATATGACTCCCACCGGACATTCACATACCGACCCTCTCTAACCACGGAACGGTAATTACCCTGAAGGTGACAGTAATCATCCATAAGAGAAATCGACCTCAAAATTGATGAACACTATCACATAAGGCAGTTAACATAATAAAACTCACCGGTTCAGACTTGGTGCATCTTGTGATATCCTATACTACGTTGCTCGCCCTAACTACCATCTACATGAAAGCAGTTCTCCTGATATACTTTAGTGAGGAGAAATTCATGGTGGCCTACCAATCCGAGCAACGGGCGAATGAAAATAGGTGGCTCATGGCAGAAAGTGGAAGTATTGTACTGTTTCAACATGCATAATACAAAAATGTCCTACATGATGCAAATGCACATGAGAAGTGCCCTAATGCCTAAAATTGGGTGAAATGATGCATGCACTAACCATCCATCTCAAAATGAGATGGATATCTAGTTAAGCTACATCATGTACTCAATTGTCCTGAAATGCAGGTGATATTACGTTCCTTTCTCCTTCTTATTCTACTTTCTTCTAAATAACTCTTTTTTCATTGTGTAGATTTTTCAGATTTTTCTCTCTTTTCTTTTTTCATTTTCCAGCCCTTATATCCATAATTGATAAAGAATATTTTATTGGGCTTATTTTCTTCATATTCAGAGATTTGCACTATTTAGAAGGTATGGAACAATTCAATTCACCATTTTGAGAAGAATTGAGATATATGATATACTTTATACATGAAAATTATGAGTGCAACTACATGGCATGCACCTAAGGGTAATGTGCATGTATCACTATTCTAAATTTTTTTTATGCAAAACATATGGAAAAAGAATTAATGCAAGCCCTATCTACGTGCAATGCAATCAACGAGGTTAAAACTGTAGAATACTTTCAATTCTTGCGGTGTATTGTGAAAAGCAAAGAGGTGGAAAGATCACAAGACTAGGTGACTGAACCTTAGAAAGATATTATGTGTCCCTCCTTACTGACTTGTGTAGTAGTCAAGAGGTTTTTCTCTCCTACTTCCAATTAGAGTCTCATTACCATTTGGTCAGTTTAGGCTCAAACAACCATTTCCGTCCACTTTCATGAATCATTAGGAGTACAGTTGTGAAATTTTGTTTTAAAGTTGACAAAACCAATCATTTTCGTAGGATATGTGCCCAAGGTTAAACAAGACAAGCATTTCAAACACCCAAAAATTTTAATTTTCCCTTGATTTTCCCTTGCACAATTAATGAGATGACACAACTTTATGACATCCACGAGTACACTAGATAGCATGTGGATCCTACAAAAACTAACATTGCAAGAAACAAATAACAAGAACAAATAATAAAGCTGAAAACTAAAAACACTAAAAGATAAAGTTGTTCCAACTACCCCCTTAAGCTTGAATTCAACTATGGCCTCATAGTCAAAAACAAACTTAAAGATTGGAACAGTGATACCGGATCAATCTTGTGGTGGTGGAGGCGGGTAGTACGGAGCCGTAGGGTCCCAAGAAGGATACTCCCCCTGGAAGCTTGGATCAAACTGGGCCCTAGGTGGAGGTTGCGGATAACCTCCAAAGTAACTCTGGCTCCAATAGTGGTCGTAGAAGGGCTCCTGCTGCATCTCCATCCGTTGCAACCGATCATGTATCTGTTGTTGGTTGCTAAGGAGGAGGAGCTCATTCTCGAACATCGCCCTTTGGTTGTCCAGTATTCGGTTCGTAGTGTCTTGAATACCGGTATACATCGCCATGTTCTGCTGCTGTGTCTGGTGGATATCTTGATGCATAGTGTACATGCCTTGCATGGAATAGACATCCTCGCTTGGCTGCGAGGGCTGTGGGGGTGGTGGAGTAGGCTGTGATGAGGATTATGCACCCGGATGCATCCGAGGACGCTTCCGTGGTGCCACTCGTGCTCAAAGAGGTGTAAATGCCTCCTCTTCCTCCTCAGCCTCGTCATCATTTCCGTCATCGCCGCCTTCTTCATCGGAGTCCGCAATAGCTATGATTGGCCACTGGAAATGTTGTGCACCTTCGATGTTGAAAACGGGATCGGGAAGAGAACATTCTTGATATGCTTGATTTACGTGGCAATGTGCAAACGCCACGCCATCTCAGAGAAGTAGCAGATTGGACCTGTGCAAATGTTGCAAGTTTACCTTGCTTCTAGTGGATAGAGGAGTGAGGGTTTGGAAATTCAAGCCAAGGTACGAAGCCAGCTTGGTGATGAGCCCGCCGAAGTGAATGCGTACCCACATAGTTGCATTCTTGTTTCTTCAGGAGTTTATATAGAAACAAAAGGTCCGACCCCTGAAACTTGCTGAGGGCGAGATCACCCCGAGCAAAAACTATGGAACTGAGCATCCGGTGCAAGACCCGGATGAAAGGGTGCTCGAAGTCGGCTACCGCGGCGTTGTGGTAGCTCACCGACTTCCCCGGCGGCACTGTCACCAACTCGGAGAAGATGGCGTCGTAGTCGGTGCGGTTGTTCGGCCACCGGTAGTCATGTGCCGAGTGGTTCCAGTTGAAGATCGTGTTGAATTTCCGGAGCGTCAGGGTGTAGTCGATGTTGAACAGCCGGAATGACACCCGGCCTTGGATCCACTCGCGATCGCTAGCTACAATGTCGTTGGGCACGATGCAGACGTCCAGTGACGCCATGAACTCCGCTACCAACTCTTTGTACGTCGGACAGTCGTTGAAAAACGGCTGACCATCTTGGTGAAATTCCAGCTCACCAGGCCTTATTGGTGTGTGACAGGCCTGCCCGTTAAGAACATAGGCCAAGTTGGCCTCGAATCCGAGATCTCGGATCATCTCCCGGTCCACATACCGGGTGGGCTCTATCTTCCTCCTCATGATCTCCTCGTAGATATTCCAGACCTCTGAGGAAGGATGGATAAGTCGAGGGCGTGAAACCGACGCTGGCGGTGGTGGCACGAATTCCGAGATATGCATTGGAGACGGGCGTGAAGAAGAAGCTCCGGCCACATGCACCATTGTTGCGAGGAAGAACGGGAATCAGAAAGCGAGCTCGGAGAAGATTGGAGAGTTGATTCTCCGCTCGGTGAAGATCTTCGTCGGCTTGGATGGCTCGGAGGAGTGCTCGGCGTAAAGGAAGATGATCACTCTGAAGGTGTGATGTCAAATGACGTAATGAATCTCCTTATATAGACTTGGTCGGTGCCACTGTTGGCCCGTCGATACCATCGACGCGAGTCGATGGTATCGACACTAGTCGATGCTATCCGCCCCCATCGCGAGTATCGACGGTCGTCGATGGCTGGATCTTGAAACCCGGATCGCTGACGTGTCGATACCATCGACATGGGTTGATGGTATCGACGCTGCACCCAGATCGATGACGTGGAAGCTGCGATTGCCGTTGATTTGTTTGCACGGATCAGAGATGTGGATGGTCGATACCATCGACAGGGGTCGATGGTATCGACTTGCCGTTGTTGCAACACCTCCGCTTTACGTCTCAACCTGTAACCGTGTCGATACCATCGACGAGGCCTTCGATGGTATCGACTTTCCTGAGTCGAATTTATCTGTAAATCTTCAGAGATCTCGATGGTATCGACTGGTGTCTCGATACCATCGACTGCACTTTCACGACCACCTGTAGGTAGGTCGATACCATCGACGAGGCCGTCGATGGTATCGACTCAGATTGAAATTTGTAGCCGTCAACCTGTAACCCGGTCGATACCATCGACGAGTGTGTCGATGGTATCGACTCTGCCTCAGCCTGCACATCAAACAAACTAATCACAGAATCTTCTTTACACTAAAAATCAAGCCAAAATAAATCAACCTACGAATGTACTTGAACTATCCTAATGTACCGATGGTTGGGTTGACTCCCAACAAGCACCCTTATTTAACGTCTTAGGCTAGACGGCTTTCAGGCACCTCATTCATCCGAAAGTGAAATGAGTTTGATCTCATGCACCTTCCTCTTGTAATTTTCACCAAAATAGAGCTTCAGTCTTTGTCCATTTACTAAAACTGTGGTATCACCATCACGCACTAAGATAGCGCCGTGTGGTTTGACCTCTTCTATCACGAACGGCCCACTCCACCGGGATTTGAGCTTCCCGGGATGCAACTTGAGTCATGAGTTGAACAACAAAACACTATCTCCTTTCTTGAACGTGCGCAACTGGATGTGGCGATTGTGGATCAGATTTGTGCGCTCCTTGTATATCCGTTCTTTCTCATATGCCGTCATCTGTAACTCATCCAGCTCATTCAATTCAAGCATTCTTTTTCTCCCCGCTCCATCATAACTCAAATTTAGCCTTCTAAGCGCCCAATGGGCCTTGTGCTCCAACTCTACCGGTAGGTGACAAGCCCGGCCATACACCAACCTAAAAGGCGTGGTTCCTATAGGTGTTTTGTAAGCCGTCCTGTAAGCCCACAATGCATCCGGTAATAGGGCACTCCAGTTCTTCCTCGTGGACGCCACCGTACACTCCAAAATCGTTTTAATTTCACGATTGGAGACCTCCACCTTCCCTTGGGTCTGCGGGTGATATGGGGTACCTATGTTGTGCTTGACCCCATATTTCTTCAATAAAGTCGAGAACTTCTTATTCCTAAAATGCGTACCCCCATCACTAATTATCATCCGGGGTACCCCAAACCTGCAGAAAATGTACTCTTTCACAAACCTGCACACTACAATGGAATCGTTAGTCCTTGTGGGGATTGCTTCCACCCACTTCGACACATAATCAACTGCTAACAAAATATATAAATTGGAGTTTGAGGACACAAAGGGTCCCATGAAATCTATGCCCCACAAATCAAATACCTCCACTTCCTGAAACACATTCAGGGGCATCTCCTGTCGCTTTGAGATATTACCTGCTCGCTGACAAGGATTACATTGCCTCACAAACTTGTAGGCATCCCAAAACAAAGTTGGCCAATAAAGGCCGCTTTCCAAAACCTTAGCTGTTGTGCGCGAGCTGGCGTGGTGTCCTCCCGTAGGTGATGCGTGGCAATGACGGAGAACGCTCTCGTACTCCACTTCAGGCACACACCTGCGCAAGATACCGTCTCTGCATTGTTTAAGAAGAATCGGGTCATCCCAAAAATAATACCGTAAAGAATGGAAAAATCTTTTCTTCTCCTGATATGACCAATCTTCCGGGATGATCCCGCAAGCCAAATAGTTTACAATCTCAGCAAACCAAGGATCTTTAGAAGTAATTTTCAAAATCTGTTCATCCGGAAACGTCTCGGTTATGGGTATATGTAAATCTTTTTCATCCACCCTTTCTAACCTAGACAAATGATCAGCAACAACGTTTTCAATCCCAGATTTATCCTTGATTTCAATGTCAAAATCATGTAAGAGCAAAATCCACCCAATGAGTCTAGGCTTTGCGTCTTTTTTCTCCATCAAGTATTTTATTGCAGCATGGTCAGTCCATACAACTACTTTAGATCCAACTAAATACTGCCAGAATTTTTCAAAAGCGAACACAACGGCGAGTAATTCTTTTTCAGTAGTTGTATAATTCAATTGGGCATCATTCAAAGTCTTTGAAGCATAGAAAATCACGGCGGGTTTATTGTCCACCCGCTTCCCCAATACGGCTCCTACCGTAAAGTCCGAAGTGTCACACATTAATTCGAAAGGTTTTGTCCAATCCGGCGTTTGAACAACCGGTGCAGAAATCAGTTTTTCTTTCAAAACATTGAATGCATGTAGACACTTATCATTGAAATCGAATACAGCGTCTTTCTCCAAAAGCTCGGATAGAGGTTTCGTGATTTTAGAAAAATCCTTTATAAATCTCCGATAAAACACGGCGTGTCCCAGAAAACTTCTTACCCCTTTTACAGAATTTGGTGGGGGCAACTTGGAAATGACCTCAATTTTGACCGGATCCACCTCTAGACCTTTGCTAGACACCTTGTGTCCTAGCACTATCCCCTCAGTCACCATCATGTGACATTTCTCCCAGTTGAGGACCAAATGTGTGTCCTCGCACCGCTGTAAAACTTTGTCCAGGTTATAGAGACATTCATCAAACGATGCACCATACATCGAAAAGTTATCCATAAAAACCTCAAGACAGCGCTCTACCATGTCAGAAAATATGGCGAGCATACAGCATTGAAACGTTGCTGGTGCATTGCATAAACCAAACGGCATTCGGCGATACGCGAAAGTCCCATAGGGACAAGTGAACGTAGATTTCTCTTGATCCAAAGGATCAATCGAGATATGGTTGTACACCGAATACCCGTCTAGAAAACAAAAGTGCGATCGACCGGCAAGGCGCTCTAGAATTTGATCAATGAAAGGTAAAGGAAAGTGATCCTTTAGCGTGGCGGTGTTCAAACGGCGGTAATCAATACAAACTCGCCACCCGGTTACCAATCGGGTGGTGACAGGTTCATTCAACAAATTTTTGGTGACAGTAATTCCCCCCTTCTTAGGGACTACCTGTGTGGGACTCACCCATGTCGAGTCCGATATGGCGTAGATAATACCTGCAGCAAGAAGTTTAATGACCTCCTTCTTCACAACCTCCATCATGCTCAGATTAAGACGTCATTGAGGTTGAATCACGGGCTTGGCTCCCTCCTTGAGCCGAATCTTGTGCTGACATAGAGTAGGGGAAATCCCCTTAATATCTGTGACGGACCACCCAAAAGCTCCCCGGTGGTTCTTCAGCACTATCAACAATTGTTCCTCCTCATCCGCACTCAAATAAGAAGAGATGATCACTGGTAACTTATCTTCCTCAGCTAGAAAGACATATTTGAGATGTGGGGGAAGCGGCTTTAATTCTAGATCCGGCGGGCTTATAAGAGATGATTGAAGCGGTGGGGGCAGTTCACCTAAATCTTCATAATGCCTCGCATAGAAGCATGGAAGCATCTGAAGCATTTTAGCGCACTCCTTGAGTGATTTGCTCTGCATCCAATCGTGTGTAATATTTAACAAGCACGCCTCCAACGGTAATTCTGGGTATGCATCAGAAACAGAAATAGCAATCACATCATCTTCCATACAAAGCGGAATGTCCTCATTCTCATCATTAGGGAATCCCACAGCTTTGCACAGAGAAACTACTTTGGTCTGCTCCATGATATCCACAGTCAAAGTTCCCTTGTCTACCCTGCTCATCACATGAGCCATGTCCAGAAATGGCTTCCCAAGGCAGAGTGAAATATTACAATCCAGATGTTTTACCATATTGCATTGTTCCTTAGCTTTAGATGACGCAGTACTGGAAGGCATGACCATCTCAAAGCGGTCATCGGCTATGCCCAAGGTCAAGCGACCTCTCCCCATCTCTAAGATCATGTCGGCTGTATCTTGGAAGGGCCTTCCAAGTAGCAACTCGTTGCCATGTTCATCCTGCATCTCCATAACCACAAAACCAGCCGGAAAGACAAACCTATCCACCTTTACTAAGACATCTTCACAGATTCCATAAGGCTTCACCACAGAGTTGTCTGCCAATTGAATCGTCATATTGCTTGGTCGTGACTCCTTCAATCCTAGCTTTTTGAATGTCAAAAGGGGCATCAAGTTGATGCTTGCCCCTGAATCACACAACGCTTTGCCAAATTTAACCTTCCCAATATAGCAAGAAATGTTAAAACACCCTGGATCTTGTCTCTTTGGAGGCAAAGTGCCCATGATGAAGGCACTCACTTGCTCCTTTAGCACGACGACCTCTGTATCTGGAATTTTCCTCTTCTTAGTAATGACATCCTTTAGAAACTTCCCGTATGAAGGAATTCGCTCAATGGCTTCCAGTAAAGGGATATTGACTGAAAGCTTCCTAAAACTGTCCAAGAACTTCTTGAACTGTGCATCTTCCTTCCTTGCCTTAGCGCTATTAGGATATGGGACCGGAACAGCTTGTGCCCTTTGATGAGGTGGCACATAAGGCATCTTTTTTTGAGGTTCCTCCTCTGCAACCTGTTCTTCAGTATCATCCATGACTGTGTCCTCAACCTGCTCTGTGACTGGTGCGGGCTGCTCCTCATTGGTTTCAACTTCTACTTCAGCTTGTGGTGTGCTTGTTTCTTCAGCTCTTGGATTCAACACTTTCTTTCTGCTTCTAAGAAGAATAGCCTTGGCTTGTTGGTTTCCCCCGGGAACATTGGTATTCCCCAGAAAACCCGGATGTGCCGGTTTCTTCAAACTGGAGATCTTGGCTGCCATCTGTGCCATGGATGTCTCAATGGTCCTCATTTGAGCCCCATGGCTCTGCAATGTTTGCCCGAATTGATTCATGTACTCTCCTTGTTGTTTGATTTGCTGGCCAAATGTATTCATTAGCTCTTGATTTTGCTTTATAACTTGATTGAGCAGCTCTGTGCTCTTATCCTCCACAGCTGGCTGGGGTTTGGCATCCGGATCCTGCAGAAAATTGTTTGGATCCTTCCACGAGAACTTCTTGTCTTTTCTCCATGAATAATCATTGTTCTTATAACCTTGTTGTTGTCTCATGTATTTGACTTGAGCCTCATCCCCGGACTCATTATCCTCCTTTTCTAGTAGCTTTTTTGCGAGAAGATCCATCTTCTCATTCAGCTCTTTCATTGCCTTGGACTCACCTGCTACTCGAACTTGCTCTACTGGGCCTCTTTCTCTCTCACCCCATGACTGCTTTCTAGCCATATTCTTTAGTATCTCCCAGCATCTGGTGTCTGTATTGTTCAGAAAAAATCCTGACCCAACGGAATCCAGATTGCTCCTATCGTGCTCAGAGAGAGCAAAATAGAAGATCTTCACCTCCGTCTCTTTATCCAGCCCGGGATGCGGGCACCTCCTCAGCATGACCTGAAATCTCTCCCAAGTCTCAGAATATGTCTCACCGGCCTGTTGGGTAAAATTATGAATCTTCCAGATCATGTCGTTAGTCTTCTCAGGAGGGAAGAACCTCTCGAAGAAGACCTCCACCATATGGTCCCAGGACTCCACAAACTCATCATCCAAATTATGTAACATTCTCGCGCGGCTCCCGCCAATGAACTCGGGAAAAGCTTGAGATACAGTGCATCATGTGGAAACCTATCAATTTTGACCATGTCACAGTTCTCAACAAACTGGATGATGTGCGCGACGGGATCCTCATTCTTCAGACCATGAAAAGCATTCGATTTCACCAGATTTATCAGCACTGAATCAATCTTATATGTCGATATGTTGATTGCCTACTTCTTTATAGGCCCCTTGGAAGCTGATGAGGAAGAATCCTTGATCTTCTCCCATATAGTCTGTGGATCGGCCATCTCTTCCTGTTCAAATTCAGAATCTACCTCTTCTTGGTGCTCTTGCTCGTAATACTCCTCGTCCTCAGGTCCCAGAAGCAGAACCTCGGGTGCGCGATTCATGTAGTCCGTACTACGCGTCTGCACCATGCAACGTACCTGAAATAGGAAAGTTTAAGTTCAGTACAATGCTTTGACGAGTATCAAAATTAACGAGCAATAAAAAGAAATATTTGAAGTTGTTTCAAAATAAAAAGAAATTGTGGCCTAGAGTGGCCGCTCGTAGCACTCAAAGTGCCTACAATTCGCCGTATCCCCGGCAACGGCGCCAAAAACTTGACACAATTTTACCGTGCGCTAAAACGCAAGTGAACGTGTCGAGTAGTACAGGCCTTTGTGAGGACCGAGTCGAACACAGGGATACTCGGAATTGTTGGAGACTCCTACTATTTGCGATCAGCTAAGCTGAATAACAAATTTAGGGTTGTTGTTAAAAATAAAAGAAAACAAAAACAAAATAAAACAAACGATCGATTAAATGTTAATTTAATCAATTCAAAAGGGTATCTTTAGGATTGCGGTTTCACCGCGGGTTTTCATTGTATTCAATTTTATATAATACCTCAATCTTATCTCTCTATCCGGGTAGTGGCCTGAAAACAAAATTACCCACTGTCGTGGTGCAATTTACTACCTAGGTTTAGGTCGGTTCCACCGTCGTAGTAACCTATTCCCTAAACTAGGTGTATTATGAACAATCTCTCAGTATCCACCATTAATTTTACACCACCTTGGTCAAGGGATTTATCAATTAATGTAGATTTCATCTCTTTTCATCCGTTAATCCTTCTTTCAAAGTGATTAAGGGAATTAGGTTATTATTATGGTGATCAAGCATAACAATATATTGAGAAAACGAAACTATACCACGGATTTAAGAGATAAAAATGATTTACTATTATAAAACTGTCATACAATGAATTCCCGGGCTACTCCCGGTCCTAAAGACGAAGGGGATTAGCCCCGCATGTTCATCTCAAACAAGTACAAGGTAGAAATAGGGGAAAACATGTGAAAAACGTGGAATGAAAAGGGAAAACCCCTGAACAGAGAAGAACCGGTTGATCCTTGGTGTAGAATGTGTGCTCTACCACCTCTCGGTGGTGGAATCCGTCTTCTTCAGCCTCCGGATCAACAAGTATGAGCTTCTAGCCTCCGTTCTCCTCTCTACCGCTCCTCGGTACTCGTGCAATGGCTAATCTGATCCCCTCACCTCTGGGCCGCCGTCATTAGGTATAACTCCCTCATTAGGTCGCTAATTAACCACGGCCGTCCGATTGGGAACAATCTGAATCAAACGCATATCTGACGGTGTCGATACCATCGACGCGGGTTGATCGTATCAACCCAGTGTTGTAGTGACAACCCTTCTTTCCTTTCGTCCGAGTGCCTGATATGGTGTCGATGCCATCGACTTGGGTCGATGGTATCGACTACCCTGTAGCGACGGTTTTATCATTTTGTGTCGTTGTAGCCTCCGTGCGTCGATGGTATCGACTTGGTGTCGATACTATCGACCGATTTCTCACCAGCACGCTGAAGATGACTCGATACCATCGACTTCCCAGTCGATGGTATCGACTGTTTCCTGCTTCTTTCGGCTAGCAAACTGTGACCATTTCGATGGTATCGACTTCCGTCGTTAGTATCGACGGAAGAAAATACTCATTTTTCCTGAAATTCAAACATGAAACCAAATAAATTCACACAAATAATAATATTTTGACAATTAATGCTCAAAAGGATGAAATAAAGGGGATTTGACATAAAATAGTAGCAAAGACCAAAATAGATGAATTATGCGATATTAACCATGAAAATGACTAATTAAAGCATAAAACACATATGAAATAGGTCTACAAATGTGACTCATAATCATCGCATCAGTATTCAAAACAACCAAATTATAGTAGCGGAATAAAAATGTTGACTATATTTCATTTTTCAGAAGGTTATTACAGAAGTACATAATAATATCACGTAAGGGTTTACATGTATGATACAACATAAGGATCTAAGTAGAGGGAAATCTAAACCATAACAACTTTGTCTCCAAGCTTCAAATCCTTAATCTAGTCCAATACTTCATGCCTTATCATCCAAGTCCTTCACCTAGGGTTGGAAGCAAGCCCCAGCAGGAAGAGAAAATAGATGACATCAACAAAGGCTGGTATGTGTATACTAAATGGGAAATTGAGCAATATATGGAATAAAGGGCATCAAATATAAAAGTCTTCCCATAGAAAGGATAAGCACCACCCAAATGGGTATCAAGAGAAAAGGAATTGAAATCATATGAAAATAAAGGAATACTTGCCATTAATAAAACATAAAGATTGTGCCACACAAGCACATGTAAAGAATTAGGGCACACACCCCATATCATCAACCTGGATGCATGTGAGATAAACATAGCCCTAGAACAATATAAACACAAAGGCAGCCAAGTCTCATAAACTTGAAACATGATAGAGAAAGAAATACTTCCAATCTCCCAAATATATAAAACATGTGCCAAGAATCACACATCTTTCCCTGGGTATAAGTTCCTTTCCATCCCAAAAGAGCAGGAAAGATCACATCTTCTCAGCAGGAAATAACACATCTACCATAAAAACCAATTCAATTACAATACTCTAGGGCTACTGAATCACATAGCATGTTAAATGTAGAGGAAAGTAGAAAGTGTAGTCAGAATATATAAACTAGTCACCAAATAAGTGACCAACATATACATCCACCTCATAAGTGGGAAAAAGACATAACATGTCATCTTTTAGAGTTCCATTATGAACAAAGCATAAGATAAGAGTTCAAAAGAATATCCATGATCACATGATGAATATCAAATAAGGTAGTTCACATGAGCCATGATTTTCAAAAGAAAAGACATTGTGTATAGGCTAATAACCATAAGACAAAGAGAATGAATAAGCATAGGTGAATTTCTCAACATAGAAGAATAGGGGATACATAATACATTTAGATAGAAGAATTAGAAATTGCTCAATATAGAAATAATGTGGGATGCAATCATACCTCAATTTCAAAGTCAAAACAGTCCAAGTCAGTCCTAGATCCAAACCTAGGCCTCCAAAGAACCTCTAGGGAAGGTGGACAGGTCCAATAAGTAAGGTTCCCAAGCTTTGAGAGGTTGGTTTCTCCAACAAAGCTCCTATCTCGAGCAAGAAGCACCTTCTCCACTTTAGAGGTGAAAAACCCTAAAAAAGAACATGGAGATGAGGTGTTTATGGGTTCTAGGTGGGGTTTCACCATGGAAGGACATGGTTATGACCTGCAGGAAGGTGGATGGAAGACTAAAAACATGAAAATAGGAAAGTAAAGGAAGATACTTACTAGTTTTGGCCAAAATAACCAAGGAGGAGCTTTAGAAACCCTAAATAGAGCAAATTTGGAACCCAAAGAGCCTTCTTCACCAAGGTAGGAACCTTATTTTACCATGGGACGACATCCTCGTGGAAAAATAGAGTAGGAGTTATGCTCTAAGCTAAAGGAAAGAAATAAGAGCAAGAGTTTTCAAATTTGGAGTTGGGAAGGGGTAGATATGGCTATATAAAGAAAGAGGTCAAGTATGAGGTGTCTATGAGACTTTCCATGTGTCATGTATAAGGGTGTCCATGGACATGCAAGCCATTATGGATAAGTAAGAAGTCAATCGTGAGGTTTCAAGTTATTTTCCATGTGTCCAATGCTAAGGGTGCCTATGGACATGCAAACCTTTATGGATAAGAAAGAAGTCAAGCATGAGGTGTCCATGGAGCTTTCCATGTGTCCTTAGCCTAGGGATTTCATGGTCATGCAAGAGGACAGCTCGTAGAGACTTCTTGTATACCAAAATTCGGTCCTAAAATCCCCTAGAGACTTCTAGGCCATCCACACCATCCTTCAAACAAAGAAATAACCCCATTGGTTGATAGTTTTTAAAGATAAGCTCGTTTATAAAGAGAGTAATACCTAAAATGCCCTTGGAAAGAAACACCTTCAAACCAAAGTGCAACTAGGTGCCCCATGGTCAAAAAACTCGATAATGGTAAGGGAATATATAAGGATTATAATGCATGTGAAATTTTGCAAAGAAAACCTCCCAATTGGGTAAATTGTAGAAAAGTCCAAAATGTACCTAAAATTGCATAACTTGCACAAACAACATCCAAATTGGACCAAACTTCATCCACAAGTTATCTTTGATGTGTTGAATATGAATTTGCCAATATTTACATATTTTGAAGTTATATAATCACATTATTCATTACTTATGCCTTTTACTCATTTTCTCTCTCCTAAACTTATCCTAATATTTCAAGGTAGTCCAAATTAGATGAAATTCGACATGTAGGCTAATTTTGATATGTAGATTTCGAATTTGAAGTTTGTTTCCACTTTTGAGACTTCTTTTATGATATATTAACAGCCCATTATCTAAATTATTCATCCAATTAAGTTTCTTATCTTCATATTACCACCAAAATGAGTTATGTGGCATATTTTATGTATCCATTATAAACCTAAGAATAATGTTAGAACATTAGGTTTCATTAAGGTGATCTATACATGTGTTATCTCATTGGGGTTATACTAAACATCTATTTAGGACTAACCTTCAACCTTGTTTTCCTAAGTCCAAAATGTCAACTTCCAGGGTAGGGTCCGAGATCTAGTATGTTACAACAATCATAGTAGAATCTCCAGGAAAACTAGAAGTTCAACAAAGAAGACAAGCACAACCTGCATGGTGAAGGGAGTGGGAAAAACAAATTTCAGTATTGTCCCTACTTGCATGGAATGTGTGAGGGGATTTTCTTCTAGGAAGCCAAAGAGAACTCAAGCAATCAATAGTTAATGAAGGTGTGACACTTGTTGTTTGTATCAAAACTACGATTAGAAGGGATGTTAAGGAGAGGATAAATATGTTGTTTCCTCCAGGATGGATCTCCCTGTCCAAATAAATTGAGGAAGGATCGCTATTGGATGGAATCCCATTGTTTGGGATGTTGAATCAATTAGCTCTACTGATCAAGTGGTTACCATCTTCTGCATCAACATAGGTGATTTATCCTTTATCCTTTCTAGTATCTACAAGGAAAACTTGGAAGCTGATAGAATAAGGATGTGGAAAGTTATTAAAGATAATGCACAAAAGGAGATACAATGTCTGACAATAGGGGATTTCAAAAATGTCAGGAAGGAAGATGAGAAATGAGGGGGATTGAAGGTACCTGATAGAGTTTTGGAAGCTCTTAATGATACAATTGATGTAGTTCATCTCATTGAACTCAATAAGATCTGTGGCATTACCACCTGGTCTAACAAACAAAGTAACGATAGAAGGATTGCCTACGACATTGACAAAGGTCTGGTTAATGAAGTGTGGCTTAATGCCTGGCCTAATGCAGTTATCAAACTGAGATCCAACCCTTTAAGCTATCATGCTATGATGAAAATGGAATTCATTAATAAGCCCCATATACAACATCCTTTTTGATTCTTGAATTTGTGGTTTTATTGGATTGGCTTTAAAGACCTAATTTCTAACATTTGCGCCATTGAAGTTGAGGGAAATATGTTGTACAAAGCTATCAAGAAAATCCAGAACAGTAGGAAGGAGCTGAAGAAGGGGAGTAAAGAGAAAGTGAATCTTAGAAACCTGTTGGCTAAAGCCAAAGGTGATTATGCTATTGCTTCTACTGATATCCATAGAAACCCCTTTACCTTGAGGCCATCAAAAAGAAATGGATACCAAAGATAGGCTCTTAAAATAAAGAAGTTTACTTTTGGCAAAGAAATCCACATGGAATGGATAAAGGATGGTGTAGAAACACCAAGAGTTACCACACTGCTATTAAGAAAAGCAAATGAGGGAGACCATCCATGAATTAATAGATGACCAGAGTCATGTGTCAGAAGTAGGGATAAAATTGTTATTAATGCCATCAACTACTTCAGCAACATGTACAATCAAACCATTACTACTCATAGGATTTATGAGGTGATATTACCTAATTGCATAGTGGATATCACAATGAATGAGGCCTTGTGCACCTGTGACACCGATTAAGAGATAAAAAGACATGTCTTTCCCATTAACCCATCGAAGGCACATAGGCCTGATGGATTCATTAGTAACTTCTTCTGAGTCATGTGGGATACCACAAGCATGACATTTACGATGCTATTAGATGGATCACTAGTGGAAATAGTATGGCCCAAGATGCAAACCACACGTTCATAAATCTCAACCCTAAGAAAATAGAGATCAAGATATATTCGATTATAGAAAGTTTTCTTGTTGCAATGTCATTTACAAAGTGGCATCCAAGCTCCTTGTCAATCTCCTTCAAGAGGTGATGTTGTCTATCATCTCTTTAGAAAAGCACCTTCATCAAGGGAAGGAGGATCTCTGATAGAACCTTACTCATGACAGAGTACCTTATTGGGTTCAGAGTAGCCAAGACCAATCCCAAATCCTACATGAAGATTAATCTTACTAAAGACTAAGACCATGTCAGATGGGACATAATGTGGACAATCCTACATGCCATGGGGTTCACCGGGGAATGGATCCATGTGATGAAATAATATATTGAAACTACTTCTTTCTATGTCCTCATTAATGGTGGGTCGGTCGGCTTCTTCAAAGATAAAAATTGCCTCTACCAAGGAGACCCATTCTCCCTTTTTCTATTTACCATAGTAATGGATGGCCTCACCACTATGATCGATGAAGCTGAGGAAAGACAGAATATCAAGCCATTCAAGATAAAAGGGACTAAAGTTAGAACTTATCTCATCTTTGTTGATGATATAATGATGTTATTAGTTGGTTATGCTAACATGATTAAGGGGTTCAAGAAGGTTATGATCAATTTTGGCACCTTGACTGGGATGTATATTAGTACCATCAAGTCAAAAATTTACCTCTCTAAATTAGTTTTAGTCTGAAGGAGGTCATTTCCCGACCAGATACCTTGAAACCCCCATAGATGAAGGCAAAGGAACTTCAATTGACTTTAGTAGATGCCTTGATGACATTAGAAAAAATATTGATGCATGTTATGGGATTTAGTTGTCTTTTATAGGTCGACTCGTACTCACCAGGACAGAGCTTGAAAGCATGATCTACTTCTACAGAGATGTTTGTGAGATCCCCAACCTAGTTTTTGAGAGTATGAAGAAACTCACCACTATATTCATCTAGGGCAGTCATGGCCATGGTGTCACCTGGGATACTATAGCTCAACTGTATGCTAAAGGGGGGCTCAACCTCCTAGATCTAAACAAGATCCTGGAATCCTGTCAGAAGAAGGGACTTGATTGGTTCCTCATGGACAAATATAATGTTTGGTCCCTCTGGATGACCTGTAGGTACGGGATGATCCCAGATGAAGGTATCATTCATGCGTCCAGAGTTTGGAGAATTCTTAGTAAATAGTAGAAATCCATTCATGACCTATAGAATGTTGATAACATTGGTATGATCTACCTTGCCAACCCTTAGATTGAACCATGGATCATTACTGCTACAACTATAGATATTCCCTAGACTAAGATCTTATGGAATTCTTTCCAAGTTTTAAAATGGCGCACCACCATGTATAGGGCTCTCCTGCACAAAATACCCACTAGGGACATGATGATCGGTTGGGGTCTTCATGCTGATGCTACATGCCCCCGTGTTTAGCAGATAATGAGACCCATGATTATATCTTCAATGATTGCAAGTACTACAGATATTGATGGGCCATTATGTGACTCAATAACTCTTGGGGAACCTATAATGGAGGTACTCTTCTTCACAAAGTTGATTGGCTACTTCAAATACTAAAGAATGAAGCTCAAGTTGGATATGGAGGCTTATGCCTTGCCATTTTTGTAATTTTGTATGGGAGGAAAGGAACAATAGAGTCCATGGTAAATCTTGTAACAATGGAGCTGATTTTGTAGATAGGATTACCAACAACATTTCTAGGGTGTTGATGTTCAAAAAAGGCCTAGTTGTTGGCCAGTCCAAGTGTGCTAAACTATACTGGGGTTTTTGTAGTCAAGTACTACATGCATACTTTTGTTATGTGACTCGGGCCACTCGCATTGTGTAGCTTGGCTTTTGGAAATATATTTACTTATTTCCAAAATATAAATTAGGGTTAGCTTCTTACTAAAATCTTAAATCCTAAAAATTGTCTTTTTACTATTAGTGAGTTAGGTTATCAAAATCATATCACCGAGTGGATTATATTTACTTGGTTCCATATCATAATTTATTTAATTTTCAAACTTACATAATATTAAACATGAATTCTAGAAATCCAAATCAATGAGAAAAATCCTTTAAAATTACGTATTTATTATACTGGAATTAGGTGATAAAAACCATGTCAGGCGTAAAGAATATCCCACATTTCCATAACATGTTTTATTTCAAAATTTGAGTTACATACATTTATTTATTACTTATCTAAGGTAATATTGTTTAATTATTTATTAAATATAACCCATGGTGATTACGAATATGCCCCAACATATGATTTTAAAACCATATTGCATGACATGGACAAATAGTAAAATTGCCTATATTCAACGTCACGTGACATAGTAAAAGTAGAGTGACATATTTCCTAAAACACTTGTTTCCAACATGACGAAAAGGAAAGAACAGACGGGAAAATTAGTGAAGCTCAGAAACCATTGTTGTTACTTCGCTCAAGAAAAAATAGAATAGTAGAGGGTGGTACTCCAATTAGAAACTCTTCCCCCAGTGGGAACCAACCAAAGAAAATGGCACCACAAAGTTCTTGGCACCATCCCAAATTTAGCAAAACTAAGTTTGTGGGTTGTGGCGGCAAGAAACCACATCCATGTTCATTGTCAAGATTGGAAAATATTGGGAAATTTGGGAAGACAAGGAGAAAAAACAAATCTTGAAACAACACAACCAACATTTTAGAAGGTTCCATCGAAGAGGTCAAATGGAAAAATAAATTCAACGGTGCCAAGATTCATTTGAGAAAATGTGAGTTACCTTAAACATGAAAATAGGAAGCATGTCATAGAAGGGTTTCCTAGTAGACCAATTTACAAGGAATTTTGGCTTTTAGAGAAAGAAGAGAAGTGTCAGGGGATGCTTATTGTGTAGGTAATTTGTTTGGAGTTGTCAGAACTTCTAGTTCTGGGTCGTAGTGGCCATCAGTGAAGGTTGATTTTGTGGATTGAAAGTAGGATACCTTATGATCAATTGAAGGAACTAACGAGTTACTAGAAGGGTGATGGTCATTTGTAGTTATGTTGGTTTAAATCAGATATGTTTAGGGTGTTTCTGACATGAGGATGAGAAGCGATGGAGAGGTCCAATTGGGCATTTTGTTATTTGGGGAAGTTAGGATTTGTGCCAGGGGTTTGAGTAGAGAGATATAATGTGAGAAAGAAAATTAGGAATGTAATCTAGGTTCCCGGTTGCGTAGAAAGGAAGGGGACAAAGGTAGGATAGAAGAGGGGATTCATTTAATCAAGATCTGGTATCTGTGGTTAATCCCACATATGGCAAGGAGTCGGCCAACCATATTATAGTGTGACAACGCCAAAAAATCTAGAAAACCAAGCCCGGTAACCAAAATCCGTTCCTTATTCAATGTTACCTTGGTATTTTCTTCCCAATTGTATTTAAGGTAACTACCCCCATCCAATTAATGTAAAATTTGACACAGGGACCAAATAATCATGTAGAACCCAATTTTCATATCAGAACTCCCCTTTTAGGAATGTAGCATGATTTAATTGTTTTCCTTTATAATTTTTTAAGGAATATAACATTTTTCAACCGAAGTGGAAGTTGAGTATAGTTTCTTATTTTGACATGGCTTAGGTGATTAGTGGATAAATGGGAGTGCTGCAATTATATTTAAATAAAAGTTGTTGTAATGTTTATTGAGTTACTATATTAGGTGTTTACAATCCTTTAGATATTATCCACAGAGGAGGGAAGTATTTCACATCTTATTTTCCCTTAACTTCCTAAATCTCACTCAGATTATTCTTATGTCTATTTATTTCAAATTTTCTCTAGATATACACAACTTATTTTTCCAATTATGTTAATTGTTTCCATACTATGAAAACCAACCTCTAAAGGAAACTAAGAAAGTGAAATTCGAATTTTTCTCATTACCTTCTATTAATGAAGACCCCTAACCATCTATTTCAAAAAATTTGACCTAAGTCTATAATTGATATAACTAGTCTTTCTTTCAGGATTAAGAGACATATATTTAATGCACTTTTCCACTAAACTAAATCTAGTAAGGTTTTAGAGTCCTTATTTGAAAGTAAAATATATTAGATTTTAATATGCTTACTCACCCCTTACTAAACGTTTAAGTGACAAATTTCACTAAGGCCACTCAACCTTTGAGCATTAAGATTAACCATTATGTCTATAGTGCCTGATGTGACACTTTTCCCATCTAAGTCAAGGATAAAAGTATTATAACCAAATCTAAAAGAAAAAGGTGTTAGGGTACCAGAGTTAGGGAATAAACTTAGATTTTGGTATGTTACATAAACCCCAACTAACTTAGTTCTCTTCTCCCATACTCACAACCTTTCATGCATCATCAAAACTTTATTGCATGAAGTCTCCATTAGAAGCAACATCGAGGAACTGTTTGATGTCATCATCAACTCCTTTATATAATTGTTGAATAAGTTGTGAAGGGGGAATGATGTGATGAGGGCATTTCCATAGTAACTCTTTGAATCATTGCTAGGCTACAAAGAGAGTTTTAGTGGCTGTATTTCAAAATGTGTATTTTTACCTGGATTTTATAAGGGAGTGAGGGTGGAAAAAACTTGTTCATGAACTTATTCTGAAGATCTTCCCAAGTGGTAATTATTGTGATCAACCATGGAATTGTGCCAGACCCTAGAATTGTCTATTAGGGAATAATAGAATAGCTTTAGCTTAATGACTTCCTCAAACACACTAGATTTCATGCTTAGTCCACATAGATCTATGAATTTCTATAAATGGTCATGTATGGTTTCACATGCTCTTCCTACAAAACTATGATTTTTCATCAATGTCTCCCATGGCATCTTGATTTTAAAGTTTTGATCTTGGATGGCTAGTTAGACGATGGGTTGTAAATGTCTGTAGCTTTAGGTATTGATAAATCTTGTAAATCTCTTTGTCGCTCTGCTTCTTCAAATACTCAAAATTCTGCTTGTACAAAAACTCTAGCATCAGCCATGAGTTAGTCCTATTGTGGATCAAGTGCAAATTGCACTTTGCATCGATCTCCACATCGCTCATATTGGCTTGGAATTTGCAAAAAATCCTACATCATGTAGCCAACAATCGACAGTAGAAGAGTGTCGAATGCACTACATATAGTTCCTAAGTGTGGAAGACTACCATGATTAAGATGACCGATGTGGAGTTGAATTCTAGAATTTATGAAATATTATTTATTGTTAAACAAAAATCCTAAATAATCTAAGTTAATTAAGTTGATAAAAAAATTCCCTTGGCAACAATGCCAAAATTTGATGTTTTATTTACTGCACATGAAACTTCACCTAGGGAAAAATTCCTAAGTTTTACCTAAAGTAACATGCGATAATCATTACCTATAGGAGGACAGATCTTGTTTTAGTCTACTTTAGTAAGGAATGGGATCCCAAAGGGGAACCTCTACCTACTAGAAATAAAAAGGAAACATCCCTTTAACCAAGCACCACATAAAAAATTTCACCGAAGGGGTGAAGACCATTTCATTCAACATGTATGTATCATAACACAATGAGTAGCAGTGGAAAAGATCATTATCTAACAATTTAAAAAGCTTGATAACATTATACATCACTTCACCACATATGGGTGTCCAAAAAGGAAAAGTAAACATATATGCCAAAGATCAAGTCGAGGGTCATCTAACCACCTCTTCAAGTCTCCTAAAAGCTCAGCTATAAACGTTGATGTCAAAGTTCACCTCTATTTGATCTAACCTAGGGTTGGAAGAATACCCCACAAAAGAAAAGAAGAAAGAGAAACATCAAAAAAAAGCTTGTATCTGCATACTAAAGAAAACTTGAGCAATATTATGAAATAAAGGACAACAAATATAATGGCATCCCATAGAAAAGACAAGGACTACCCAAAGAGGGCATAAAAGGAAAAAGAACAACAATAAAAGGGATACTTGCCATAACCAATCAAATAAAATCGTGCCATACTAGCACATATGAAGAAAGAAGGGCACACACCCCAATAATAATCAACATGCATGCATGTGAGATAAACATACCCCTAGAACAATATAAATAACAATGGCGGCTAAGGCTTCACATCCTTGAAACTTGATAGAGAATGACGCACTGCCAAACTCCCAATATATAAAGGTTGAGCCAAGGTTTCACATCCTTGAAACTCGGGTATGGGGCACCACCACCACCATCCCAAAAGCATAAAGGGGCACACACCCAAAAACTAATGCAATTACACAACTCTAGTGCTATTGAATCACATAGCATGTAAAATGTAGAGGTAAGTAGAAAAGTATAGTCAGAATTATACAATGTTTCCATCACACAATGGACAACACAAACATATAACTATCCACTTCAAAGTGGGCACATATCATTATATATGACCAACATGCACCAAGGAACAAGATAGATATCATGAGAATATCCAAGTCCACAACAAGTAAGATTGTTCACATGAACCATGATATCAAGAGAATAGACATATGTGTAGGCCAAAGTCAAAAGAATGATAAGATTGGTGAATTGCTCAACATAAAGGAATACAGAATACATCATACCTCAACTTCAGAGTCTACCCTCTCTAAATTCAAGTCTATGTCCAAGCCTAGGTCTCCAAAGAACCTATGATGCATTTAGGTGGAATTATGGTTAGGTTTCCATTAATTATTCAAAACCCTAAAAATCACCTTTTTATTGTATATGAATTAGGTTATCAAAACCATTTTGTGTTTTAGGTTATATCTTCTTGAGTTTAAAACATATTTTATTATATTTTTCCAACTTATAAATATTTAGTTATGAATTATACAAGTTGTTATCTTATTTAATTAGATCTATTAAAATCACTTATCATGAAACATTGGATTTAGGTGACAAAACCCGTACCAAAAGAAAGCTTACATTTTCTCATTTTAATGACTATTGTTTCGTATTTCTATGATTAGGGATTAATTAGTTATGCATTTTATAAAACCAACTAATAAGAAAATAGGAAAATGCCAAATCATCAATCTAGAGCCGAGAGAGAGAAGAGAGAGAGAGGGAGAGGCCACATTGGCTTGGGTTGGCCACTCAGAGTCGCCCAAGTCAGTAGGCAACTAAGCCAACTCAGCAAAGACTCGCGCAAAGAAAACAAGAGGTGATCGTGCAAAAAGACGATATTACCCTCGACCAAAAACAAATCAAAATAGGAAATTGGAGGGTAATGCAGACAAAACACTACGGGCATTATTCTTTGTTGAATAGGCCAAAGCCAGCAACCATGGTTCAAAACCACAGATCAAGGTCTGACACCATAGCACGATTCAAGAAAACAACTACACCTTGGAGTTCTTGAGGTCGGGGCGAATCCAACGACCCAAGTTAAAGCTCAAACAGTGGCTAGGGAAGCCAGAACCACCTTCTTCCATGACCAAAAGGTCCAGGAGAAATGAGAGGGAACCAAAGTGAATCGGTGGTGGAACGAGTCGAAGAAAACAGAGAACAAACGTGATTGAGGCTACAAAAGACAAAATGAGACCAAACACATGAGGAGAGTGAGCAGGGACCTCGCCGGAGGTGACCAAGAATAGAATCTGAATGAGCTTGTCGACCAAGAGGTAGGGCAAACTATAGACAAAAGTAAAAGAAGGGGGGTGGTCCAAGGATGCTCACTAGAGGTTCAATTGAACCAGAAGAAGCTGAGAAGGCCGGGGAACTACCGAGATCTCCAAAGAAGAAACCAATTAGGCCCTGCTACTCCATGTGATGACTGGTGCAATTGAAGCCAGAGGAGAATAGAAGGAAGGTCGGGAGTTCATTCTGGTCAGTTGCACATGCAGGAGGAGCACGAAGCAAGAGGCTACCAAAAATGTTGAAGAAGAGAGATTTGGGGGTTCACTATATTTGGGGTTCTAGGGGTCAAGCAAGGGATCGTTGGGATCAGAATCAAGAAAGGATTCGTTCGGAAAAGAAACAGAACGAGAGGGGCAAGGATGAGAGAGAACAGGAATCAGGAAACTTAGAGTCATTGTTTCCAAGTTGGACGCTCTTCTGTTCAAGGTAGGAGATGACCCACGACCGTCAGATCGAAAAAATCAATGACTATGATTAGTCACTACAGTAAAACAAAAAGAAAACAGGCACATGACAGATAAGGCTCCAATTGGTTTGGTGTACCTGGAATTTTCGGGGAACTCAATTTCCAGGAAGTTGAGTTCAATTCCAAGAAAATGAGTATAGGTGATTGGTTTACATTTTGAGTTTTTTTAAGTCACGTGATTGGTTTTTCATATGTCAAAGATACATGAAGTGTGAGAAAATCACAATGCACAAAACAAACATGAAATATAATTGTCTTTTGATATGTAGAGTTACATGTAAACTCTAATTGTTATCGTTCATTGAAAATGTAATACATTGATCAAATGAAAACTATGTGACAAATAAGTGACCTTTGATTTTGTATAGTGAAGTATGTATTAGATAACAAAGACATCAAAGTAGACATGAATGGAGCCTAGACGCAAGATGCACATCTTTTCGATGAATAGTATGTGCAGCAGTCAAACCTGTGAAGTAGATTGGGATATCATGGCCATAATAGTGTTTATGTCCAACAATATATAAGATAGTCAAATAAAAAATAAAAGTTGGCATATCATTGATGTCATGATATGCAAAGGAGTCAAAATACTACCCCCACCTATGAGATGCAGCGACGAATTCTAATCATATCATTCAAATAATTAGGTAAAGAAATGATGACTACAAATCAAATTAACAAGACGTGAGATGAGAAATTGACAATTAAACCAATCCAAGGTTGTCGTTGATGAGTAATTAAAAAATAAATCAATATAATATTGTCGCTGATGAATAGATTATGTAAAGAACATAATGCTAGGAGTCATGAGATGATAGGAAGTTTGGTCGTATGAAGAATATATGCATTGTATTACCGTGAACAATTAAGGTCGACGAAAAAGCGTCATGGACGAGAACAAGGTTGATGAGATGGATTTAGAAATTGACTAGTAGTGTTATATTCAAGAAAGTGCATCGCAAGGTTTTCTAATGCCATATCTTTGTGCATCTATGTAACGCAAGATCTCCATACGCCTCCGTAGCGCCAAGGCTTTGTGCACCGTCATGCCGTCCCCCTATCAAAGTGGACGGGAACTTGTTTTCCAATTTTTTTCTCAGGAAGTGGGGGAACAAAACCCTATATATACCTCAGAACTTTAGAAAATTCCAAGAAACTTAGTTTATGCAATTACGGGAAACCAATCACCAAGAACATGTTGTGTAATTTGAGTTCCTACATTTTTATCTTCACTTATAACAAACCAATCGGAGCCTAAATGTTGGGTACTTTTGGAAATTTGGAAAATGAAATGTGACAAGGAAATAAACCGAATTAAACCAAATTGGAAACCAATTAATGCATTCTTTTCTTTTTCCTCAATTAAGGTTTCTATTCTCATCCACATTAAACCAAATTTTGCAGATATATTAAGTTTAACATGTAGATTTCAATTCTCCAATTGGATTTTCCTTTTGATGACTTTAGATGCATTATTTAATTGATTCTTTGTTTCTCATTCCTCATGCATTAATGACACTAGGATTATCCAAATTAGGTGAAAACTTGACCCAAAAGTCATATTTAATGTGTTGGATACAAATTTTCCATCAAATTTATATGTTGGAGTTGTTTACATATTTATTTAATATTTTGAAGGTTCTACACACTTTCTCTCTCCTAATTTCACCTTTTAAGCAAACTTTCTCCAAATTGGATGAAAATTCACCCAAAGGATATATTTAATATGTAGATTATGAATCTAAGATTATTTTCCTCTTTTGGAGTCAGTTATTATTTTATTTGATATTTTGGGGAAAACACACATCTTCTTAAACAATTTGAATTAAATGAATTATTATTATGTGATTAATGTGAAACTTGACTCCCAAGGAACACGATTTTAATCTTGGATTTCACTTCTGGGATTTCTTTTTATGAGATATGTCATATGGCCCATTAGTGGCCCATTAGTTCATTATTCGACCAATTATAATCTTGTTATCTCCATATGTGTCATATATGATTATGAAGCATGATTTGTTATGTTACACTTCTTGTGACACATTTTATAATTCATTATTAGCTTAATTACACATATTAACTTATCCTTATTTGGCTAAGTCAAAGGGGTCAAACTACTAAGGTACGGTTCTAGTTTTGGTATGTTGCAGCACACCACCCCTTATGGGGATTTCATCCTCGAAATCAAAACATCCATAAGCAAACTTATCCACCACCCCTTAAAAGGGTTCATCTTATTATATCAAACAAAAATTCATATACAAAAGGTTCAACTATACTTCTTACATCCAACTACATAAGCAACATGCAAAAGGAAATATAATTTGTAAACACAAATCTAAGGAACTATGGGTTAAGTTGCTCTTGTTCATCATCATTAACTTCTTCACCATCCAAAGAAAAAACTCTTCCAACTTTTCTTTCAACATGTCTTCCTCTATTATTGTTACCATTATTATTACCCTGATTCTGAGTAGGTGCTTGTTGTTGTTGCACTGGAGCTTGACCATTACGACGCTTAGGGAAATCAGGACAGATGTGCCCAGGTTCATTGCAATAATGACATATCACTGGAGTAGTATGATGAGATTTGTCCTGAGAACACTTTCATGGAGGATGGTAACTATTGCACTTGGCACACTTGTCCCTTTTCTATTCATCACCTGAGGACTTTCTCTTATTGTCAAACTCCCTAGGTTGAAACCCTGGGTAAGATTCTACAGCCAAAGCTTTATCAACCATTTGCTGAAAGGTCAAAGGCAGTCGTGGGATAAGAGCACAACCCATGTTGTAGTTGAGTCCTTATATATATATATATTAGCTCTACGTTCTTCACTAAGTACAAAAGCATATCTCTCAAGCAATAGAAATCTTTGCACATAAGTAGAAATTGACATGGAACCTTGCTTCAAACTATAGAACTCGGCTTCCTTTTTCTTCAAAGCAGCAGTACATATGTACTTCCCACAGAAGAGAGCCAAAAACTCCACCCAAGACATGGTTGAGACGTCTCTAGTCCTTGCAATTCCATTCGACCAAACTCTTGTTGGTCCTTCCAAGACATATGAAGCAAACCTAACCTTCTGATGTGGAGTACATGCCATACCATCAAAAGTCCTTTCTATGGATAACACCCAATCATCAAGTTTGTCAACCATCTCTATTTCCCTTCGCCCTTGAAGGAAGGTGGTTGCATCTTCATGAACTCTATGTTTGAGAACTCCTTAGGCTTTTCAAGAACATATGGGTCTTTCATCTTCCCCGCCATGGAAGTAGCAAAAAGTTGTCGAAACATAGCCAACTCTTGCTCTAGAGAGATGAATACACATGTTCTAGCAGAAGTTGAGGCCCCCTGACCAAACCTAGGGTTTTGGGGTGCCTCATAACCATACTGGTTGTCAACTGTCGAGTTATCTCCCACCATTAGGGTTTTACCTGCATAAGGCAAGGTACTAGGTGTAAGAAACCTAAGATAAAGGTAAACATCCTAAGGGAGATGAGTTTGAAATAGTTAGATAACCGACTGTTAGTGGCTCTGATACCATGTTGTAAGGAGTGGGATCCCAAAGGGGAACCACTCCCTACTAGAAATAAAAAGGCAACATCCCTTGAACCAAACACCACATCAATATTTTTTCCAAAGGGATGAAGACCAATTCATTCAACATATATGTATCATAACACAATGAGTAGCAGTGGAAAATATCATTATCTAATCATTTACAAAGCTTGATAACATTATACATCACTTCACCACACATGGGTGTCCAAAAAGGAGAAGTAAACATATAACCCAAAGATCAAGCAGAGGGTCATCTAACCACCTCTTCAAGTCTCCCAAAAGCTCAGCTAAAAAGGTTGATGCCAAAGTTCACCTCTCTTTGATCTAACTTGGGGTTGGAAGCATACCCCACAAAAGAAAATAAGAAAGAAAAACATCTAGGTTGGAAGCATACCCCACAAAAGAAAAGAAGAAAGAGAAACATCATCAAAAAGTTGGTATGTGCATACAAAAGAAAACTTTAGCAATATTATGAACTAAAGGACAACAAATATATTGGCTTCCCATAGAAAAGACAAGAACAACCCAAAGAGGGCATAAAAGGAAAAAGAACAACAATGAAAGAGATACTTGTCATAACCAAACAAATAAAATTGTGCCATACTAGCACATATGAAGAAACTAGGGCACACACCCCATAATAATCAACTTGCATGCATGTGAGATAAACATAGACCTAGAATTATATAAATAACAATGGTGACCAAGGCTTCACTTCCTTGAAACCTGATAGAGAATGATGCACTGCCAAACTCCCAATATATAAAGGTGCAGCCAAGGCTTCACATACTTAAAACTCAGGTATGGGGAACCACCACCACCATCCCAAAAGCATAAAGGGGCACACACCCAAAAACCAATGCAATTACACTACTCTAATGTTATTGAATCACATAGCATGTAAAATGTAGAGGCAAGTAGAAAAGTATAGTTAGAATTATACAATATTGCCATCACACAATGGACAACACAAAAATATAAACATCCACTTCAAAGTGGGCACATATGATTATATAAGACCAACATGCACTAAGGCACAAGATAGATATCAAGAGAATATCCAAGTCCACAACAAGCAAGATAGTTCACACGAACCATGATATTAAGAGAATAGACATATGTGTAGGCCAAAGTCAAAAGAATGATAAGATAGGTGAATTGCTCAACATAAAGGAATAGGGGATACATCATACCTCAACTTCAGAGTCTACTCTGTCCAAAGCCAAGTCTATGTCCAAGCCTAGGCCTCCAAAGAGCCTATGATGCATTTAGGTGAATTAGGGTTAGGTTTCCATTAGTTATTCAAAACCCTAAAAATCACATTTTTATTATATGTGAATTAGGTTATCAAAACCATGCCATGCTTTAGGTTATATCTTCCTGAGTTTAAATATATTTATTATATTTTTTATTTATAAATATTTAGTAATGAATTATACAAGTTATTATCTTATTTAATTAGATCCGTTAAAGTTAGGTATCTTGAAACATGGGATTCAGGTGACAAACCCATACCAAAAGAAAGTTTACATTTTTCTCATTTTAATGACTATTTATGCTTATTTTTCTGATTAGGGATTAGTTAGTTATACATTTTATAAAATTAACCAATAAGAAAATAGGAAAAGGCCAAATCCTCAATCCAGAGTAGAGAGATAGAAGAGAGAGAGAGAGAGGGAGAGGTCACGGTGGGTTGGACTAGACACTTAGAGTTTCCCAAGTCATCCGGCGACTAAGCCAACTCAGCAACGACTCACACAAAGCAAATAAGAGATGACCGTGCAAAAAGACGATATTACCCTTGATCGAAAAACTCAGCAAAATAGGAAATTGGAGGGTATCACAGACAAAGCATTGTGGGCATTGTTCTTTGTTGAATAGCCCGAAGCCAGCAACCATGGTTCAAAACCACGGATTAAGGTCTAAGCACCAGAGCACAATTCAAGAAAACAACTACACCTTGGAGTTCTTGAGGTTAGGGCGAATCCAATGAACTAAGTCAAAGCTCGAACAGTGGATGGGGAAGCCAGAACCACCTTCCGCCACGACCAAAAGGTCCAGGAGAAATGAGATGGAACCAGAGTGAACTGGTGGAGGAACCAGTCGAAGAAAATGGAGAACAAACTCATTCAAGGCTAAAAAAGACAAAATGAGACCAAATACATGAGGAGAGTGAGCAGGGACCTCGTCGAAGGTGACCAAGAACATAATCCTAACTGAGCTTGTCGACCAGGAGGTTGGGAAAACTATAGACAAAAGTAAAAGAAGGGAAAGACGAGGGGCGGTCCAAGGATGCTCACCGGAGGTTCAATTGAACCAAAAGAAGCAGAGAAGGTCGGGGCACTACAAAGATTGTTGGAGAAGAAACCAAGTAGGTACGACTACTCCATGTGATGCCTGGTCCAATTGAAGCCAGAGGAGAGGAGAAGGAAGGTCAGGAGTTCTTTCTGGGCAGTTGCATGAGCAGGAGGAGCACAAAGCAAGTGGCTTCCAAAAATGCTGAAGAAGAGCAATTTGGGGGTTCTCTATAATTGGGTTCTAGGGGTCAAGCAAGGGTTCGTTGGGTTTAGAATTGAGAAAGGATTTGTTTGGGAAAGAAATCAGAGCCAGAGGGGCAAGGACAAGAGAGAACATGAATCAAAAACTCAGAGTCACTGTTTCCAAGTTGGGCATTCTGCTACTCAAGGTAGGAGACGACCCACAACCTTCAGATCGAAAAAAAATCAATGACTACAAATAGTCACTATAGTAAAACAAAAAGAAAATAGGTGCATGACAGATAATGTTGGGTACTTTAGGAAATTTTGGAAAATCAAATGTGACAAGTAAATAAACCGAATTAAACCAAAGTGGAAACCAATTCATGCATTCTTTTCTCTTTCCTCAATTAAGATTTCTATTCTCATCCAAATTAAACCAAATTGTGCACATATGTTAAGTTTAACATGTAGATTCTGATTCTCCAATTGGATTTTCCTTTTGAGGACTTTAGATGCATTATTTAATTGATTCTTTGTTTCTCTTTCCTCATGCATTAATGACACTAGGATTATCCAAATTAGGTGAAAACTTGACCCACAAGTCATGTTTAATGTGTTGGATACAAATTTTCCATCAATTTTACATGTTGGAGTTGTTTGCATATTTATTTAATATTTTGAAGGTTCTACGTACTTTCTCTCTCCTGATTTTACCTTTTAAGAAAATTTTCTCCAAATTGGATGAAAATTCATCTAAAGGCTATATTTATTATGTAGAATATGAATCTAAGATTATTTTCCTCTTTTGGAGTCATTTAGAATTTTATTTGATATTTTGGGGAAAACACACATCTTCTTAACCAACTTGAATTAAATGAATTATGATTATGTGAATAATGTGGAACTTGACTCCCAAGGAAATTGGAACCCAAGGAACATGATTTTAAACTTCAATTTCACTATTGGGATTTCTTTTTATGAGATATGTCATATGGCCCATTAGTTCATTGTTCAACCAATTATAATCTTATTATCTCCATATGTGTCATATATGTTTATTAAGCATGATTTGTTATGTTACACTTCTTGTGACACATTTTAGATTTCATTATTGGCTTCATTACACATATTAACTTATCCTTGTTTGCCTAAATCAAAGGGGTCAAACTACTATGGTAGGTTTCTAGTTCTGGTATGTTACAACTTTGTATCAAACCCAAAGAACAACGTACGTAAGAAAAATATAATCAAAGTAATGAAGAAAGAACTAAAATTTAGTAAAAAAAATAATTTGGGTTTTGATTATGTCAAGATTGCTAATAATATAAGGGCTTATTTAAGGGTTGATCATCAAATGGATGGGAACACTAGGGTGGAACATGTTTCACCTTCAATACCTACAATTCACTCTCAACTGCACCATATTAAGCATGAAAATGCATATGTTGAGGATAGGTCTAAATCCCCCTTTTGACATTAGGATTAGAACCCAGACAAATATATTTTAAATCCTATCATTGTGTTACCTAGAGATCATTCATTTATAACCTTAGAAAATACCTATCTAAAGTTATCATCAATCATGAACCAATCAGCATCCTTGATCCTAGGTTCAAAGTTCTCTACACCCTAAATCTAATAAACATGTATATATGATAATAAGGCAAGATTACAAACATAAAATGATTGATTATAAATATATTATGTTATGTACAATAATAGATGCACTAAAGAGAACAAAATTAGGTAGCAGAGCTACTCCCTACATCCTATAGGGGGTACTACTTGCTCATAATAGCAGTAACAAGTACAACATGTAAAAAGAGGGAGAACAACCATTGTTACAGTAGAAGATGAAATTGCCAATGTGGAGTGTTGAAGCATGTCTTCAAATAGAATATGAAGGCATTCTGCAAACAACTAAAAACAACTCCTTGACGTTCCTCAGAGGTGAGCTAGATGTTTCCAATCTCCTTTCTTTGTGGAAATAACAAATGTTGCAGAAGAAAAGTAGGTGGAGAAGATAATGGATAGATGGATAAGGGAAACCTTGTTCTATAGTATTTCTATGTTAGGGCCTTGGAGTCCTGGTGAAGGTTGTGGACTCTTTGTTTGGGATACCAACAAAAGAAATTGATGGAAATGAGTGATGGAAATTCAATGATGGAGGGAAAAGTATTGATTTTGGAAGCATGGCAACATCGGGGTAGATCCGTTCACTGGAGGTCATGGTCTTGTATATATAGGTTGAGGACTAGAGTTAAGAAACTCCCCAACAATCTTGTAGTTAAGTGGTCAACCCTCATGAAGGTGAAGAGGCGGATGTACAAGGAATATGATGGGTCTCGCACATTCAGCATTTCCATCGATTGATAAAGGTGTAGGATGATCATCAGTAGGTGAGTAGAGTCTTTGTAGGTTGGGAAGATAGAAGTTACATCAAAAGGCATGAGTAACAATCCGATCAAAAGATAGAGTCAACTTTTACATCAATATGCAGAGCGCAAAAATTCCATTAGTCGAGTCATGCAAGGCTACCATCAAAAGATAGGTGTGCTAGATTTCCATTGCTAGGCAAGCATTGGGGTTCCTTCGATTGATGATCCATGAGTTCCATCGGGTGGTGAGTGTAGAACTTCCATCTAAAAATAAAAATCATGGGCACTGGACTTCCACCTGAAGGCGTGAAGGGGGGTTGTTGTCAATTGTTGAGAAAAACTCTCCATCAATAGTCAACTAATGGAAAGGAAATTGTTTAAGATAACTACAAGATGTTAATACAGAGTGAACCCACCTTGGGGTGTTTATTGGCATGTGTCATAGGGTATGTGCCTATGAAGCATCATCTGTTGGAATAATCAACCTGTGTAGGGACAAATCAGTGGAATGTTTGTCCATTTATCAAAATATTGTTATGCCCTCTAGTCAGTTAGCAGGGAAACTATCTTCTATGTTGTTGCATGAGATATGAAGCTCAAACCTTGTAACAAACCAAAACCTAGAACTTTACCCTATTCCAAGATCAGAAATCTAGTAATATTGGTTTCTTAAATTTGACCAAAGAAGGATAAATATTAAAACATAATTCCATTATGTACCAACATCTAAATAATATCATGAAATATATAACAAATAATTTCTTTACTTACATAATGGCTAAATAAAAATGAATAATTTGCTTTGGAGTTACAATTGGTAATTTCATGTCCATAAATATTAAAATTGTCATATAATTTAATTAAATAAGGAATTAATGGACATAATGTATAAAATGAGTGAAGTGTAGAATTCCATGCATAATCATATGTACAAAACTCTTTTTGCAACTATATGACATTAATTGGACTTAATTAAGTTAGTGCTAATATAATGTTTTGATAAATATAATAATAATGTGTCAAAATTCCTAGTGGTTGTTGACCTAGAGGTTATACATTTTTTTATGTGAACAGCGTGTTACTCTTTTCATTTCTTTTTGTAAACTTTACATAAAGACCCATGGCTAGGTGCTAAGGGAAAAAAAAGAAGAAACCAAGAAAACAAAATTGTACAAGACCTAACAGAAAATGGCCTGAACACCCCAACCTATAAACATCCATCTTTACCAGAACCCACCAGCAGATCAGACCTCCAAGGATAGTAACGAGTTCAGATTACAGACGGTCCTCTAGAAACCAGCTAACTCCAGAACTGATCATTAAGGAGATCCAGGCTTAGGTCCCAACAGTAGGAAACAAAATAGAACGATCTACTAGCCAGCAAATGCAGCAGACCCAACCAGATGCCACCTCTTCTGTCAGGTAAATGCACATTCAGCAAGGATAGCAAAAAGGAGGAGAAAGCGAGCTTAACACAAAAAACCAGTCCATATAATCCCAGGAGGAGTGCCAAGGGAAGAAACCAAGGCAACATGCCATGGGAACCAAAAGGAACCCCTGTACAGACCAGAACATGGCACAAGCTATACAAAGATGAAAGAAACTCTTACTCCACATAATTTTTGTATCCTTATAGCACCTTTCCCACACTCTCTCAGAATAGCATTCAAGACCATCAAAAAATCTAGCATTTCTTTCCAGCCAGACATGGTAAAGGATAGACATAGCCGCCATCTTTTTCTCCCCCTCAAGCTTCACACATTCTGCTAGACTAGTAAGGATAACCCCAAAAACTTTGCTAAAAAGCATCCACACCTCAGTAGTGAAGGGACACGAAAAGAATATATGGTCCTACAGGTCTTCATTACTTAAGCACGGACAACAATGAGATGCAAACTGAAAACCAACTCTCTTTAAGTAATCCCCAGAAGGTAAATGTTACAAAAAGCTTTTCCATAAGAAACATGCCCAGTTTCTAGGCACCCACTTCTCCCAGACCCATCTTGACCAATAAACCTGGTTTTTATCTTTTCTAATAATTTCCCATCTGTTCTTCAATCTGAACCTACTATTAACTTTATATTTAATCTCATCATAATTAGTAAGATTAGTAACTGGTATCCTCTTAAAAACATTTATAACCTGCTCACATCCTCTTATCTCAGGAAAACACCAATTATCCTCCAAAAGACAGGTCTCTACCTTATAGTGTTCCTCTTTTCCATACCATATAACCAATTGATAATCACAAAGCTCTAGTAAAGTCTTTTTCTTAGGTAACCAAGGATCCTTCCAAAGCAGAAATTTGTTGCCATCTCCCAAGAAGAACTCAACATTCGACTTCAAGAGATCTTTGTACTCAAGGATCCTCTTCCAGGTCCACGAAAAGCTTGATTTACTCTCCACAACCCAGAGAGAGACATCCTAAATGTACCTCTCATGGACCCATTCAACCCAAAGTGATTCCTTATTACTTGCAACATCCCAGAGGTTCTTTATCATCCCAGCTCTAGACCAATCATCAACCAATCTAATTCCTAGATCACCTAGAGAACGAGGAGCACAAATAATATTCCACGAAACAGTGTGAATGTGTTTCTTTTTGTCATTATCCATCCATAAGAAAATCTCGCATCAACTTCTCCATCTCCATCATGACACTCCTAGGTAGAGGAAAGGTTGTAGACCAGAATATATGATAAGATGCCAACGTAGAAATGATAAGCTCCACTCTATCTGAGAAAGACAGAAGGTTACACCTCCAAGCATCTAATTTCTTCCTTAGCTTATCCATAATAGGAGTGCATAAAGATTTAGTCAAGTTGCCCATAAACAGAGGCAAACCCAGATAACCGACATGAAGATTGCAGCAAGGGATCTTAAGAATATCACTTAACTCATCAGAGTTAGCAACACCTTTACTAAAGAAAGCTTGGCTTTTGATATTGTTAAGTCTAAGACCGGAGATGGACTCAAATTGTGTAAAGATATCATCAATATCTTGGACATTAGATGAGTTGGCTTTATAAAACACCAGGAGTTCATCCGTAAATATGATATGAAACACACCAAAATGAGCAGAAGACTTCAGAGGAGTTAACCGGTTCTCTTTCACATAACATTTAAAAAGAGATGAAAGACTCTGCATAGCTAATACAAAAAGATATGGAGCAACGGGGTCCCCTTGTCTAACACCATTGCTAGCATGGAAAGAAGGGGAAGGACCGCCATTAACCAACACCTGAAAGGAAGTAGTCTCAAAACACACAAAAATCCAGTTTAGCCAGCAGTTCTGAAATCCCATTTTACTCATGATGAACAAAATGTAATCCCTCCGGATAGTGTCATAGGATTTAGAAAAATCCACTTTAACACATAATTTCTCAACTCCATTATTAGGGAAGGAACTCAACAGTTCATTAGCTAACAAGATCGCATCACCAATATTCCTCCCTCTGATAAAAGTAGACTGGTTCAAATCAATAAGAGAAGGAAGAATGTCACTTAACCGATTCACCTAGATCTTTGTAAGGAATTTGTACATAACATTGCACAGCAAAATTGGTCTAAAATCTTTGAGATTTGATGCACCAGGAATCTTGGGAATAAGAACAATGAATGACTTATTACACTCCTTTAATAGCCTACCAGATTCAAAAAACTTCAAAATGGAATTACTCACCTCATCACTGATCACATCTCAACACGATTGAAAGAAAAAAGCATCAAGGCCATCCGGTCCAGGAGCTTTGTCTCCATTATAACTTTTAACAACCTTCTCAATCTCCTCTCTAGTCACCACCTTCCTTATATCCTCAAAGTGGGATGTAGAAATCAAAGGAATATCCCACCCTTCATTCCAAAAAACTCTATCCTGGGCAGCAAAGTTAAACACATCTGAATAGTACTTCACAATGTGGTCCATAATTTCATTTGGATCTTTTGGAACAGCAAAATCTTTATTAAGGATAACAATGTTATTATGTACCCTCCTCACATGAAGAGAAGCATAAAAGAACCTAGTGTTTCTATTGCCTTCTTTCAACCACAAGGCATGAGACTTTTGTCTAGCAAAAATTTCCTCATCATTCAGAGTAGACAGAGCTAGCTTCCTAGCTTCAATAAGGTCCAATTGAAGACCAACATTGTACGGATGCATGTCAAATCTTCTCTGTAGATCAAGAGAATTAGCCTCAGATTTTTAGCAATAGTCACAAAATTACCAACCGACTTCCTGTTCCAGTTTACCAGTTCAATTTTTAAAATATTAAATTTCCTGTACAGAGAAAGCATCGGTGCCCCCTACCAACATCCACTGCCCAAGCCTTACAAACAGTGCCTTTGAATCATGGTTGAGTGACCCAGGCATTAATAAACTAAAAAGTAGCTCTAACTCTTTTCGTAGTAACCAGATGAAGTGTAACACCTGGGCCCACTGCCCTAGGCTCTTGTAGAGTTTCAGGAATGATGACTGGCCCCACAAACCACCACTAGCCTTAACTGTGCACTTTTTCCTCACTCACACGCAAGTCGGGGTCAACTTCCTGACTGGTCACCCATCCTAAAACTACTCCAAGATGAGCATGCTTAACTATGGAGTTCTTCAGTGATGGGCTCCCGGAAAAGGAGGTGCACTTTGGTGATATGGGTAGTCCAATCATTCCTTTTAAGATCATCTTATCCAAGGCCTCAAATCCTAGGATGTTACAATCTCCACCACTTAGACTCTTGACATCCTCATCAAGGCTCAACTATATGGCCTTATAATCATTCCCCATTTCAGTGCTGACCCAAATGACCCATGTACACCCATCTCCCGATCACGGTTTCCAACATAAGGGCGGCTCCATCAACTCGGATAGCCCTTTCCAACATGCATGGACACTTCCAACGCATGGGCGGCTCCATCAACTCGGATAGCCCTTTCCAACATGCGTGGACCGCACAGCTCAAAGACTGGCATGGCATAGGCCCATGTGGGCCCCACCTACTGGAGGGGAATTGGCTCTGATACCATTTAAAACACCTGGGCCCACTGCCCTAGGCTCTAGTAGAGTTTCAGGAATGACGACTGGCCCCACAAACCACCATTAGCCTTAACTGCATGTTTTTTCCTCACTCACGTGCAAGTCGGGGTCAACTTCCCGACTGGTCACCCATCCTAGTACTACTCCAAGATGAGCATGCTTAACTATGAAGTTCTTTAGTGATGGGCTCCCGGAAAAGGAGGTGCACCTTGGTGATATGGGTAGTCCAAACATTCCTTTTAAGATCATCTTATCCAAGGCCTCAAATCCTAGGATGTTACATGAAGATTTAACACACAATGATCACTTATAAGGTTAGGAATCACCTCTCCCCATAGAGATGGAAACAGGTCCAAGAAAGCAACATCAAAAAATATCTATCAATCTTAGAGAACGTACTTTTCCATGTTTTGCTTTTGCTGTCCCAGGTATAAAAATTACCTTTAAAAGAGACTTCCAATAACCACATATCATCCATGAACAAATTGAACTCTTCCATACTCCTACATGAAGGAGGGTTCTTGCCAGCCTTCTCAGAAATCAGCCTTACAACGCCCCAAGCAGACACCAAGGTAAACCATTAGTATTAACTTGTTTGAGTAAACTCCACAAATGAGACCTATCATCATCCCCATTCGCTCCATACACATCCAAAAGCATAAACTTAGAATCTCCAGCTATAACCTCACAATGAATTAGTTGTTCACTTTCTTCACATTTAGAAACAATAATCGACGGATTAGACCATATCACCAAGATACGAGTGTAAGAATAGAAACCTGAATTGTCCAGAAACATAGCACTAGGCAAAAGCTGATTCACTATCTCAGATACATCACCTCTTCCAACTCTAGACTCCAGGATAATGTACATATCCACTTTATGTTTCTACATCTCCTCCTGAATGTGAGGGAGTTTATTATGAATTCCCCTCACATTCCAAGCAACAACAGAAAGATTAATCATTTGGGATAGGAGAAATGGACCTAGCACCTGCACCCCCTATATCATCTTTACTTAGACGAGCACTCTTTGTACCTTCTTTAAGACTTTCCAGTAGTGTGAATCTATTCCTAGAAATATGGATATGCGTAGCTGATGAGACAGGTTTAGTGTGGATGTGAGGAGGAGATTTAGACTTCCTTCGGTGAGTTTCCCACCCAGGCAAAGGGACAGGAGTAATCACTGGAGGAGAGACTTTCACTTTCTCTCTAGTTCTCAACACTCCATTCACACTAACCAACAACTTCGACATAGGCATTTCCTCAATCACTAAGTTTTCGGCTACATCTTCAACAACATCACAAAACACCTCACCTTCTTCTGTCACTTTATCAGTAATGATCTTCAGAACCCATTTGGTTGTAGTCTTCACTTTCCCTTCCAGCCTCTTCACAGTAGGTTCTTCACATATGAAACTTTCATGCCCAAAATTACCATAGGTTCTATACCTATCCAGATCCCACTCACATTCAAACAAAATAATATCAACATGGCCATCATCACTTTGGATCTCCAGTGACTTGGGAAATTGGAAGTCTACTGGAATTAGAATCTGCATTCTCGCATACTCCAATCTGGTATACTCTAATGTGAGTTTATCCACCGACCATGGCTTCCCAAGAACATATCCAGTCTTATTAAACATTTCTCAATCCCAGAGCTCAAGAGGAAGTTCCTTGATCTTCAGCCACACAAGATTTTCTGATAACTTCAGCTTCTCTAAGGATTCACCCCTCTCCCATCTTTTGATTATCAGTGGTTTTCTAGCAACAAACCATGACCCTCCTTCCACAGCTGTGATTAGATCTTCTTCATTTGAGAATAGAACAACAAAAAAACCATTTCCCCTTGACCTGACCTCCAAGGATCCTTTCACATTCCAAATTTGAGCAAAATGGCGCACCAGAATAGACCACTTCAGTTCCAGTTCGACAATATATCCCGTAGTTGACAGATGCCACCTCTTCACGTTTCTCAGCAATACACTTGGGGTAGACCAGTTTACCATCAACCACCTCTACATCCACCTTTGACAGTCTTCCAAGGGAAACATCCTTCTTCTCTGCCACCATATCTGCCAAGGATTTTGGCGTCTGAGAGACTTGAAACGAAGCAACATTGGGAGTAGAACTTTAGAAGCTTTTCTCCCAATCCAAACCAGATCCATTCTTCCCTCTGGTTACTCTTCCCGATCCATTAGGCTCTGCGTCAGTCACCGATAGAGTTGAAGATATCACCTCTTCCTTCTTTGTCAGGGACACTTCTCCCTTCTCCATTGAGATAGCCTCACTCGTCTTTGTCAGGATCGCTTCTCCTTTGGGAGTAGACATCCCGTCTAGAGATAATGACACAACCATTCCATTCGTATGTAGAGGTTATACATTGTCCATATTTTGATAATGAATCAACCATTCCATTCATATGTATCTAATATGTGTATTCAAGATTGATCTCATATTTTAGGTAAATGAAAAGAATCAATTTACATAAGCCCTAGATTGTCAAAGATCAAGTCAAATGCAATGCAAGTGTACTAATAAGGAAATCCCTTCAAACAACCTTAGAAGAATTTTGTAATCACTTATATTGATGATATGACTTGTAACTAAGATGAGAAAAATATGTGGGACACTTGGTACCAAGTTTTAATCACTTTTTAATCACTTTAGAAAATTGATCACATACTACTGATCGGTCATTTCAATCTTGACCGATCCCTTAGATCAATTTTCTGTTGTATTCATCGGTCGAGTTGTGCATTCACAGAACTCGACCGAATCTTACTAACCAAATGAGATTTTAACTGATCGATCGAGTTTCCCAGGGCAAACTCGACCGATAGTTTGAAAATTGGGTTTGTCTTTTAGCCAATTGATCGAGTTACCTTTATTGAATCTCAACTGAATTCACTGTACGGAAAATGCAGAAAAAGTGATTCTAACCGTTGGTGACTTGTTTGGACGAAATTAGATCTGTTACCTTGAGAAAAATTGGCTATAATTTGACCTAAGTGTTCCCCAACTCAAGGAAGCACCCCCAACTATAAATAGGACCACTTGGAGTTCATTCCAAGGTTGCTCATTCACTACACACAAGGTCATTGCTATAGTTGAGTGTTCTACTACTCCTTGAGCCCCTTTCACTCTCTAGTTTACACTTGATTTCATGATTTGTGAGTGAGTTCGGATTATTGTAAGAGATCTCCACCTTAGTACATGTAGATCTCTCAATCTTTCACTACTTCCCTATCCCCTTCTCTCATGAAGAAAAGTTGAAGCAAGCTCCATCGAGTGAAGAAGGAGCTATATCTGGTCCACTTCATGGTTGATGAAGAGGTGGTGATCTTCTCCAGGTGAAGGAGAAGGCAAAGGTTGAAGATCCAAGAGGAGAAGCAAAGTCCTTCAAGGCAGAAGACTTGAGCTTGAATGGGTAAGACCTATATGAATGTTGAAGATTCAAGCTAAGTGGATAAGTTCCTTGTTAAGGTGGAATATCTCCTTATGGTTGGATGGGTAAGTATGAGACGATCGAATCACAAATATGAGATCAATGAATGCAGAATTGATTAGCAACGGAATTAACAAAAATCACTAAAAATTTAAAACTTTTCTAAAGACATCACCAATCGATAAAACTCTTTCATAAAGAAACATGATCATTTGTTTACACCATGTGTCATCATTACATATTTGTATCAAAAGCATCTCGAGAATTACAACATCAACTACCTTGTTAACTGTACAAGGTAAGATACAAAATCTCGAGGCATCATGCCAAAATCTCAGATATACTGACTCCTAGGACCTGAGAGTACAGAGACGACACAGGACCTACTATCTACACCACATTACAGACAGTGTCTCCACCTGAGGATCACTTTTGTCCCTGAGATTACTACTGTTGTTGCTCACCCATTGATGGGTTCCTTCGTCCTCGGCGTCTACCTAAAAAGTCAAATCCCACGGGGGTGAGACAATTGAATAATTGTCCCAGCGAGAATTATAAATCTCTTCCAGAAGCTTTGTTATTTCATTAAAGGAATAACAAAAAGTGGTAGAAATATAAATATTCAACAGTAGGTAACATTGTATAAACTATGTGAAGCAGCATCCTTATAAGTAATCATTTCAATTATAACTTAATTGAACGACAAGACATATAACAATAAGAAATATGAAGAATATGTATACTAGTTACTTAACTAGATCACTATAAACAATGTATCATCAATCATTGTTTCTCGTAATTCAACCTAAGAAAATATGCTATGCGGCTGGTTACATTTTACAAACATATTTATGCCCTGAGGAGATGAGTTACACCTCTCATACTCCAACCAACCATCACTAGATCACAATCGGTACCATACATAGGTCATCAGGAGAGTCAGATTCCTATGACCTCATCACTCCTCAGTCAGTATGAGGATCAACATGCAGGACATCTCGTGTCACTGCTATAATAGCTTTCCAGGGTATTCTGGCAACTTCGCTATTTAGAGTTACAGTGGCGTTTTGTACTCTCTTCGCCATCGATGAATTTCTTTCTTATCTCTCATCGATGCGGCATTAACAACATCATTGGGAGATTAGTGATACATCATCCCGAAATAAACATATAATGAAGGATTGAGAGATTAATGATACATCTTCTATCAAATCCAACATTAGGACGTAAGGTTATTTGTGTCCATAACTCCCACATACTTAAAAGTAAGTGCTCCAGGAGTTCCCTTAGGAAAACTTGTTTCACCATCATTGGCACTGATGGATCTATGGTCAGGGCTATACATGATATCGTTATACTTGATTAGTTAAGTACATTACTGCATTCTTTAGCATCAAGCATGTTTTCAAACATAAACCAATAAAACAAATGCTATAAAGAAGGAATATTGTTTGTATCAAGTTCACATCACATACTTTAAACATTGGGATATCAATCCCTAACCATCCCATCATTGCGATTCAAGACTGTGGGTATTCAAACCCTTGTATCATCATAACAATTGTTACCAATAACATCTTATCATCCAGTCATTTCATCAGTATGACCTTTGATTATTGCAATGCATATATTACTCATGGCTCATTCATCCTATCAGGCTCATATGTTACCACTCACCAGATAACATAGCATATCATTATACTTGAAGCATGTAAAGTGTTTTCAATGCATATGACATCATAATCCTTACCTGGATATGATCACCTCTTTATGAAAACCTACATGGTTAACATTTACTAATAACATGCACATTGTAACTATATCAGCACAATACAAGTTCTTTTCAAATTATATATAGGATACCACGGCCGTGCTATCTTGCACAGTCATGCAAGAGTAAGTCACCACGGTCATGCTTCATTACACGGTTGTGCAACAAAGGTTTCACCATGACCGTGTCATATTACCACGGTTGGTTTCTAGAGTTAGGATTCTCATTCAATTTAATTAGAGTTATTCAACCCCTTAGTTTGATTAGGAATAGAGATTCCTTATCTCATGCTTTAATCATGGAGTTTCATGCTTAAAAGCATAACTCAGAATTAGGGTTTACTTGTTCATATCATCACTTCACCCTATATTAGGGTTTACTATTCACATTACATCACATTACCCTAGATTAGGGTTTACTATTCATATTATCATCATGTATGAAGATTACTTCATTCATGCCCTCAAATTAGATTGAGATTCATTAATAATCATAATTAGGGTTTCCATGAGGTCACTATGAAGGATCATACCCTAATTAGGTGTATTCATATATGTTGGAAGTATATTACTTGATTCTCAAACATATAGGGAGTCTTCTCTCTCCTCTTACTAATAGATGATGTTTACATCACTCTTGATCAGATTAAGACAAACCAACCTAGATAACATAGGTCAAGTCATTACTACTATGGTCATTAGGGTTTGCTTGATCAAGGGGTATTGACTACTTAAACTCATCAAGGTTACTTTGGTAATGTCCACCATAGACCATAACATGCATCAACCAACTAATCACTTGTTCCCTTAATCACTTTAGGTATCTTCAGGGTTTAGGATAATCAACCATTAAACCATCTAAGCCTTTAAAGCATTAAGCATTCTTGACCTTAAGAGACCCCAAATGGTTTTGCACTTTCAACCTCCAAACGGTTTTGAAACTGCATGGAGTTGTTGACTGTTTGGACCCTTTAACTTTCAAGACCGCATGGCCAAGTACCACTCAAGACCGTTTTCCCTAGGTGAGGTGAAGACCGTTTGGTCACGTTGACCATTTGGCCAACTTTGACTTTTGAAACCGCATGGATAAATCGATCTTGAAACCGCATGGCCACCAAATGGTTTGGGATCGTTTGGTCCCAAACGGTCTTGAGACCGTTTGGACCCAAACGGTCTTGAGACAGTTTGGACCCAAACGGTCTTAAGAACATTTGGAAACGGTCTTGAGACCGTTTGGACCCAAATGGTCTTAAGACCGTTTGGTCCAAACACCCTGAAACCCGCATGGACCAAAAAGTGTGTCAATATTTCAATATGAGTTAGGGTTTTCAATGTTGAACCCATCAATTGTTCATGCCATGGTTAACCACTTATCCATTGAGTCAATTAGGTCAACACTCTAATTATTTGACACTCAATTGACCCTCAATTGATCACCAATTAGGGCTTGGATCAATTGGATTAGGGTTTGGAATCGATCACCCTTCAACATGTATCAACATGAGTCTAATTGATGTTGAGACTATTGAACCATCATTCAATTGGGTCGTGACCTACCCCCAAACGGTCTTGGGATAATTTGGATGTTCACCAAACGGTCTTGGGACCGTTTTCCCATCATATCATCAAAATCCAAGTCAACCACTTAAGGTTTGGATCATTGGATTAATCACCAAATCAGCAATTGATTACAGTTTAACTTAGTAACATTGGATTATCAATTGCTTAACCATACTCACCCCTAAACCTCCAAATGGTCTTGGGTGATCTCCAAACGGTTTGAGACCATTTGGATGAGCTCCAAACGGTCTTGATACCATTTGGCTCATCCAATCCTTGGATTCTAGTGAACAAAATCATTAGGGTTTGAACTATTGAGTTGATCATCAAATCATCACTTAATTGCAAAGTGATTTGGTACCTTTAGACCTTCAATTGGTCAACCATGCTTAACCCTGGACCTCCAAATGGTCTTGGTGATCCCCAAATGGTCTTGAGACCGTTTGGGTGATTCCCAAATGGTTTTGAAACCATTTGGGCTAATCAACCCAAAACATCAACTCATTCCAATGCAAAATCAGCACTTAGCCGATTAGGGTTAACACCATATCTTTTGTCCTTCAATCACTTAACCATATCCAACCCTAGACCTCCAAACGGTCTTGGGTGACCCCCAAACGGTTTTGAGACCGTTTGGAAAATCCCCAAACGGTTTTGATAATTAACCCAAAAAGTCAAATCAGCCAAGTTGAAAATCAGTACTTAATCCAATTAGGGTTTACCTAATTGATTATCCTTCAACTCATGATTCCTTTGGAACTAATCCATAAATTTTGGTGAGTTATTAACCAACATCATTAGGAACAGGAATCTCAAACGGTCAACCCTCTCAAACGGTTTTGAAACCGTTTGCCCAAAAAGGCAAATTAATCAAGCTGAAAAATCAGCACTTAATCCAATTAGGTTTGCCTAATTGATTAGCCTTCAACTCACGATTCCTTGGGATTTAACCCATAAAATTTGGTGTTTTATCAACCAACATCATTAGGAACAGGAATATCAAACGGTAAACCCTTGTTCAACCCTCTCAAACGTTCTTATGACACCATTTGCCCTTCAAACGGTTTTGAAACCGTTTGCTTCCAAAATGGTTTTGCAAACCGTTTGGGCAAGAGGTGGAGGACCATTTGCTAAAGTAAGATTAGAATGAAATTTGGAATTAATGCCACCATCTTATACCTCAAGAACCTGGTCTGTTTTTCACGATTTTTGGTTGCAAGAACACTTAGAAGTATGGAAGAAAAGAAAGCAAGCAATGTTTTCATAGGAAGAAGATGTATAAGCAAAGCTTTAAGGTTTAGAGTTATAAAACCCACCTTAGAATCTGATCTATAGCTCCAAGCTCCGTATCTTTAATGGTGTGTTGAGATCCAGGGGTCGTCCAAGGTCCTTTCTTCAAGAATTTGATGGAGAAGATGGCTAGAAACAAGAGTTGTGTAAGGAAAACTAGCAAACCAACCTTGTAATGGGATTTCCTCCATGAATCCAAGCTAGAAGATGACAAAAACTTACCTAGATGAACTTGGTCATCCTACTCTGCTCTAGAGCTCCTCCTAAGTCGGTCCAAGCAAGAAGATGAGAAGAGGAAATGAAGGAAACGATCCCTTGCCTTGTAAAAGGGATGTGCTAATATATTTTGGGCATATTTTCAAGATAATGATAATTACTTCCGTATTTCTCATATGGGTCCTTCTCCATTTCTTTGCCACGTTTCCCTCCCTCCTTATCACATGCAACACTTGTCCTTATCCACGTTTTAGAGGAAAAGAAACCAAACTTTTTACTAAGTTGCACATATAAAAAGGTCATTTTGCAAACATCTTGATTATTTATTAATAAAGGTTATCCTTCTTATTTGATCACTCAAATGAGGCACCCCCCTCATTTTATTTACTCTACTTGATGCTAAAAAGCATGATAGATACTCTAGAAGGTATATTTTACATGTTGCACCCTATGTTTTTGGTAAATTGCACTTTACACCAAAACTAGGGTTTAAAGCACAAGGATTGCTCTACAAGCTACATCTTGGTGCCCAAGCTTGGAGAATCCATATCACTACATCATATTCATTCTTATGATGTCTAAACATCATAGGAACATCTTAACATGTGCAATCTGCAAGTTAACCCCTTAGATTGGGTAATTTGCACATAGGTCCACTTTTAACAAAACAATATTACATCATTGTTCAAAAAGGACAGAAATGGAAATATAAGTTCCTCAGGAGCTTTAATTACATATCAAAAGATAATCAAAAGCATATAATCACATGTCTTAAGCAAAATTCCTAGGGTTAGTTCATAACCCAGGACAGGGATGTTACAAATTATCCACCCCTTACAAGGATTTCGTCCCCGAAATCAATCAAAACATATTAACAAGACATATTAAGAGAAAAGAGCAGGGTATTTCCTTCTCATCTCTTCCTCTAGTTCCCATGTGGCTTCTTCAACACCACGATGACTCCAGAGAACTTTCACAAGACTTATGTCTTTCTTTTTCAGATTTTTAATTCTTTTATCAAGGATTGATATAGGTCCTTCTTCATAATATATATCATCATTTAATTCTACCTCCATAGGTTGCAAAACTAATTTTGTATCAGGATGACATTTCCTAAGCATGGAAATGTGAAACATAGGGTGTAACTTCTGTAACTCTGGTGGTAACTCTAGCTTATAGGCTACTCTTCCAATCCATTCAATGATTGGATAAGGCCCCATAAATCTAGGAGCTAACTTCCCTTTCCTTCCAAATCTCAGAACTCCTTTCTAAGGTGAGACTTTGAGATACACTCTGTCTCCAACTTGGGATTCTAAAGGTCTACGACGTTTATCAGCGTAAGATTTTTGCCTATCCTGTGTAGTTTTTATTTGTTGTTGTATTATTTTAATCTTTTCTGTGGCCTGCTACACAAAATCAGGACCTAACAGTTGGTATTCACCAGTTTCATACCAACATAGGGGTGATCTACAACGTCTACCATACAAAGCTTCATAAGGTGCCATGTCAATGCTATGTTGATAGTTGTTGTTGTAGGAAAACTCTATCGAGCTTAGGTGCAAATCCCAACTCCCTGTAAACTAAAGAACACATGATCTAAGCAAGTCTTCCAAGGTCTGTATAGTCCTTTGTGACTGTCCATCAGTCTAAGGATGAAAGGTTGTACTAAACCTTAACTGTGTGCCTAAGGATTTATGAAGTCTCTCCCAAAAACGACTCATAAATTGGGGACCTCTGTCAGAAATGATGGTAACTGGGACTCCATGAAGCCGTACTATCTCTTCAACATATAACTGTGCTAGCTTCTCAGCGGAATAGGTTGTTTTGATAGGCAAGAAATGTGATGTCTTTGTCAACCTATCAACTATTACCCAAATGGAATCATGCCCTTTGCTTGTCCTGGGTAGGCCAACAACAAAATCCATGGTTATATGATCCCACTTCCACTGTGGTATGGGTAAAGGTTGCATTGTTTCTACAGACTTCTAGTGTTCAGCTTTAACTTGCTAACACACAGGACACCGCATCACAAACTCAGCAACATCCTTCTTCATTCCAGCCCACCAATACATATCTTTCAAGTTTCGATACATCTTGGTGCTTCCTGGATGCATAGCATACATCGAAGAATGAGCTTCTTCTAGAACTAACTTTCTCAAGTTATCCACATCAGGAACTATCATTCTACCATGATAACATGCTACTTGGTCATCTGAGTCATGGAAACCATCTCGTTTCTCATTACCATACTCCGATCTGATCTGTTGAACTGCAGCATCAACTTGATGTGCCTCCTTGATCTGCTCTCTCAGAGTAGGTTTTATATGCATCTCAGCTAACAACCCAGCTAACAATGATACTTTCAAATGTACATTGTCTTGTCTTAAGGCGATAAGCACATCTCTCCTAGAGCATACCAAAAAGTTCAGTTGTGCTTTATCTAAGGTTGGTGTTGCTAATTTCCTACTCAAAGCATCTGCAACCACATTGGCCTTCCCTGGGTGGTAATCAATTGTACAATCATAATCTTTGATTAACTCCATACAGCGGTGTTGCCTCATGTTAAGCTCATGCCGAGAAAAGATGTACTTAAGGTTCTTATGATCAGTGAAAATCTAGAATGTCTCTCCATAGAGATAATGTCTCCAGTTTTTCAAGGCATGGACCACAGCAGCTATCTCTAGGTCGTGTGTCAGATAATTCTCCTCGTGTTTCTTAAGCTGTCGTGAAGCAAAAGAAATCACTTGTTTATCCTACATCAACACACATCCAAGTCCATTCTTAGAGGCATCACAGAAAACTATATATCATTTCCCTTGCTCAGGTAACACAAGCACTGGTGCACTTGTCAACCTCTCCTTCAACAACTGAAAAGATTGTTGACACTTATCACTCCAAACAAAAGGAACATCCTTCCTGGTCAACTTAGTTAAGGGTAAGGCTATTGAACTAAAGTTCTTAATGAACCTTCGGTAATAGCCTGTCAACCCTAAGAAACTACGGATCTCTGTCGGTGTCTTCGGTTGTTCCCATTATAGAATAGATTCTACCTTTTTAGGGTCAACACGAATACCCGAGACAGATATCACGTGTCCAAGGAAAGATACTTCCGGTAACCAAAACTCACACTTGATAAACTTAGCATAAAGCTTGTTTTTCCTTAACAAATTTAGGGTCTGTCGAAGATGTTGTTCGTGCTGCTGAGCTTCTCTACTATAGATCAGAATGTCATCTATAAAGACAACAACACACTGATCGAGAAAAGGTCGGAAGATTCTATTCATAAGTTCCATGAATGCGGATGGTGCATTAGTTAGTCCAAACGGCATAATTGTGAACTCATAGTGACCATACCTCGTCCTAAAGGCAGACTTGGGTATGTCACTATCCTTAATACGAAGTTGGTGATATCCTGATCTCAAATCTATCTTTGAGAAGACGGTTGCACCACACAACTAGTCAAAAAGATCATCAATCCTTGGCAGAGGATACTTATTCTTTATTGTTACTTTATTTAACTATCTGTAATCAATGCATAACCGTATTGATCCATCTTTCTTTTTAACAAAGAGCATTGGAGTACCCCAAGGTGAAGTACTCGGTCAGATGAAACCCTTCTCAAGCAACTCTTGCAACTATTTCTTGAGTTCTACCATCTCAGTAGGCGCCATCCTATACGGTGTTTGTGCTATAGGTTGTGTGTCGGGGATTAAATTGATTTCAAAATCAATTTCCCGAGGCAGTGGCACACCTGGAAGTTCTTCAGGAAATACATCTTCAAATTCTCTGACTACAGGAACTTCAGTAGGGTTAGGACTATCCATGGTAGTATCTACCACATGGGCCAAGAATGCATAACATCCTTGCCTCATCAACTTCTCAGCAACCATAGCTGAAACGAGACAGGTGGTTAGAATCTTTCTCTCTCCTTGAAAGATCCATGTGTCACTATCATTAGCGAACACAACTTGCTTGGACTCACAATCCAAGAAAAACTTATACCTTTCTAAGGTATCCATCCCAAGGATTATATCAAATCCATGCATCTGAAGTGGTATGAGATCCACTTGAATGCGATGTTCAGAAAAGAAGAGAATGTAGGGAGAACATACCTCCTGCAACATAGTAGACCCCATCAATGGAGTTTCTAGAAACAAACTATCTGCTCTGTGACTTGTAGTCAAGTTGCAGTCACGAATCACTCTTCGAGTGATAAAGGAGTGTGTAGCACCCGGATCAATCAAAACAGATACAACGTAAAACATAGACATATCAGAATATAACAATTCCATCTGACCTGTTACAACTCGAGGGTTGATAACTGCATCAAGTGGATTCATCGCATAGAATCTCCTTGTCGCTTGTGGTTGATTTGGTGCTTGATGACTAGATGCCGATGATCCAGCTTGGGATGCTTGTCCACGTCCTCTAGCTTTACCTAGAAATAGTCATCTTTGAGATCCTTGCTGATTCTGCCTCTGAGGTTGAGTCACACTCACTTCTATGACTCTGCAATCCTTCATCAGATGTCCCATCTTTCCACACTTTATAACAACTTATGTTCAGTTGTTGTGGTATGGGTGGTCCTGTAACTGACATAGATGCTGAACTGCGAGCTCCTCCTAGTGGTAGGCGTCGTCCTCTACCCCTATTTGATGTCCACTGCGTCCGGGTATTGGATCTAGGTGGTGGCATAGGTGCAGAAAACCTAGGTTGCTTAAAACCTTTGGACAAAGATCCTTGATACATCATCTTGTTCTAGGTTTGTCTCTTCTCTGCTATAGACCTCTCTACTCTTTGGACTGACTCAACCAAGGTAGCAAACCTTTCTCTGTTCTCTAGGGCAGACACAGGAGTAGTCAACTCAGCGTTTAACCCTTTTTCAAAATGCCTTATCCTTTCTTCATCTGTGGTCGCCATGTGCAGACAAAATCACAACATCTCCATGAACTTAGCCTTGTATTCACTAATGTTCATTGGACCTTGTCTTATCCTCTCGAACTGAGAGATTTTCTCATCCAGAAATGTCTTAGGGAAATATCTGTTGACAAATTCCCATCTGAAAACTTCACATGCAACCTCCACACCATGCCTCTTCTGTTCTTCCATGGTCCACCAATGACCAGCACTCCCCTTGAGAAGGTACAAAGCATGTCTAACCTTCTCAGCTTCTGGGATGTTCAGGATTCTAAAGGCCTTCTCTAGTTCGGTTAACCACAAGTTGGCATCTGCGGGATGAGGTGTTCCCAAATACTCTTTGGCTCCAACTCGGTGAAGTTGTTCAAACATCTTGTCGATTCCTTGTCCTTCAGGTTGGGCAGGTGCCCTAGGTGCAGGCATAGGTATCCTATCAGTTATGTGTGTCATGGCAGTCATAAACTGCCCAAACATGGTCTGGACGGTTGGGTTCCCCATGTCAGCTGGATCGAACTGGGGTGGTTCAGGCATAGGTTGCTCTATCTCTGGGTTTCTTGCACCTTCTATGGGTGCAGCAACACTACTCTCTGCGACATATTCCTCGTGTGGTCCAGACATCCTTAGTCTTATCTTTATCTCCCGAGGAGTAGAAGACACTATCAGACATACTGGAAAGCACTAGAACAGACTCAACATCCCAAGTCCTATCTCTCTGTAGATTCAGCGAACCTAGATCTCTAATACCACTAAATTGAGATGATCGAATCATGAAAACGAGATCAATGAATGCGGAAGTGATTAGGAGCGGAATTAACAAAAATCACTAAAAATTTAAAACTTTTGTAAAGAGATCACCAATCGATAAAACTCTTTCATAAAGAAACATGATAAGTTGTTTACAACATGTGTCATCATTACATCTCTGTATCAAAAGCATCTTGAGAATTACAACATCAACTACCTTGTTAACTGTACAAGGTAAGATACAAAATCTCGAGGCATCATACCAAAATCTCAGATATACTGACTCTTAGGACCTGAGAGTACAGAGACGACACAGGGCCTACTACCTACACCACATGACAGACAGTGTCTGCACCTAAGGATCATTGTTGTCCCTGAGATTGTTGTTGTTGTTGCTCACCCACTGATGGGTTCCTTCGTCCTCGGCATCTACCTAAAAATTTGAATCCCACGGGGGTGAGACAATTGAATAATTTTCCCAGTGAGAGTTATAACTCTCTGCCAGAAGCTTTGTTATTGCATTAAAGGAATAACAAAAGGCGGTAGAAATATAAATATTCAACAGCAGGTAACATTGTATAAACTATGTGAAGCAGCATCCTTATAAGTAATCATTTCAATTATAACTTAATTGAACGACAAGACATATAACAATAAGGAATATGAAGAATATGTATACTAGTTACTTAACTAGAGCACTATAAACAATGTATCATCAATCATTGTTTCTCGTAATTCAACCTAAGCAAATATGCTATGTGGCTGGTTACATTTTACAAACATATTTATTCCCTGAGGAGATGAGTTACACCTCTCATACTCCAACCGACCATCACTAGATCGCAATCGGTACCAGACATAGGTCATCAGGAGAGTCGGATTCCTATGACCTCATCACTCCTCAGTCAGTATGAGGATCAACATGCAGGACATCTCGTGTCTCTGCTATAATAGCTTTCCAGGGTATTCTGGCAACTTCGCTATTTAGAGTTACAGTGGCGTTCTGTACTCTCTTCGCCATCAAGGAATTTCTTGCTTATCTCTCATCGATGCGGCATTAACAACATCATCGGGAGATTAGTGATACATCATCCCAGCATAAACATATAATGAAGGATTGAGAGATTAATGATACATCTTCTATCAAATCCAACATTAGGACGTAAGGTTATTTGCTTCCATAACCCCCACATACTCAAAAGTATGTGCTCCTGGAGTTCCCTTAGGAAAACCTATTTCACCATCATTGGCACTGATGGATCTATGGTTAGGGCTCTACATGATATCATTATACTTGATTAGTTAATTACATTCTGCATTCTTTAGCATCAAGCATGTTTTCAAACATAAACCAATAAAACAAATGCTATAAAAAAGGAGTACTATTTGTATCAAGTTCACATCACATACTTTAAACATTGGGATATCAATCCCTAACCATCCCATCATTGCGATTCAAGACTGTGGGTATTCAAACCCTTGAATCATCATAACACTTGTTACCAATAACATCTTATCATCCAGTCATTTCATCAGTCTGACCTTTGATTATTGCAATGCATATATTACTCATGGCTCGTTCAGCCTATCAGGCTCATATGTTACCACTCACCAGATAACATAGCATATCATTATACTTGAAGCATGTAAAGTGTTTTCAATGCATATGACATCATAATCCCTACCTGGATATGATCACCTCTTTATGAAAACCTGCATGGTTAACATTTACTAATAACATGCACACTGTAACTATATCAGCACAATACAAGTTCTTTTCAAATTATATATAGGATACCACGGCCGTGCTATCTTGCACGGTCGTGCAAGAGTAAGTCACCACGGTCGTGCTTCATTACACGTTCGTGCAACAAAGGTTTCACCATGATCGTGTCATATTACCACGACTGGTTTCTAGGGTTAGGATTCTCATTCAATCCAATTAGAGTTATTCAACCCCTTAGTTTGATTAGGAATAGTGATTCCTTATCTCATGCTTTAATCATGGAGTTTCATGCTTAAAAGCATAACTCAGAATTAGGGTTTACTTGTTCATATCATCACTTCACCCTAGATTAGGGTTTACTATTCACATTACATCACATTACCCTAGATTAGGGTTTACCATTCATATTATCATCATGTATGAAGATTACTTCCATTAATGCCCTCAAATTAGATTGAGATTCATTAATCATCATAATTAGGGTTTCCATGAGGTCACTATGAAGGTTCATACCCTAATTAGGTGTATTCATATATGTTGGAAGTATATTACTTGATTCTCAAACATATAGGGAGTCTTCTCTCTCCTCTTACTAATAGATGATGTTTACATAACTCTTGATCAGATTAAGACAAACCAACCTATATAACATAGGTCAAGTCATTACTACTATGGTCATTAGGGTTTGCTTGATCAAGGGGTATTGACTACTTAAACTCATCAAGGTTACTTTGATAATGTCCACCATAGACCATAACATGCATCAACCAACTAATCACTTGTTCCCTTAATCAATTAAGGTATCTTCAGGGTTTAGGTTAATCAACCATTAAACCATCTAAGCCTTTAAAGCATTAAGCATTCTTGACCTTAAGAGACCCCAAACGGTTTTGCACTTTCATCCTCCAAACGGTTTTGAAACCGCATGGAGTTGTTGACCGTTTGGACCCTTTGACTTTCCAGACCGCATGGCCAAGTACCACTCAAGACCGTTTGCCCTAGATGAGGTGAAGACCGTTTGGTCACGTTGATCGTTTGGCCAACTTTGACTTTTGAAACCGCATGGATAAATCGATCTTGAAACAGCATGGCCACCAAACGGTTTGGGATCGTTTGGTCCCAAATGGTCTTGAGACCATTTGGACTCAAATGGTCTTGACACCGTTTGGACCCAAACGGTCTTAAGACTGTTTGGTCCAAACACCCTCAAAACGGCATGGACCAAAAAGTGTGTCAATATTTCAATATGAGTTAGGGCTTTCAATGTTGAACCCCTCAATTGTTCATGCCATGGTTAACCACTTATCAATTGAGTCAATTAGTTCAACACTCTACTGATTTGACACTGAATTGACCCTTAATTGATCACCAATTAGGGCTTGGATCAATTGGATTAGGGTTTGGAATCGATCACCCTTCAACATGTATCAACATGAGTCTAATTGATGCTGAGACTATTGAACCATCATTCAATTGGGTCGTGACCTACCCCCAAACGGTCCTGGGATCATTTGGATGTTCACCAAACGGTCTTGGGACCATTTGGCCATCATATCATCAAAATCCAAGTCAACCACTTAAGGTTTGGATCATTGGATTAATCACCAAATCAGCAATTGATTACACTTTAACTTAGTAACATTGGATTATCAATTGCTTAACCATACTCACCCCTAGACCTCAAAACGGTCTTGGGTGACCTCCAAACGGTCTTGAGATCTTTTGGATGATCTCCAAACGATCTTGAGTCCGTTTGTCTCATCCAACCCTTGGATTCTAGTGAAAAAAATCATTAGGGTTTGAGCTATTGAGTTGATCATCAAATCAGCACTTAATTGCAAAGTGATTTGGTACCTTTAGACCTTCAATTGGTCAACCATGCTTAACCCTGGACCTCAAAACGGTCTTGGGTGATACCCAAACGGTCTTGAGACCGTTTTGGTGATTCCCAAACGGTTTTGAAACCGTTTGGGCTCATCAACCCAAAACATCAACTCATTCCAATGCAAAATCAGCACTTAGCCGATTAGGGTTAACACCATATCTTTTGTCCTTAAATCACTTAACCATATCCAAACCTAGACCTCCAAACGGTCTTGGGTGACCCCCAAACGGTTTTGAGACCACTTGGGTAATCCCCAAACGTTTTTGAAACCGTTTGGGCTAATTAACCCAAAAAGTCAAATCAGCCAAGTTGAAAATCAATACTTAATCCAATTAGGGTTTACCTAATTGATTAGCCTTCAACTCATGATTCCTTTGGAAATAATCCATAAATTTTGGTGATTTATTAACCAGAATCATTAGGAATATGAATATCAAACGGCAAACCCTTGGTCAACCCTATCAAACGGTTTTGAAACCGTTTGCCCAAAAAGGCAAATTAATCAAGCTGAAAAACCAGCACTTAATCCAATTAGGTTTGCCTAATTGATTAGCCTTCAACTCACGATTCCTTGGGAGTTAACCCATCAAATTTGGTGGGTTATCAACCAACATCATTACGAACAGGAATCTCAAATGGTAAACCCTTGTTCAACCCTATCAAACGTTCTTATGAAACCATTTTCTCTTCAAACGGTTTTGAAACCGTTTGCTTCCAAAACGGTTTTGCAAACTGTTTGGGCAAGAGGTGGAGGACCGTTTGCTAAAGTAAGATTAGGATGAACTTTGTAATTAACGACACCTTCTTATACCTCAAGAACCTGGTCTGTTTTTCACGGTTTTTGGTTGCAAGAACACTTAGAAGTATGGAAGAAAAGAAAGCAAGCAACGTTTTCATAGGAAGAAGATGTATAAGCAAAGCTTTAAGGTTTAGAGTTATAAAACCCGCCTTAGGATCTGATCTAGAGCTCCAAGCTCCGTATCTTTAATGGTGTCTTGATCTCCAGGGGTCGTGCAAGGTCCTTTCTTCAAAAATTTGATGGAGAAGATGGCTAGAAATAAGAGTTGTGTAAGGAAAACTAGCAAACCAACCTTGTAATGGGATTTCCTCCATGAATTCGAGCTAGAAGATGACCAAAACTTACCTAGATGAACTTGGTCGTCCTCCTATGCTCCTGAGCTCCTCCTTAGTCGGTCCAAAGCAAGAAGATGAGAAGAGGAAATGAAGGAAACGATCCCTTGCCTTGTAAAAGGGATGTGCTTATATATTTTGGGCATATTTTCAAGATAATGATAATTACTTCCTTATTTCTCATATGGGTCCTTCTCCATTTCTTTGCCACATTTCCCTCCCTCCTTATAACATGCAACACTCTTCCTTATCCACGTTTTAGAGGAAAAGAAACCAAACTTTTTACTAAGTTGCACATATAAAAAGGTCATTTTGCAAACATCTTGATTATTAACTTATAAAGGTGATCCTTCTTATTTGATCACTCAAATGAGGTGCCCCCACCATTTTCTTTACTCTACTTGATGCTAAAAATCATGAGAGATACTCTAGAAGGTATATTTTACATGTTGCACCCTATGTTTTGGGTAAATTGCACTTTACACCAAAACTAGGGTTTAAAGCACAAGGATTGCTCTACAAGCTACATCTTGGTGCCCAAGCTTGGAGAATCCATATCACTACATCATATTCATTCTTATGATGTCTCAACATTAGAGGAACATCTTAACATGTGCAATCTGCAAGTTAACCCCTTAGATTGGGTAATTTGCACATAGGTCCACTTTTAACAAAACAATATTGATGTTGAGAATGTTGAGATTCCTGACCAGGCTGATGTTGAGAATGTTGATGTTGATGAGGATGTTGGTGATGGTGAGGATGATGGTCATGGCTCTGGTGGTGACTCCGGTGATGAAGGAGTTGTTGCTATTGCACCTTCAAATGGGGACGATGACTACGAGCATGATGTTGAGGATGACGATGATGATGTGGACATAGATAGCTTAGATGTCTAGATGTTCTTAGTTTCTAGTCTAGTTTGCTAATCATATATAACTTTCTAGGCTATTTTGTATTAAAAACATCTGGGCACATAATCTGAGATGTACTATTTTATCTTTAGCTTTCATTGATTCTCACTGGTAGTTGTTTTTATGGGAACATGCTTTTGAGTTGTAGTCTATGTGTTGTGTACTCTTTCTCTTTGATCAGTTATATCTTATGATTTGGTGCAATATTTCACCATATTTTGATTATGACCTATCTTGTGTGTTTCTCTCATCTCTGTTGGATATATGTTATGAGATTGCATGTTTGTATATTTGCTTGGTTGTGTTTGGAGAAGACTATTTGTATGCTCTTCTACCCCCTTCCTTTTTGATAATGTCAAATGGGACAGAGAAAATTCAATGTCTTGAAATGCAATCATATTTCTATTATTACTTATGTGATCCTTTTCTTGTTCTCTATATGCTTAATCATGTGACTTGCTAAAGGACCATATAGTACATGCATGTTATATTGCTTTGTGTAGAAAGAGTAACTGTGCAGGTTAAAGTAAGCATTGATTGAGGGGGAGTAATTCACATTGTGTAAATCTTGAATCCCCCAAATTCACAAGGAAAAGGTACACTTTCAATACTCTTTTCAATATGTTTGAGGAATGGTTTGTCATTGTCAAAAAGGGGGAGAGTGTTGACCTAGAGGTTATACATTGTCCATATTTTGATAATGACTCAACCATTCCATTCATATGTATCTAATATGTGTATTCAAGATTGATCTTAGGTTTTAGGTACATGAAAAGAATCAATTTAGACAAGCCCTAGCTTATCAAAGATCAAGTCAAATACAATGCAAGTGTCCTAATAAGGAAATCCCTTCAAATGACCTTAGAAGAATTTTTTAATCACTTGTATTGATGATATGACTTGTAACTAAGATGAGAAAAATATGTGGGACACTTGATACCAAGTTTTAATCACTTTATAAAATTGATCACAGCCTGCTGATCGATCGAGTTTCAATCTCGACCGATCCCTTGGATCTATTTTCTGTTATGTGCATTGATCTAGTTGTGCATTCACAGAACTCGACCAAATGGCTTACTGGCCAAATGTGATTTTAACTGATCGGTCGAGTTTCTCAGGACAAACTCGACTGATAGTTTGAAAATTGGGTTTGTCTTTTAGTCGATCGGTAGAGTTACATTTATTGAATCTCGACCGAATGGACTATATGAAAAACACAGAAAAAGTGATTCTAACCGTTGGTGACTTGTTTGGATAAAAATATATATGTTGCCTTGAGAAAAAATGGTTATAATTCGACCCTAAGTGTTCCCCAACTCAAGGGAGCACCCCCAGCTATAAATAGGACCACTTGAAGTTCATTCTAAGGTTTTTTATTCACTACACACAAGTTCCTTGCTATAGTTGAGTGTGCTACTACTCCTTGACCCCCTTTCTCTCTCTAGATAACACTTCATATTGTGATTTGTGAGTGAGTTAGGATTATTGTAAGAGACCTCCACCTTTGTGCATGTAAAGCTCTAAATCTTTCACTACTTCCCTATCTCCTTCTATCATGAAGAAAAGTTGAAGCAAGCTCCATCGAGTGAAGAAGGAGTTGTAGTTGGTCCTCTTCAAGGTTGATGAAGAGTTGGTGATCTTCTCCATGTGAAGGAGAAGGCAAAGGCTGAAGATCCAAGAGGATAAGTAAAGTCCTTCAAGGTAGGAGACTTGAGCTTGAATGAGTAAGACCTAGGTGAAGGTTGAAGATTCAAGCTAAGTGGGTAAGTTCCTTGTTAAGGTGGAAGATATCCTTGTGGTTGGATGGGTATGTCTTTTTATGGTATATTGCTATAAATCTCTATGGTGATATAATAGAGAAAAGCACTTGCAAAGTCCTAGAGGTTGACCTTTCTAGGTAGTGGACTGACTCACTTCTAGTTTGAAGTGTGGAACCACTCTACATCCCTTTGTCAAGTGCTTGCTATCAATCTCTCTCATCCTTGCTATGCTTATTAGATAGGACTTCAAATTGCCATTAAGCTATTGCTCCTAATTGATATAATTTGAAGGTTTAATCTATTTTGTGAGAAATTTGTAGCTCTATTTACCCCCCTATAGAGCCCTTAGATCTAATAGTGGTGCCATAACTCATTACAAGAAATCTCAAAATAAAATTTTAATAGTGAAAACATGTTCCTTACATACATATTGCCTTCGTAGCCAAGTTTCACATTATTTGCATAATTATAACTATTTTACTTCTCTTTAGAAAAGAAAATAGGATAACCCCAAAAGTATTAAATAAATTACTATAATCTCTAAAGTTGAATTAAACCTCAAATTCAAAATCTACACACAAAGATTATCCTATGTATTAATTTTCATCTTATTTGGACAAACTTGCCTATCCTAGTGTAATTTAGGAGAGAGAATGAACATTTAAGACTAAAATATTAAATAACATGTTAAATATCCCTAAAATGGAAAATTAATAATAAAATCATATTTTACATGTTTAGATTTTCTTGTAGGTTACGTTTCATAGTTTTGGAGAGTTTCTAGATGCCTCTAATTCATTAAAGGAGAAAAATAAGTGATAATATTTAAAAATAATAAATAATATTCTATGAGTCTTCAACAGTAAAAATTAATGCCAAAGTCAGATTCTTCGCTCCAAAATTAACTAACATGCCAAATTTGGGCTTAATTGGAGTTTATTTGCATCCTTATTTGGACAAGGAAAGAATTAAATTATTTATACATCCAAAGACTAAGGTTTCCTAATCACAATTGTGTCACATTTAGAATTTGTCTTTTTTTAGATGAGTGTGCACTTTTTTATCTATTGTATCTCTGTCTAATGAGTAGGACATTGCATCCTAGCTCATGCCCAATGTGGCAACAGACCAACGGTTTGTTGTGGATTGAAATCGTGATTTTTCCCACATTTCTCAATGAAATCCTAAGGTTGTATATTTTTGAAAAACCCAATACCACTCCCCCTATCTCCAAGCCTTATACATACATACTTCCATATAACCAACCTTATAAATAGATAACCCTCTCCCTAGTTCTGGGCTAACCCAAGCAATCCTTCCGTAGGTCTCAATTTCTCCTAGCATCGCCATTTTTCTACCTTCAATCTGAGTTTCAAATCTGAGATTCTAGCCCCTCTTCATGACACCTTTTTTTGTCAGAGCACAATTAATCTTCGGGTAAGCTCCTCCGATCACAGTTCTTCACTTCTGTGCATTCAAATCATTGTTTCATTGAGTAATTGGATTTTCCCCAAAATCGGCCATGTTCAGATGTACTGCTCCTCGTAGCCATGGCCACGGTCGTGCAAAGGGGATGTCTACCCCATGTATTTTTAGAAACTATCCTTGCTTCTTCTTCTTTTTATATTTTTCCTCTGAGGGTAAAAATGACTTTACCTAGTTCTTTTGAGCTCCTATTCACACTGAGTAAGGGATCTGAGTTGGCTTGGGCCCAGGTCAAATGGCTGGCCCTGATAGGGCGAGACTCAGTAGGGTGTTGATGCAATTTGGATACGCGTGGACTGAACAAATTTTCTGATTAGCCTAAACTTCTAAAAACCATAACTTATTCTATGATTATCCAAAAATTATGTACAAATATTCTTTGGGTTCATCAAATTATCCTCGATCTTTTGATCATATTTTCATCACATGATTCCAAAGTTTTAAAAACATTTAATAATTCATATTCACTTTATTATAATTGAATAAATATTTTAACAGGTAAAATTGGATCTTGGATCAAATCCATAATTAGTAACCATTATACCCACATTCTAGGCTAAAATCATGAGTTATTCTAGGGTTTTTCCGAAGGTTTGGTTTCTAGGGTTTTGATGAATGCATATGCATCCCTATTTTAGTTACATTATTAGTTTAATTTAGCATTCATATAGCTTATTTTTCCTCAAGTATATCTTTGTTTTGATCTACTTAGGTTTTCATGTTAATTTGTAGGAATTTGACACTTCTCTTGACTCCCTTGTAGGTTTTCAATTCTATCACTCTGCATCAAGTTTGCCTAGGGGGTCATGTTGATTGATACACAAAAATTGTGTCCAAGACCAAAATCTACCTATCGATCAACATGGCCATAGACCTTCAAAGTCATCAGTTATCAAGCCATTGACTCAATGATCGATAGCCTTGTCGAACTTCTAGGTCGATGACCCATCGATTCATTGGTCGAGACTCAGAAGGTCGACACTTAGGATCTCAACATCATCCTCGACCAACAACCAACAAGACATCAACCTACTGATCCAATGTTGTCAACACTCTTGTCGACGACCATAACTGCCCAACAGCCTTATCGACTATCAAGGTCTACAACCTCGTCAATGTCCAAGACTGATGAGCAGAAGTCCAAAGGCCATCGACCGACATATCGATCGATCGACAACAAATGGTTGAAACTGATGGAAATAGGTTGATAACCTCGACCCTATAAATAGGCCCCCACTACATTTGTACAGAGCATCTCAAAAATTCTATAGACAAAAATGCAGAAAGGATGTCACCGAGATCAGAACCAAAGACAACAACTATCGACCCAACGAGTTCTATCGACATGGTTAGGTATCACCCTATAGACTTGGAGACTTCAATCGACCTTCAAAAACTCCAAGACTTTGACCTCCCTTCTTAGGCAATCGATCTCTTCCCGAGATACTATTCCTCCACCTGCTTCTACTGCAAGTCAGGGTTAATACCTGAAAGAGAAAGAAGGAAAGAAATCATTTATCACACACTATGTTGAGCCACTTCTATTATCATTATGACCATGATGGTGTCATCCTCCTCTTCTAGTGATATTAATCTCACCATGTCGAGGGAGTAGTCTTTTCACTAGGGTGTGGGGATTAGCCCCACTACCAGTTTCTTGCAATTTCATTAGTATTCCAATTGTTGTATGAACACGTATAATTCATAACTAATCATGTATTGCATGTCTTGTGGATTGATTGATCAGCCACTTTACATGATTTATTATAATATTTTACCATGAGAACTTCAACGTTTAAGATTTGAATACCGATAAGCTTTGGTTGACACCCTGACGAGAGCTTTTGATGAAAAGTCTCTGGAGTAGTGGATAGTGGACATAGAAGTAACAAGACATTGAGCTTACATGATTATCTACTCATGCAAGTTTCTGACATTGAAAGGAGAAACTTACAGAACTCCAATTATATATTCATACATGTTTGGATTTGAATGATTGCACAGATTTGAGTAGTGGCAGTGAAACCTAGTTCCACCCTAGTGTTATCATCCTTTGATAACTAGTACTTTAATCTAGCTATTTTCTTTCTTGCAATCTTAGATTAATCAAACCAATCTCAACTCTTGTGATAAATACTAGTTATTTCCAAATTACTTTGATTAGATAATTCTTAAAAACATTGTCCCTTGGGATTTGATCCTTAATTGTACTGTGATAAGATCAATCTACTTGCAGGTGGCATTATTGCACTTTGGGTTTGGTAAACTCTAGGAATTATAATCCTAGTGAATTTGCTTGTGCGATAATATCCACTTCAAGTTTTCACCAAAATATGTCATTAAACCCTAATTGATGGATCAAATATTATATGTAGGTTTGAGTTGACTCTAGTCTTGTAAGATTAGGACCTAATCACTAAATTGACACTCAAGTCAAGGTATGATTGCATCCCATATTATTTCTATATTGAGCAATTTTTAATTCCTCCTTAATGTATGTTTGTATTCCATATTATTCCCATTGATAAATCACTTATGTTTCCATCTTTTTATGTATTTGAATAATTAAAATCCTAATTTGATTGCTACATGTATCTCCTTTGATATTGTTCTTGAAAGATATATTTTTATTATTTCTCTCACATCATCAACATTGTTGAATCTTCTTTAATGGCTCCTTTGATCCCATTTATATTTAGTTAATGTTCTCATCCCTCGTATTTTGATTTAGACTTGCTTACTCTTTTGTATGCATCATGTGGTGACAATTAGTATAATGAGACATATGTTATTTTATGCGGATGTGTAAATTCCCACACTTGGTAATCCAAAGGTGATAATTCTTGCAAGTGATATTATTAGAGCAGATGTGTATCTTATCCTACTCAGAGTAGATGTGTATATATTCCTACTCATTCCATATTTATGGTAGATGTGTTATTCCTACCATCATGCTTATATTGTTCTAGTATTGTCACATGTAAAACACATAGATGCCTTGCTCTTATTTATCATTTATTGAACTCCTAATATTTTATGTCTAGTTGGGCAGTCCTTACCTTTTCCTTTGGGAAGCCTTGCTTATTTGACGTCCTTTATTTCATAACATTACTCCATACTCGATTTAGCATGCACATACTAGTGTTTTGCTGACGTATCTACCTCTCCAGTCCCACTCCTAACAAACCTACCATGAAAACCAAGAATTTGGATCAAAATTCTATGGATTAATATAAAATGAAGCAAAACTAAATGTAAGTTAGTTGTAAAGTAAAATTATGGAAATGAATGCAAAACATGAGTTAAAAGGCAACTAAACTAGGATGAATATGCATTCTTGTCCCCCATATGTCCATCTTCGAATCCAGGTATATATTATGGTACCCATCAGAAATGGGAGGATCAAAGATGAACATCACTAAAGATTGGACTCTAACAAAACTTTGTGATCTGCCTTGATTTGTGGAGTTATCTAGGACTCAATAATTTGGGTACACATGGTATTTGAGACCCATATGGAGCATGTGACTAGAATGAATGCTGGTCTCACAACTTTCCTCTATACATGCAACATTTGTATGATGGTTTCCATTATCCCCACATCTCCATGGAATCTGAGACAAAACAATAGAAGGGATGATTCAAGGACGCTATAGGATTCCCTAGAGATGGAAAAGTCATGAATGAAATTCAAAGATTCTTAGAAGTTAGCATAATGATTTGCCTTTGACCCCTCATGAGTCTAACCAGCCAATGACATTTTTGGTTGACTATGCAAGCTTGAATGGTTCTTTTGTAGCCTCGTCTAGGTCAAACCTACCTTAGGAAGCATATCACCTCTACCAGAAGGACTAAACTAGACCAACCTATCAATGGAGAGACCGTAAATATGAGTTGCACCAAATAGACTTCTTCCAGGGAGTCTACATAACTATAAATTCTATGAGGGATATTTTTTTTCTTTTTTATTAGAGTACCACAAGTATTTTGTGAGGGATATACCATTCCTAATGTGTTTGAGAGTCAATGTACAATGATCAAATTATCAAGCTATGGCATGTTGATGATCTCCAGGCTAGGGCATCAGTGTACTTATGTAAGAGTTAAATTTGAGCTAATTTAACTAATGGTGGAAAAGTGGGGCCTATTTTCACAAGACAGGGAAGTAAACCCATATCAATGTAGATAGTGTAACACATTGGCCCATTGCCCAAGACTCTTATAGAGTTTTGGTTATGATGAAGATCCCCACATACCACTTCTAGCCTTAGTTTTACACTTTGTCCTCACTCACCAGAATCCGAGTTCAACTTCCCAATAGGTCACCCATACTAGTACTACTCCAGGCCAAGAATACTTAATTGTGACGTACCCATTGATGGGCTACCTGAACATGAAGTGCACATTGGTCATATGGGTAGTCCAATGATTCCTTTTAATACCATTCGATCAGAGGACTCAAATACTAAGATGTTATAATCTCCTCCACTTATATATGGCTCACAATCTCTTTCCCATTTTAATACAAACACGTAATGGCCAATGCACACCTAGATCCCATTTTTAAAAAGGGTGGTTTCATCTCACCTTAGAAGATAGTACTTTCCTCATGCCTAGCCCACATAGCTCATGACTAGTGTGTCACATGCCCACATGGGCCCTACCTATTGGGAGGGGAACTAGATCTAATACCACTTGTAACTCATTGGGCCACTACCAAAGTCTCTAGTAGAGTTTTAGCAATGATTATTGGCCTCATAGACCACCATTGGTCTTTGTTTCATTCTTTGTCCTTTAGCATGCACAACCCATGTTCAACATCTTGATAGGTCACCCATCCTAGTACTACCCTATTCCAAGCACATTTAACTATGACATACTTACTGATAGCCGACCTGAAATGGAGGTGCACATTGGAGATATGAGTATCCCAATCATTCTTACTAAGATCATTTAATTTGATGCCATAAATCCTGGGATGTTATTGACAATTTTTGTCCCTTCTACAATATGAAACTCTTGGATTTATTAAGTCATATATTCAAGGACGATTGTGTCTTAAGGAGGTTATCAATGAGAATAGTTGCAAAGTCTTCAAATAGTTTTTATTTTTGAACTATGTGTTTGTTATGGAAGATTCCCAATTTGGCAGCACTAGGATTTAATCAAAACATTGTTCAATATGGATAGTAGGCATGTCGTGGGATATGGGAAGGAGTTTGGATGAAAATACAGGGTGGTACCTTCTTTTTGAATGTGTGATATCATGTACTTGTGTATGGAAGTTCTTGAGTATTTTGTCATCATTCATTTTAACAGTGGTAGTTGGGCAACTTGGGGCCCATTATTGATGATGAAAATACCTTCATGGGAGACATTATCTTCTTGTTCTTCTCATGCCTTTTTATGGATGAAATGGGTTGACCTCAGTGGTTCCTCTCTTGGATTACATATCAAAAGTGTGCATGTTCCCAATTGCCATGGCATTTTATTGATCTCAAGTAGAAGCCCAATAGATTTGCATCTTCTAGTAATGAAGAAAGTCTTGACTCAGTCATATTGTGGCCAGATGCCAGTATGAAGACAAATAGGTCAGGTGGTTCTCCTTTTGAAATAGGTCTCTCTTGTATTTGATCCAATCGTATCATGTTTCTACGCGACATGTACAAATTTGAAAATAAAATTATGTAGTTTGCCCAAAATGTGTCCTAGTTTGAGGCCATATGCTTTAGTGCCTTGAGATGGCATTTATGCTTTTTTTGACTAGGGGAATAAAAACAACTCTTTGGGTATATAATTGATCAACATGCCCAATGGAGTCACTCTATTTAGGGAAGCTTTTTGTTGACAATGATGATAGTATTTCTATTCAATAAACTTGATAGATTCATTAAAGGGAGAATATAGGAACCCTTTTCCTATGTATCCATGAGAGCCATTGTAAGGACCCTAACCTTCGTTTAGGGCTTACCCTATTTGCTTTGCTTAACCCTAGTGTTTTGGTGCATGCTAATCACCTTTGGTGGTGATTAGGGTTTGGTTGTGCTTTGTTGATAGTTGGAGGTGCTGCTTGCAAATAATCCAAGTTTAGGGTTTTGTGTGCAAGTTTCCCACCTTGTGAGGTGTTCTTCTCTCTCTTTGCTTCCCCTAGGGTTGAGAGGAAGGCTTGGGCTTGTTGCTTGAGTTGTTTGGGCCTTTGTTGAGCTTGTTTGGGCCTTGAGGTGCCTTGTTTGGGCTTGGTTGAGCCTTGTGTCGGCCAAGTGTTGCTTGTATTGGCCTAGTGAGGTGTGTGTGTGTCGACCTAGGGTGTTTGTGTCGGCCAACAAAGAGGTGTATCGCCCTAGTGCAAGCTTGGTGTGTCGCCCATGGTGCTTGGTCTTGTTTGGTGGACACTTGGTGCATGTCTTGGACAAGTGTCTTATACCTTGCTAGAATGGTGGCTTGAGTGCTAGGACAAGTGTCCTTTGTGGGGGTGACACCTTGCCATGTTCCACCTTGTTTTCTCCTCCCTTTCTTTCTATATAGGTGGTTCCTTCCTTAGCTTGAGGTCCCTTTGGTTCCTCTCCCTCTTGTGTACGACACACCCTTGAAGGAGTTGCTTGGAAGTCGACACACCCTTGGAGAAGAAGAGTGGTGGCCGATACACCCCCCTTGGTGGAGCTTTTGGTGGTCGATATCCCTTAGAGCTCTCCATCCCCTTTGCTTGGTGGTGCGTGGAGCTTGGAGTTCTTCTTTTTCCTTGAAGCTTGGAGCTTAAGGCGGGTTGCATAACTCTAACCCTAGCTGCTCTACTCTCTTTTCATATATGTTGCTTTAATCTTGCCTATATGCACGTTAGTAGTTGGTTTTTAGTTGTCTTGCATGTGAGTAGCTTAGTTCTTGCCTAGTAGCCATGTTGGCCGATCCATGTAAGATTAGGGTTTAGGGAGCAACACTCCTTTCTCCCCTTGGTCTAGAAGAGTGAGTTTGGGTCCTAATACCATGAGCAATACCCCTCTTTCCTAGCCGATTGAGGTGGGCTTATGACTTAGTGGCTTGAGCAAGACTCTCTTCTCACCTTGGGCAAGAAGGTGAGCTCGTTAGATGACTTTGATGAGATGCATCCTGAGCGTTTGGTGCTTGTAGAAGTGTTGCCTGACAACCATCATGGCTTAGCTGCCCTTTCACAGCATGAGTGAGCAATGTATCCCTTTTGTTCCTTGGGCGGGTGAGTATTCTGACCTTGCACGCCTTGAGCTAGTTCTGCCCGGCAGGCTGCACGCCTTGGGGTTGCCCGCCCAGTGGGCTGCTCGCCCGACACCTTGCTCGCCCGATACATCTGTTCGCCTGACCATCCTGCCCGCTTGATAACTCTGCTCGCCCGACACCATGTTGCTCGCCCAGCATCAGCCAGTGTCGCCCGACACACTCTGCTCGCACGACATCCCTCTGCTCGCCCGATACATACCCTACTCGCTCATCTTCACCCTGCACGCCCAGTAGTTCCCTGCACGCCCGTTACACCTTGCACGCCTTAGGGTTGCACACTCGACAGAGCTGCACGCTCAGGGATGCGCGTTGCACGCCTGACTAGGATGCACGCCATGGCTTGGGTGAGGGTAGAGGTGCCCGACACTGTATCAGTGAGCCTTGCCCGACACACTCTTTGGTGAGGGTTTTGGGATACCATTTTGTGAGGGATCGTTACATCATGCAAACGGCTTGAACTATATATGCCTTGATATCGTTGGTGACGCCTTGCTCTCTTAATGATGAAGATAGTGACAATGGTAGCAATAGTAATAATGCTAGTTCGTATGTCTAGCATGATGTTGAAACAAGGTGAAGCACATGCGTACGAGTGTGACTACCCTGGTTATCTCTTTGATGCTAAGAGTAACGTTAAGCATGCATTAGGGTTGTTTGATAATGTACTTACCGATGTGACCTTAAGATGAGGCATGGATATAATTATCATTGTCATTATGTGCTGGCAATATACTTAACTCTAATTGTCACCTTATGGTAATAATATGAGTCTCTTGATTATTCATATGGTTATTGAACGATGATAACCATGCAGGTAATTCTTAGCCAAATGAAAAGCTATGAGAAATGGTTATATGTGAATATTGTGATGATAGGTGCATTATGAATGGTGTTCCATAATGATGATGAAAGCTTTGAGAGGCTATGGCATTATGTGATGAGGGATTGAGATCCCATGTTTTGTGATGATCCTTGAGGTGGATCTGGGTGGTTGGCAAGAGGCCAAGTGATAACATGGGATGCTGGATCCTTGAAATGGATCAGGTTGATGTAATTGCAATTATAACATAATATTGAGTTTATGTTGGTTATTTTCCCTCTATAGTTTGCATGTTATACAACTTGGTTGAATATTGCAATCCATTTAAAAGACACTAATTAATTACAGTGAAATCTATCATGTAGTTTGCCCTGGCCATAGATCCATCATCAGTCAGGACAAGGTGATGGTGAAATGGGTTCTCCTGTGGGTTAACCCGGAGTGCATATTTTTGAATATGCGAGGTTTCTCCTAGCCTCAAATAGAGAGGTGAAACGAGTGCAGCTGCGGTTGCAGACTCAGATATGTGATGAGCATGGTGAACATGGCCCATGGCTCCGGATATGTGATATGTGATGAGAATGAATGCGTTCATGGCTCAGAGCACGGTGTTGAGACCCGTGGCTCAGTTTTACTAGCGTCGTGACCTGTACCTAGGCGGGCTAGAGGAAGGGTAGCCTGAGGAGCTGACCCTGTGGCTTTAGATCACTTGAGCATGAGACTGCGGTCCTGCTTTGTGTTCTCGTGTACTGACCACGAGGGGTGAGGTCGTGGATTCCGGCTCTTCCATCGACCTTGTATGGCACCGGTTATGAGCTTCGCAGCCGATGGTTGGAGTTGAACGGTACGGTTCACTTCCTCAGGGCATAATAAAACGTAATCCAGCTGATTAGTATTCACTACTTAAGTCAAACCCGAAACATTGGTTGAGGCCTTGTGTGTGTAGTTACTCTCTTTATATTGCAGTATTTATACATTTCTCATATGTAGTTGAAATTGGATATCCTGTCTTATTAATCATGTCTTACATGTAATACTTGGATATAGCTGGTAAGATTAGTTAGCCTTATTTCAATAAACTGTTCTTGTTATATCTTCTATTAGATAGCTGCTTAACGTATATGATCTTATGAGTTTTGTAGCTTGGGCGGGGAGTTATGCCTCCCGCTGGGACAATGTTCAATTGTCTCACTCCGCTGGTTTACACCCTTTTTAGGTGGTCGAAGTAGATGTGGTGGTGGTCGCAGAGTTGTGGTCGAGCAGCAAGAAGAACCGTAGAAGGCAAGCTTTTGAGATGATGCTGTTTTGGATGTTTTGTGATAGAGTCTAGAGTCATCCCTATACTCTCAGGTCCTTGGCGGTGTTTTGACGTTGTTTTACGATCAATGATGTATGTATATCCTGCTGCTGGCCGGATGTGGGCCTTTATGTATATGGACAGGTGGTGAACTCATGTGATGAATGAACAACTGTTCCTATGTTGTGGACACGTATCAGATCTCGTATGTGTACTTATATGACATATTTCTGTGTAGGTTGAGGACTGGAATGTAATATGTTTCTCTGTTCATCAGTTTTCCGCAATCGGTTTTAATTAACCCGTGTTTTTGATAATCTGTGGTTATGGTGATTCCCGCACATTTTCGTGTAACACCTCGTTATCTGTGTGATAATGGGATGTGTTTCCACAGCCATAGTAATAACATGAAGAAGGCATGAATATTCATGGAAATGAATGTTTATGGGCATAGCTTTGGACCCACCTATGTCTTCTTATATAGATCCATCAAAGGCTACTGATGTTGTGTTAGTAGCATGGATTTCATTAGAGTGGATACCAAAAATGATGGTTATCTTCAATTGGTAGTTTTTAAGATAAGTACCACTATTTTAAAAATGGTGGAACTTTCATTGAACCACGTTTGGTGGTGATGCACAGTGACAAGTGGGAACTAGGACTTGTAGGGATTTTATCTTTAGAAAAGGTAATGATATTGAGCTTGATAATCAAGGCAATGGTGTTGTCTAGCTTCTCAGGATGGATATATATTGGCACCAATGTCATGATCATTAGAATACATAATAGTGTTTCAATGAACTTTGGATCATACTCCACACTGATATATGTGTATGAATATTCTTATTATGGCCAACTATGTTAAAGGATTGTCTTAGTGTCGTGACATCTAGTGTTGATGAAATCACTGTGATTATGTTCCCCTCCTTGCCAATATGGATGCACAATAATTCAATTGGTAAAGGCACATGAATGAATGTCAATAGTCTTAGCATCTTGAAAGGAATATTTGGGGATATAACCATGTCCTTTTGGTTAATTGAATTATATGTCGAACAAGAAGCCTTCCCTACATATGTGGTGATCATCATCTTCCCTTTGTTAAAAATCAATTCTACTAGTTGTGGCTCGCTAGATGGAAGGGTCATTCACATTGGATTCTCATAACTTACTTTTACAACAGTTTTTGTCCTGGAAGAAATATAGATTTGAATGCTAATATTATGGATGCCATACCTTGGATGTTTATCTTTGTTGTGTTTCATGGTTGAAATGATTTTCCTTCCATATCTAGTTGAGGTGTGATGATGGAATCTTCATAGCTGAGATCTAGACTGAATATAGGTATTGTCATTATTGGTAGTTTTGGTGAGGTTTCTATGATTTTGTATGGTCTGCATGTGTTTTTCTATTTTACCTTCTTAGTTATCATAGATGGCCTAATAATGGAAATGACTTTGCCAAATGTTGCCCTCTAATTTAACACCCACCTTATTATTGGACTTGGTAGAACTTTTTAGGGGGATCCAAATGTTCTTGTAGAGTCCCTTTCTAATTTCTATAGCTATGTTTTACCTCTTGAATGAGATTAGTGAAATATTTGCAGGATCAAGTTGTAGGACTAGCATGTCAACATAGCTAACATCGTCAATAAGGCTGATTTGATGATCATGAAGATGTCTTTCTTATCACCTTTCTTATTTTTTGTCCTTACCACCATATCTATCCATCTACCACCAAACATGGGAAACGTTTACTCAGCTTTTATTATTAGGTCCTAGAGTCTAGTTGGTAGTTGGTCAATGTTCCATGTGCACTACTAATGAATAATTTTCTATCTCAGCTAAGGACTTCATCATCACCGTTTCTATGAGTTCTATAATGTTCAAGTCGATCCTTCAAGTAACTTACAAAAAAATTGAATTAGGAGTTTGTCATCCTATTTAACCTCAACTAGGTTGAATGAGTACTGATCACAAGATGCCACCCCAAATTAAGAATGTAAACCAAAATTACATGATATTTTGAAAATCTCAAAAGGAAAACATTTATTGTGGAATTAAGGCATTAACTTGGGGTCACCCCATTGCCATGGGATTTTGTTATCCCCAAATAGGGGCATGATAGAAAATGTCACTATTAGAGAACCCTCTACTTCATGTAAGGTATACATATGGTTGGGGGCTCATTTCTTGGGTCTAGAAGAAGTTGTTATAACATTTTTTTTTCAAAATGTTGATTGAGGTTAGGTGCCTGTGGGGCACAAAGAAGACATACACCTAGCTTTGTGGGTCCAGAAAACATAGGTTCAATGAGGAACATACATCTCAAAGTTGACCAAGGTCAGGACCTCTTAGGGCATGCAAAACGCCCACACATATTTCCTAGGTTGAGAAACTAAAATCCATACCTTTCTAGTATGACTGACGATTGTGGTGATGTTATTCCCAAAGGACTCACCTTTATGGTTTTGGTGAATCATAAAAACTAAAAATGAATGTTGATGGTTAGTTCATCAAATAGAATGGCCACCATGTTTATGAGGAAAAAGTAAGAAAACCTAGAAGAAAACATTGATAAGTGGGTGGGTAAGAAAAAGTTAAACTAAAGAAAAGTGTAAGGCACCAAGTTATATGTGGGGAAGGTGTTAGAAACTACAAAAAAGCTCGTTCTATATTTTTATCCCAACAAGGTAAATTAGGTTTTAATTTTATGGACTAGAATAAATGCTCAAAAAAAAATAAAAAAATACATAAATTGAGTTATCTCATTAATGTAATGAATAAACATCAATCATGGGTTCTCATTTGATCATACCACCAGAATTTGAAATGAGGAGGGGAAGAGGTGTACACTGTGGCTAATCCAATTATACCTTGCTTGAACATTATAGGAGGTGAAGATAAACCTTTCCTCTCTTTTCTCTCTTATATAAGGTGGGACTCTCTCTAGGATGTGGAGGTAGGAGATGAGGTGTTCACATGTTAAAAGGATATCCTAGTGGCATTTGTCTTAGTTTCCACTCAAAATGACTACTTCAGGGTCTACACATGAGATCTTGACGAGTAGCCCTACAAATGGTTGTTGGGCGGCTATATTTATAGAGGGATTGGTATAGGGATAGGGTATAAGTGGAACCCTTCAGAAACCAAATGGCATCTTGGTGGTCGAGGGATGTGTGCTAAGTGCATGCCATACTTTCTAGAAGCTTATGAACATGTTTAAATGGTGCTCAATTACTTGATAAAAGTGGGAAAGGAAGGGCACGTGCTTGGTTCAAGCCATATTCTAGAGTATTATGGGTTCCATTAAGCATTTCTTTGTTTATTGGTCAATGTGGGGAAAGTGGGGTGCTTTCCTAGTTCATGCCCCATCTTCTTGATCTTGGGTTGGTTGAACGATCATACAATAGGCTGATTTGTAGTGGGATTAGATTCCCCAAAATTAGGGAACTGATGCAGCCCAATTTTAGGGCTCCATCCTGTGCCATTTCGTATATAAGTTGCATCTAAACATGTTAGATTACAAGTATTTTCTCCCCAATATGAGTATCATTGCAAATACGCTTATGGATGTTCTTTGCACTATTTTTCAGGTACTTGGACCATGCTTAGATGGACGAGAGAGAGGGAGGAACCCAAAGAAGGCCCCAAACTCTCCCTCAACCTACCTCCAGTGGCCAAGAATCATCCCCGAGGAAAGACATCCAAAATTGACAAAGTAAGAAGCAAAATCAAGAAGTCAAGCCTCACCACGGCCGTGGCCCCAATGCCACGGTCGTGGCTTTATTACCAAATTCCAACAGGCTGCAACAGGGAAATCCACAGAATCCCACGGCCGTGGCCACCTGCCACGACCATGGCCCTTGAAGACACCACGGTCGTGGCCACCTGCCACGACCGTGGCCCTTGAAGACACCACGGCCGTGGCCATCAGAACAGTCGTGGTCAGTAGAAGAGAACACAGCCGTGGCACCCTGCCACGGTTGTGGGAATTAAATTGTGAAAAATCAGTTTCCAACAGGGAAGTTGCCCAGAAAGCCACGACCGTGGCCAATGCTGATCAAGACGCCCGTGGCCCCTCCCCACTGTCAGCCCGACTCCTCCAAAACGGCTGTGTTACCCAACACGGCTGTGGTGCATGCTACCCACCACGACTGTGGCACTCCGCCACGGCGGTGGCCACCACCCTACTTTTCTTTTTCACCACTGCCTTCACCCCACGACCGTGTTCACCACCCCACGGTCGTCCCCCACTACCCTCACCACGGCCGTGGCACACCCACCATGACCGTGGTGATCACATACCCTACATAACTTTCCACTGTTATTCCTATTCTACCCCCACTTAACCCTAGCTCCTATATAAGCACTAGTTGCTTCTAGGGCTCGAGGTTAAGCACCCCTAGCTGACCCTAGCTGCTTCCTTGCCTCCGTTACTCCAATCCACCTACTCCCTTGCATCTAACCCCATTTACACCCACTTTCCACTCATTTCCACCATAGAAACCTAGTTTCTCTAGGTTTCTATCCATCCATTCCACCATTTTCATGCACCCCTGCACCTTTGGAGGAGAAAGGTCATCTGCAGCTACTTGGAGGTGAAGAAGGAGGCCACTACATCGAGCTTCATGGTGTTTTCCCTTCTTCTATCTCCTTCTTTTCCTAGTTTGATCATGTATAGTTAAGCCCCCTTGGGTAGGCTGTTTGGGGCAAAAATGTGACTTTGATACCATGTTGGGGGAATATAATTTTTAATGAACATATTTCATTTCTATGATGATTTCCTTTACTTATATCTCATTTCCCATTACTTGTGCATGTGGTTGTTGTTTAATTACATTAATTGCTTGCCTTGTGGTGTTTGAAGACATTTGTCTCTAGGATGTTTTGGTTTCTATGTGGCTATCATAGGATTGGCTCCTAGGTCCTTAATTTGGATCCCTAGCTAGCCCCCTATCTTCCTACATAATCACCTTCTTCCTACATGCAAATGTGAGTTCTAAGTGACTAGTATAAGTGTGAATAGTGCAATTGCCTAGGATTTCCTAAAGGCTGAGGTGGCTAGTGGCATGAGGTCAAATACCCTCATCTCTACTCCCATCCTTACCCTTGGTCCTCAATTGACTAATACCACTTATCCTAGAGACCTATACTTGGGACGTCCTATGAGAATTACACCTAGCCCTAGTTCTCCAATTAGTAGCTTAGGGTACATTCTCATAGCACCCACCTTGTTGTTTGGTTTGGTAATCTAGAATGAGATATGTTAATTGCTTATTATGGTGACATCCCCCAACTAATGTCAAGGTCACATTCCCAAACAGCCCACCTCCTTCATCTAATTGCTTAAAACCCTAATTGCCTAGTTTGCTTGTTAGTGCTAGCTTAGTTCAATTGCTTTAGTCTAACTTAGTCAATTGCCTCGTTTTGTTAGCTAGTGTTAGTTTAGATCTTTCATCTTTCTTAGTGGTTAACTTAGGCTCTAAATTGTTAGTTGCTTGCTTAGTTTGGTATAATTCGTCCCTGCTCTTGTTTAGATAGCTTGTTAACTCAGATTGCTAATTTAGTCTTTTGATTACTTAGTTTCACATTGCTTTTCCTACTTGCTCGTTTAGCTTAATCAATCAAACAAACCTTCAAACCCTAAAAACCCTAAGCTCCGCATAAGGAACATAGCTCACGCTTTCTAACTCTATCACCCCCTCTATCTCCGCGGTTCGACCCCACATCTTGCCTTTGATCTATACTACAACAGTACCCCGTACGCTTGCGGGCGCATTGTTTTAGTTTTAGTGATAGACTTGATTTGGCACCATATAAATTTCGAAAGCAAGGATCCCATCCATCTTCCCGTGCCTCCTGACCTCGTGGATTGCACTCGGCCACCCTAGTTGGCCGGTGTTGTAACCCGCTAGCGGGAGCGCACCAAGCTTTCTGGCGCCATTGCCGGGGAATGAGGCGCTCGGCCTAGTTAGATAGTGTAGCTTAGCCTTTCCTTTTGCCCTCACCATTGCTATTCTTTATTCTTTGTGTTACACTTACATATTGGTTCGCTAACTTGTCTCCTTGTTGTTTGTTTGTGATGTGCACAGGTGACAGCTGTGCATGCGTAGTACGCATTCGACTTGCACCGACTTGGTGGTTTACGACCCCGAGATTGGGAGGAGAAGACGTCACGCTCGCCGCAACCTACACCGAGAGGCCGAGATGGCCGAGAACAACCCACCACCGGATGTTCCACCTCCACCACCGCACCACCCGCTTCATGAGTATTTCACGCCGGGGAACTACAATTCCCCCATAGCTACGCTGGTGGATCAGATGCCTGGTCAGCAGTTCTCCATTCCGCCAGCACTCTTGGGACTTCTGCCCACATACTACGGAATGGAGAACGAAAATCCTTATCACCATATAGACGCGTTCTTAGAAACGTGTTCGACCTTCCGTACGCCTGCTGCCACCGACGAATCGATCCGCAGAACGCTCTTTCCTTTCTCCCTCAAGGAGAAAGCCAAGGAGTGGTACGTCTCGAGGCCAGAGCTCATCACATGGAATGAAGTAAAGAATGAGTTTCTGAAGAAGTTCTTTCCTATAGCCAAGTTATCCTACATGAGAAGGTGCATCACATCCTTCGCCCAAAAAGAGAACGAACCTTTCCATGAGGCATGGGAGAGGTTCTAGAAGTTTCTTCGTGACTGCCCCCACCATGAGGTCCCGCTTTGGTAGCTGGTTCAAGCCTTCTACACCGGGCTTGAGGAGCAGAGCCAAAACAATGTAGATTCTTCTTGCGGGGGCACGTTCATGGCCAAGCCGCCCGAGGACTCATGGCCACTATTTGAACATCTCGCCGAGAATTCTCGCCATCGAGCTTCCACTAAAGGGGGGCATTGCGGCCGGAACTACACTCCTCCACCTTCCTCCGTGGCTCCCGCACGCAATGCCACCGACCCCAACATGAGGGCAATGATGACCGACATGATGAAGTGGATGAAGAATCAAGTTGGTGGCTCCTCTAACCAGCCCACAAGGGCAGTTGATACTGTAGACGAGGAGGTCAATGCTCTATATTCCTTTGGTGGCCGCAACAACCAGGGTCCAATGTCCCAATCCTACACTCCCGAGTGGAGCAACCACCCAAATTTCTCTTGGAAACAACAGAACGAGGATGGGCAAGGACAGGGGCAGCAAAAGCCACGCTACAACTCAAAGTTTGAAGAGGAAGTACTCGGGAGACTGAGGAATCTAGATGAGGTAAAGAGAGAAGTGTCTTCTCAAGGACAGAACATCAGCCGTCTTGAGAAAAGGCTCGATCAAATTTCTATCTCACTTGCTCACCGTGAAGAGGGGAGACTGCCATCTCAACCTATGACAAATCCTAACAGCGATGGTAGTTGTGTGACTGCCGCCCAAGCCGCATACATCCCACCACATAGCCAAGCAACCTCACTTCCACAATACCAAGGGCCACCGCACCCATATGCTCCGCCATCCCACCAACCCCCACTAAACTACCAATACTCACCACCACCACCACATACTTACCAACCTCCACCTCCACCACAACCAACTTGCATACTCCAAAATCCTAATCCTCCCCAGCAAAGACCACCACCACCTCCGTCCTCACAAGCTCCCCCTTCTTCACATGAGCAAGTGAGTATGGTCACTGTCATATGGAGTGAAGAAACTGCTCAAGGCTGCGGAAAAAGGGGAAAGAAAGTGACTGAGGTTGGAAGCAAAGTCCCGATACGTGAGGGATCTAGCAAAGATAAAGAAGACTCCGAAGGAATTGCCGCCCAAGCACCACCAGAGAATGATAGGTACACCCAGATTGCTACTGCACCAGACACGAATGTAGAGGCACTCTCATTGGCTCCACCCTCACCCGGGGATGCAAAAATTATCATAGACATAGCAGCATTTGAAGCCATGTCCTTATGGAAACCAAGATCTTTACATGATACTAGCGTCGCCATCACCCCTCCGCAAGTTCCAGCCACTATAGTGGCGATAGTTGATGAAAACAGGAAGCAACCCCATGAAGGTTCGACTCTCCAAAAAGGGGGCAGAAGTGTTATGAATCTCCTAGGAAACTTGAAGCGGGGAACAATAGGTGTTACATCACTCTTTTCATTGATGAAGGACATATGCATGGGAAAGAGAAAGTTAGTGCTATTTCCGACCAAAGAGATTGTTGCCTCAAAATCTGTGAACTTCATCTATGACAATGGCTTCCCAGAAAAGAGAGGTGATCCGGGAGTACCTCTAATTTCTTGCTTCATTGTCACACAACCCGTCCAGTACGCTCTCATTGACTTAGGTACAGGAACAAGTCTCATGCCATGGAGCATGTACCTACGGCTTGGCCTAAATAAAATGAAACCAGTGGAGTGCGCCATTATCTTGGGTGACGGAACCAAAAGGAAGCCCTTGGGAATCATGCAGAACACAATAGTGTCGATGGATGAAAGAGTGAACATTGCCTATGTGACCGATTTCCTGATAGTGGACACCACACCTATTGATGGAGAAGAGTACCTCATATTGTGTAGACCTTTCCTATCTACTGCGGGAGCTGAAATCAACATCCGCAAGGGCACGCTGACGGTTACTTACAAGAGGAAAAAGTTCGACTTCTTCATGTTCACCAAAGAAGAGAGAGATGAGCTGGCCAATGAAGACTTCGGCGAGAGTTTGTGCTATCGTGACCCTCTGGAGCTGTGGAGATCGAGCCCATACTTCTATTCCATGTACACTCCTTGGGACGAAGCACATGTCGTAAGAGCGCTCAATAGGATCACCGTAGAAGAGAAGGAGGGCACCGTGGGTATTAATACATGATGAAAAAGAGCAACAAGCCCGGCTGAAGGCTATAAATTTAGCGCTTGTGGGAGGCAACCCACGTGGTTTGAGATTCTCGAACCTTGTTTTTACCATACTTTCTTTTGGTTTCCAAGAAACACACACACACACACTATACTTGATAGTTTTTCAGTTTGTGAATCATTTTAGCACAGGCATAAGAAAGAAAAGATGAAGCTGAAGAGTTTAGCCGAGACAGAGGTCAAAGTGGAAGAAAAGATTGCAACTCAATGGAGGAGCTACAGGAAGAAAGCCAGAACGGCCGTGCTGCCCAGTACGGCCGTGGTGGCCCTGTCCTGCTCACCTAAAAGTTACTTTGACCACTCCAGCTCTCGTCGGTTGCCTTTCGCAACCCCACGCATTTTTACCCTACTAGTCTAAACTTCTATTTCATGATGAGGACATCATGAGTTAAAAGTTTGGGGTGGTAGGGCGGTAAGCCTTCTTTCTCCGCATTTTTCTCTATGTACCTTGTGCTGAATTTTTGCAAGATGATCAAACAGTTTGACTGACTTACCATACTCGATTACCTTGACCTTGTGTGCCTGCTTGCATTCACGCATTCATGTAGTTAACTTTTGCATTTTTGAGTAATTTTTCAAAATTTTGCTTCTTCATACTATGCATTGCATTCTCACGTAGTTTTTGATAATTTCTTATGCATGTTAAGTAGGATTTGTTGCTTTATGTTTTTAAATTCCCTAAAGTAGGTTTAGATGCGATTTAGTGCAAATTGGCACCATTTTGGCCAATTTTGCCCAGATTTGAATATTCTTGCTCTGATAGGATGTTTTGACTTAATCTCCAATGTTTGAAATGAAAATGTTTACTCTTGTGACAAATGCATCCTACATTCTTAGATCTTATTGATATATGGTCTTGCTTGTGACTTTTTACATGTGAACCACATCTCTTAAGTCTGTGAATGTGTTGGTTGAATCATGAATTGAGCAAGCGACAAACGCTTAAAGCCAATGGAATCACTTGGTAGAAATATGAATATTGTGTTAATTCTATCATGTGATGTGATATTACTTGGTGAAGTGTTGAATTAACTTTCATGCAGGGAATCGTATGTTGAAACTACATTGATGACCCCTCTTTGATCCGACTTTTCTTCCACCATCTTCATACCCCTCTGCCTCATAAAAAGATGCCAAAGTGCACATATTAGCCGTGGCCACCTCCAAAAGTTTGGGGTGGCCACATCTTTACCTCCCCGCTACACTCCATCCACCATATGCCCTATCTATACCAAGGGCAAAGAAAAAGAAAAAGAAAAGAAAAAATAAAATAAAAGGATGCTCCTGTTTAAGAGCATTCAAATAAAGAAAAAAAAAAGGAGTGTGTAAAATCACCCCAAATCTTGCTGCAACCCTTTCTTCTTCTTTTATGCCCATTGAGCTAGAAAACATCAAATCTAGCTCACTTTGCCCTTTCTACAGCCAAGTGGATCATCTAGTGTGGTTTGAAGCATAAGACCGAATGCATGAAAGTGAAACAACACTCCTAGTCACCTGTGATTAACACCAACATGAAACGGTTTACCCGGAATGACATAAAGGACATATGGACAACTTGTGTTTCTATGCTTTATATTTGAAGTTTGTATGCTCAGTGCTCAGTTCATGATTGGGTTGTGAAAGAAGGAGAGGAGAGATGTGAGACACATGCACTTAGTCATTTCCAAGACCATATTTATTCAATAATCTTCTGCTGCTTTGCATTTGTCATTTGTTTTTGTTGAAAAGAATGGAAAAGAGAGATTAAGTTGGAGCATACTTGAGGACAAGTATGTTTTAAGTTTGGGGTGGTGATGCAGCCCTATTTTAGGGCTCCATCCTGTGCCATTTTGTATATAAGTTGCATCTAAACATGTTAGATTACAAGTATTTTCTCCCCAATATGAGTATCATTGCAAATACGCTTATGGATGTTCTTTGCACTATTTTTCAGGTACTTGGACCATGCTTAGATGGACGAGAGAGAGGGAGGAAGCCAAAGAAGGCCCCAAACTCTCCCTCAACCTACCTCCAGTGGCCAAGAATCATCCCCGAGCAAAGACATCCAAAATTGACAAAGTAAGAAGCAAAATCAAGAAGTCAAGCCTCACCACGACCGTGGCCCCAATGCCACGGTCGTGGCTTTATTGCCAAATTCCAATAGGCTGCAACAGGGAAATCCACAAAATCCCACGGCCGTGGCCACCTGCCACGACCGTGGCCCTTGAAGACACCACGGCCGTGGCCACCTGCCACGACCGTGGCCCTTGAAGACACCACGGTCGTGGCCATCAGAACGGTCGTGGTCAGTAGAAGAGAACACGGTTGTGGCACCCTGCCACGGTCGTGGGAATTTAATTGTGAAAAATTATTTTCCAACAGGGAAGTTGCCTAGAAAGCCACGACCGTGGCCAAGTTGCCACGACCGTGGCCGATGCTGATCAAGACGCCTGTGGCCCCTCCCCACGGTCAGCCCGACTCCTCCAAAACGGCCGTGTTACCCAACACGGGCGTGGTGCATGCTACCCACCACGACCGTGGCCGTGGCCACCACCCTACTTTGCTTTTTCACCACTTCCTTCACCCCACGACCGTGTTCACCACCCCACGGTCATCCCCCACTACCCTCACCACGGCCGTGGCACACCCACCACGACCGTGGTGATCACATACCCTACATAACTTTCCACTGTTATTCCTATTCTACCCCCACTTAACCCTAGCTCCTATATAAGAACTAGTTGCTTCTAGGGCTTGAGGTTAAGCACCCCTAGCCGACCCTATCTGCTTCCTTGCCTCCGTTACTCCAATCCACCTACTCCCTTGCATCTAACCCCATTTCCACCCACTTTCCACTCATTTCCACCATAGAAACCTAGTTTCTCTAGGTTTCTATCCATCCATTCCACCATTTTCATGCACCCCTGCACCTTTGGAGGAGGGAGGTCGTCTGCAGCTGCTTGGAGGTGAAGAAGGAGGCCACTACATCGAGCTTCATGGCGTTTTCCCTTCTTCTATCCCCTTCTTTTCCTAGTTTGATCATGTATAGCTAATCCCCCTTGGGTGGGCTGTTTGGGGCAAAAATGTGACTTTGATACCATGTTGGGGGAATATAATTTGTAATGAACATATTTCATTTCTATGATGATTGCCTTTGCTTATATCTCATTTCCCATTACTTGTGCATGTGGTTGTTGTTTAATTACATTAATTGCTTGCCTTGTGGTGTTTGAAGACATTTGTCTCTAGGATGTTTTGGTTTCTATGTGGCTATCAAAGGATTGGCTCCTAGGTCCTTAATTCGGATCCCTAGCTACCCCCTATCTTCCTACATAATCACCTTCTTCCTACATGCAAATGTGAGTTCTAAGTGACTAGTATAAGTGTGATTAGTGCAATTGCCTAGGATTTCCTAAAGGCTGAGGTGGCTAGTGGCATGAGGTCAAATACCCTCATCTCTACTCCCATCCTTACCCTTGGTCCTCAGTTGACTAATACCACTTATCCTAGAGACCTAGACTTGGGACGTCCTATGAGAATTACACCTAGCCCTAGTTCTCCAATTAGTAGCTTAGGGTACATTCTCATAGCACCCACCTTGTTGTTTGGTTTGGTAATCTAGAATGAGATATGTTAATTGCTTATTATGGTGACATCCCCCAACTAATGTCAAGGTCACATTCCCGAACGGCCCACCTCCTTCATCTAATTGCCTAGTTTGCTTGTTAGTGCTAGCTTAGTTCAATTGCTTTAGTCTAACTTAGTCAATTGCCTCGTTTTGTTAGCTACTGTTAGTTTAGATCTTTCATCTTGCTTAGTGGTTAACTTAGGCTCTAAATTGTTAGTTGCTTGCTTAGTTTGGTATAATTCATCCCTGCTCTTGTTTAGATAGCTTGTTAACTCAGATTGCTAATTTAGTCTTTTGATAACTTAGTTTCACATTGCTTTTCCTACTTGCTCGTTTAGCTTAATCAATCAAACAAACCTTCAAACCCTAAAAACCCTAAGCTCCGCATAAGGAACATAGCTCACGCTTTCTAACTCTAGCGCCCCCTCTATCTCCGTGGTTCGACCCCGCATCTTGCCATTGATCTATACTACAACAGTACCCCGTACGCTTGCGGGTGCATTGTTTTAGTTTTAGTGATAGACTTGATTTGGGACCATATAAATTTCGAAAGCAAGGATCCCATCCATCATCCCGTGCCTCCCGACCACGTGGATTGCACTCGGCCACTCTAGTTGGCCGGCCACGGCCGTGGCACACCCACCACGACCGTGGTGATCACATACCCTACATAACTTTCCACTGTTATTCCTATTCTACCCCCACTTAACCCTAGCTCCTATATAAGCACTAGTTGCTTCTAGGGCTCGAGGTTAAGCACCCCTAGCCGACCCTAGCTGCTTCCTTGCCTCCGTTACTCCAATCCACCTACTCCCTTGCATCTAACCCCATTTCCACCCACTTTCCACTCATTTCCACCATAGAAACCTAATTTCTCTAGGTTTCTATCCATCCATTCCACCATTTTCATGCACCCCTGCACTTTTGGAGGAGGGAGGTCGTCTGCAGCTGCTTGGAGGTGAAGAAGGAGGCCACTACATCGAGCTTCATGGCGTTTTCCCTTCTTCTATCCCCTTCTTTTCCTAGTTTGATCATGTATAGCTAAGCCCCCTTGGGTGGGCTATTTGGGGCAAAAATGTGACTTTGATACCATGTTGGGGGAATATAATTTGTAATGAACATATTTCATTTCTATGATGATTGCCTTCGCTTATATCTCATTTCCCATTACTTGTGCATGTGGTTGTTGTTTAATTACATTAATTGCTTGCCTTGTGGTGTTTGAAGACATTTGTCTCTAGGATGTTTTGGTTTCTATGTGGCTATCATAGGATTGGCTCCTAGGTCCTTAATTCGGATCCCTAGCTAGCCCCCTATCTTCCTACATAATCACCTTCTTCCTACATGCAAATGTGAGTTCTAAGTGACTAGTATAAGTGTGATTAGTGCAATTGCCTAGGATTTCCTAAAGGCTGAGGTGGCTAGTGGCATGAGGTCAAATACCCTCATCTCTACTCCCATCCTTACCCTTGGTCCTCAATTGACTAATACCACTTATCCTAGAGACCTAGACTTGGGACGTCCTATGAGAATTACACCTAGCCCTAGTTCTCCAATTAGTAGCTTAGGGTACATTCTCATAGCACCCACCTTGTTGTTTGGTTTGGTAATCTAGAATGAGATATGTTAATTGCTTATTATGGTGACATCCCCCAACTAATGTCAAGGTCACATTCCCAAACGGCCCACCTCCTTCATCTAATTGCCTAGTTTGCTTGTTAGTGCTAGCTTAGTTCAATTGCTTTAGTCTAACTTAGTCAATTGCCTTGTTTTGTTAGCTAGTGTTAGTTTAGATCTTTCATCTTGCTTAGTGGTTAACTTAGGCTCTAAATTGTTAGTTGCTTGCTTAGTTTGGTATAATTCGTCCCTGCTCTTGTTTAGATAGCTTGTTAACTCAGATTGCTAATTTAGTCTTTTGATAACTTAGTTTCACATTGCTTTTCCTACTTGCTCGTTTAGCTTAATCAATCAAACAAACCTTCAAACCCTAAAAACCCTAAGCTCCGCATAAGGAACATAGCTCACGCTTTCTAACTCTAGCGCCCCCTCTATCTCTGCGGTTCGACCCCGCATCTTGCCTTTGATCTATACTACAACAGTACCATGTACTCTTGCGGGCGCATTGTTTTAGTTTTAGTGATAGACTTGATTTGGGACCATATAAATTTTGAAAGCAAGGATCCCATCCATCATCCCGTGCCTCCCGACCTCGTGGATTGCACTCGGCCACCCTAGTTGGCCGGTGTTGTAACCCTCTAGCGGGAGCGTACCAGGAACTCCTAGTAGTTTTCCTAGTTGATCTAGTCCTTTAGAAATTAAGCCAGGATGTGGTAGCATGCTACCATGTCTATTACCAAGGATCACAAAAAGGTTCATGTTTGGGATGCCCTACATGGGTTTGAGCCATAGTTCGTTCTGGGTGACAAAAATCAGGTTATGAAGTTATCTCAGACTAGGCATTAGTGATAATGGCTAGGAAAGGTAGTTTTTTTAGGAACATCCATTAACAGCAAGTCTATTCTAGTCAACAACTTCACCCATTTGTGGGATTTTGATGTCTAAGTTATACGAAAATGATCCTATCATGAGAGACTTAGTATTTTTATTAATTCATTTAGTGACTATCAATCACATTAATTTAAAATTATGTTTTGACTATTTATCAAAGATCTAGAAAAAATTCTCATGGCAAGTTCCATTTGTGAAGTTTTTCTTTGATCTAGCAAAAATCACTGTCTATTGTTCCATGATGACCTTTTAATGACTTTTTGGCAAATTTTGGTTAATATGGTTATTCCATAGTTCATCATTGATTTTGTTTTAAGTTTAAAGTTTATTTGTATGTGTGTATTCAATCCATTAAATATCTTGATTGACATTTTCCTTACTCATTTAGAAATTGAATTGGAAGGACTTTAAAATGGTATGTTGACACAATTTACCGTGTGTATAACGCAAGTGCATGCGTCAATGTAATATAGACCTTTGTGAGGCCCGAGTCAAACTCAGGGAACAGATTTTCAGTAGACTACTACTAACTGTTCGCAATCAGCTAGACCGATTAAAATGGTATGAGAGTTGATTGAAAAATAAAAGAAAAATAGAAGAAAGTAAAACAATCAATTCAATGGTTGGTTTAATCAATTAAAGATGGAATCTTTAGGATTGCGGTTCCACCACAGGTTCACATTGTACTATTTCCTACACAATTATCCTAATTTGTCTCCTATTCTAGGTAGTGGCATGTAGTCAGAATTGTTCGCTGTCGCGATACAATTCACTACCTAAATCTAGGTCGGTTCCACGGTAGTAGTAACCTATACGCTAGATCATGTGCATGAAGATCATACTCTGGGTTTCCACCATTAACTGTTCATCGCCTTGTTCAAAGGATTTATTAGTTAATGTGATATTTGTCTCTTTTTAACCATTAATTCTTCTTTCAAAGTAATTAAAGGTATTAAATTATCATTAGGGTGATCAATCATAATGATATAATGGAGAAAACTAAATCATATCATGGATTTTAGAGACATATTATGATAACTATGTCAAAACTTCCATACAATGATTACTCGGGCTACTCCCGGTCCTAAAGATAAAGGGGATTAGCCCTGCATGTTCATCTCAATGAAAGACATGATGAGAGAAAGGGAAAACATATGGAAAGCGTGAATAAATGTGATGTAAAACCCTGAACGGATGAGATCCGGGAGTTCCCCAGCGTAGGATGAGCGATCTACAACCTTTCAACAGTGGGACACTCCTTCCGCGGCTCTCAGAACGATCAGGGCGTGGCTATGGGCTCCATTCTTCTCTCCTTCTCCTCCTCAAAACTTGTGCAATAGCTTCGGACGTGATAGATTTCTTAGGGCCGCCATAATTAGGTATATGCACCACTTTAGGTCATAAAAAATCACCACTATATGATTAGACACGATCTTTAGCAAGACCTAATCTGACAGCGTCGATACCATCGACGCGGGTCGATGGTATCGACCTGCATGAGGCAGCGGCGCTTGCATGATTCTTAGGGTTCTCTCTGATGTTGCCTCGGTACCATCGATGGTGTGTCGATGGTATCGACGTCTTAGGTGTTGCTTTTCTCTGGAATCCGACGCTAAAGCTGATTTTTCTGAGGCAAGGTTGATAGTACCGACTTTGGGTTGATAGTATCGACATCTAGAAATCTAGCTCGCTGACACTCTCTCGATACCATCGATAGTCCCATCGATGGTATCGACTTCTGGTTTCTCTTCTCTGGCAATGCACTGTGACCATGTCGATGGTATCGACGTATTCAAATATGTGAATTGCCTGAAATGAAGAGAAGAACACCAATCAAATCCAACAAATATGATCTTTTATACACAATAAGATGAAACAAGGTAAATTTGATGCAAAATGAGATTATAGACTAAAGGTAGTGAATCATGTGATATTAATCACAAATATGATCAAAATACACATAAAAAGTATGAAAAACCAGTCTATAAAAATGACTCAAAACCCCTGCATCAAACTCCCCTAAGTTTGAACATTGCTCATCCTCGAGAAAAAAAATTGTAGAATAGAATTGCGAGAGTCAACTAAAGAACATATTAGCATAAAAGACAGCTCAATATGACTCCCACATGTCATGTACATGTTGGCCCTCACTGACCATAGAACGATAACTACCCTAGAGGTGGCAATGATCGTCCATAAGAAATATCCACCCCAAGATCATCAAACACTACCAAATAAAGCAGTTGATATAATGAATTCCTCCGGTTCAGACTTAGTGCATCTTGTGATCTCCTATCTACGTTGCTCAAGTCCTAACTACCATCTAAATGGAAGTAGATCTCCTAGCATACAATAATGAGGAGATAATCATTCTGAGAAACGGGTGGATGAAATGGGCGGCTGTGGAAGAAAGAGAAGCACCAAATAGTTTTATCATGCAAAATCAACAAAATGACCTAAATGATGCATATGTGTATGAAAATGATCTAATGCCTAAATTTTAGGTATAATGGTGCATGCACTATCATTCCGTCTCAAGATGAGATGGAATGACTACTAAAACTACATTATGTGATTATTCCTCTTTTCTTTATGTATACATGCAGGTGAAACAAGTTCCTTTCTCCCTCTCCTTTTTTTCACTTACATTTCTTCTCTCTTTTTTTCAAGCCCTCATTTTTCAATTGACTAGAAGAACATTCACAATGTTTTTTTTGGGCTTATTTCCACTTAGCTAACATCATTGATGCATTACAAATTACTTTTCAGAGGGTATAGAACAATTTTCCTATTTTTCTTATTTTCCAGAAGAAATAAGGCACAAAAAATCCTATATGCTCTAGAGTATGCAAAATGCAACTATAATGACATGCACTGGAGAATGTGTGAATGCATTGATGAAAAATCCAGCTACAATGAAATCATATCTACATGTCATGCAATCAAGAGATGAAAAACTATAAGTGCTTCCCGTTCTTATGGTGGATATTGAATGAAATGAAATGGATAGATCACAAGACTAATGTACAAAACCATTGGAATAGATTATATTTCCCTCTTTACTGACCTGTGTAACAATAAATCAAAGGGTTTCTCTCTCTCACTTTCGATTAAAGCCACGTTACCCTTTAGTCAGTTTAGGCTCAACATCCACATATGTCCACATTTCTTGAATCATACGGCTGTACAGTTATGATATTATGTTTTAAAGTTGACAAACCCAATTATTTTCATAGGTTAAGTGCTCAATTTCAAACAAGTCAACTTACAACTTCCTGAAATTTTTTTAAATATGCTCAAATTTTGCACCACTAATTCCCATGTGAAAAGCAAAGAGATGACACATTACATTAGACATCCACAGATACACTAGATAGCATGTGGATCCTAAAAACTAAGAAAATTGCTGAAAAGAAAAGGAAATAAAAGATAGAAACTGTTCCATCTCCCCCCCCCCTAAGCTTGAATTCGACTATGGCCTCATAGTCAAAAACAATCTCAGTAGGTGGAACAGTGATACCATTTACTGCTCAGGTGGTGGGTACTGTGGATTTCTGGTTGCTCAGTAATGCTCAGCGCAAGGGTTGAGGGAATTGGCTCTGAAGGTGTGAGTAGAAAAGAGAAACTATCCCTCCTTTTATAACTGAAATCGACGCCACTGTCGCTCCGTCGATACCATCGACGGGGTGTCGATGGTATCGACACCTGTAGCACAATCTGCTACTTCCTGATCATTGACGGTTGTCAATTACTGGATTTGGGGGCCCGGATAGGTGACATGTCGATACTATCATCTAGGGTCGATGGTATCGACCCATCCCATGGATCGACTTCTTGATTTAGTGGGCTCTGTTGATATCTTCTCACAGATCGGTGACGTGTCACGTCGATACCATCGATAGGTGGTCGATGGTATCGACCTTTTCTATTTCAATTACCCTCGTGAAGCTCGGGCGCCACTTCCTTACTGCTGTCGGGTTGATACCATCGACAGGGATGTCGATGGTATCGACTTTACTGAGATGGATTTCTTTGAAAATCTTCAGGGATCTCGCGAGCATCGACTTCTTGGTCGATACTGTAACATCCCTGACCTGGGTTATGCCTTAACCCTGGGAGTTTTTCTTAATCAAGTTAATTAGAACCTTAATTTTATCTTGTGAAGAGTAATTAAGGCTCAAGAGGAACTTATGTTTCAATTTTGGTCCTCTTTGAATAATGTTGAAGCAATGTTTGCTTATTTTGGACTAAAGTGCAAATTACCCAAGTTAAGGGATTCACTTGCAAATGTTACATGATAACATGTTCTTCATGTGTTGAAACATCATGGGAATGGAGATGATGCAGAGGTATGGCTTGTGGTAGCCTGAGCAGCAAGAAAGAGCTGATAAAACAATGTTTGTACATTAAAACCTAGTTTTGGAGAAAAGTGCAATTTACCCAAAACCTAGGGTTCAATAAGCAAATTACCACTTCAATAAGGTCCCTTATGTTTCTTGGAATCATGTAGAGCAAATAAAATGAGAGGGACGCCTCAATTGAATTAATTTGGAGGAGAGAGAATCTTGATATTAAAATAATCAAGATTTTTGCATAATTGAAACCCTAATTCAATTTAATGCAAAAAGAAATATATTAATTAAAGAGCCCTTCAACCAAAATTTGAGGGATGAATTTGAAAAGAGGTTGGACGATCTTGTGCCTTGTAAAGGCACGAAAATATCCAAAGGAAGTGGATAACTCACTCACATTATTATAAGAAAAAGAAATATCCACTCACTTATGGATATTATTATAAAATGATTTAAGGTGCTTAATTTGCTTTTCTTTAAATCATGGATAATTGAGAGGAATAAGAGTCAAATAATATATCCTCGTCCCTAAGGAAGATAAGGGGGCAAGTGGAAAGGAAAAGGGGGAGATAATTCCTACTTTCTCTCTCCTAATTGAATTTTTAATAAAAATTGCATATAAGCTCATTTATCCATAGAGTAAAGGGGGGATTTCGAATTCACTTCCACCCCTTGCTTTAAAAACGACCTTGGGAGCTTGGGAGAAATAGGAGAACGAGATACAACATGTTGGTAAGCTTCTTGACTCTCTTTCACCTTGAATCCATGGTGGAAATCACAAATCAATGCATGATTTCTTCTTATCTCGATTCCCTCTTCAAATCTAACCATTCCTTTTCACTCAAAGCTTAAGGATGAGCCTTGGGATAGTGAAAGGAGTTGCATCCACCATTTTGACGTGAGCTTGAATCTTTGGAGCTCAATTGGAGGTGGGTTTTATAACTTGAACACTTACCATTGTTATTGCATTCAATTCCTAAATCAATTGTTGATCATTTATTCTTCTTGGAATTCACTCGATCGAACTAATGGAACCACCTTGAAATCACAGCAAGTTTCGTGGGTTTAGAGCTTGATGATGATTACATCATCATAATCGTACACCTCCCCAAATATCTATGGAAAACGGTTTCAATAGTTTGGTCCAAACGGTTTCACCAAACCGTTTGGAGACCAAACGGTTTCCAAACCATTTGGAGAATTAGAACCCAAACTGTTTAAAAGAGTTGACCATTTGGATGGGTTGACCGTTTGAGGTCAGAACCCTAGTGTATTTTGGATGATTATCCAATGACTTCAATTGATTAATTCAACATATGGACAATCTTCCAAATAGAAACCCTAATCGGCTAAGTGTTGAAATTCGCAATTGACTAAGTTGATGTCTTGGGTTGATTGGCCCAAATGGTTTCAAACCGTTTGGGAGAGTTGACCATCGTTGACCATTTGGGAATTTTGATATTAATTATGATGGTTGATGATCTATCAAATTTGGTTAATGAATTCAAAAGGGGTCATCAGTTGAAGGTTAATTAATTAGTAAACCCTAAACAGGTTAAGCGCTGATTTTCAATTTGGTTAATTGAGATTTTTGGGTTGACTTAGCTCAAACGGTCTCAAGACCGTTTGGAGGTCAACCAAGACCATTTTGAGGTCATCCAAATGACCTCAAGACCGTTTGGGTTCTGGTCATATAAAAAATTTGATAATGATTCATTAGTTGCAATGGAATAAATTCCACAATGTTGATCATTTATGGCTATTCGATTCCAAGCCCTAATTGAAGATTCCTTGAGTTAAAATCCTAGATCAATTGGGTTCAAAACCCTAATTGATGGTCTAATTGAAGGTTGATTCAATAGTTCAAGTGGTAAATAGATCAAGGACTCAACTGATAATCGGTTCATCCATTAAAATCATGAATTGTGTGAGTGTTGAAAAGACTTTTTGGTCCATTCAGTTTTGAGATGGTTTAGACCAAACGATCTTAAGACCGTTTGAGCCCAAACGGTCTCAAGACTATTTGGTACCAAACGGTCTCAAACCGTTTGGAGACCCAAGCCCATTCGGTTTCAAAGGAAATTTTCTTAAACAGTTTCAAACCGTTTAGAGATTAAAGGGTCAAGATCGTTTGATAACATAAAGTGATCAAATCAATTGATAACTTAATGAGTTGAAGGATCAATTGCCCTATAATTGTTACTAATTTATCTTAATGAAAATCACTAGGATTGTACCTTTAGTTTACCTAGTGATTGATAATATTAGATAAGTTAATCATTGAAGCTTAGATAAGCAATAATTCAATATGCTATATCAACCCTAATTGAATAAACTTAATTGAAGGGTTGAATGACCTAATCTAACCAAGTTTGATATAGTCAATATCCTAGAGAGGATGAGAGAGAGAGAGAAACGCATACATGCATAATAAACATGTAAAGGTCAAACCTTAACACCTTCTGTAACAACCGTCTCACGAAAATAGGATTAACTAATGCGGAAGCGAATTATTTGCAGCGGGTTACTGAAAATCACTGAAAATTTAAAACTTTTTGCAAAGAGATCCATTCACATGAAAACTCTTTAACCATGAACCAAAGTGTTTCCATTTCATCCTGGATCACAAGTACACAGCATGTACAATTCCTTTTTAAGGATTACAACATTAACTGCCCTGTTAACAAATATACAAAGGCAGTATAAAACTTTGAGGCATTAGGCCAAAACTCCGATTGAATCATTTAAAACTCCGAGGACCTGAGAGTACAGAGACGACACATAGGACTACTATCTATATGACTTGACAGACAATATCTCCACCTGAGATCTCATTGCTGTCCTTGTTGTTGCTGTTGCTTCTACTCATCTCTGTTCTAGGGATTTCCTGCCTTGCCTTCCATGCATACCTAAAACTTTAATCCCACGGGGGTGAGACAATTATAAAAATTGTCCCAGCGAGAGATATAACTCTCCGCCAGAAACATTGTTATTGCTGATAATAGAATAACACTGAGCAGTAGAATTATATTTACTCAACAGTAGGTAAATCATTGAATAAGATATGCAGAGCAGTATTCTCTATGCAATCATTTCAATTATAACTTGATTAAGCAGCAAGTCATTCATTTAAGAAGGAATATGAAGAACATGTATATCATTTATCCAACTATGATATAATAGACCATGTATCATCAACCATTGATTCTCGCAATTCAACCCTAAGCAAATATGCTACACGGCTGATTACGTTTTACAATCATACTTATGCCCTGAGGAGATGAGGTATACCGCTCATACTCCAACCGACCACGGTTACGTAAAGCATCGGTACCACACATAGGTCAATGGAAGAGCCGGATTCCCATGACCTCAACTATCTCAGTCAGTATGAGATAACATGCAGGACATCTTGTGTCTCTGCTAGATAGCTTTCCAGGGTATACTGGCAACATCGATATTAGAGTTATAGCCCGTAGCATATACTCTCTTCAGGATATGGCCCATAGCCAATGCCCGGTATTATTTTGTGGAGTCACGGCCCGTAGCCATGCTCTTATTGGGGTATGGTCCGTAACCAATCCCGTTCATAGGACATAGCCCGTAGCAATGCCTATGGGGCATAAGGATATAATTGCCCAATTACCCCCACATATTCAAAAATATGCATTCCGAGTAAACTCGTTTCACCATTCAGCTAATTCTGACGCTGATGGATCTGTGATCAGGGCAACTACATTATATGGTATCACTTGATTAATTAAGTACATTATCATATTCTTTTAGCATCAGTCAAGTTTCCAAACATAACTTAATAAGACAAATGCTATAAAGAAAACATGTACTATTTCCATTAATCACTTCTCCGTCTTTATAAGACATGGGGATCTCAGTCCCTCATTTCAATACTGGTAATTTTCATTCCTTTGCAACTCAATGCCATAATCATATGGTTCTGGGTATTCAAACCCTTAGCTCATCATTGAGCATTATTACCACTTTTTCAGGTAATTATCACCTTCAGGTCACCTGACCAAGGTAAATATGATGCTTATTACATAAACATCTTCTCATGGCACTTAAGGCCCATTACTTCTCTTATTACCTCATACTAGGCAATAAGGTATAGCATGGCACATAAGGCCCAATAAACAATGTCAATACATAAAATGTCATAGCTCATACCTGGCTATGTTCATCATCACATCATACCTGCATGGTTAGTACAGATGATAATACATCAATTTCATATCAGCATCATGCAAAACAATATATAACATCATTATTCAAGGGTAACACCACTATTCCCTTACCAGGGTTAGGGTTTCCCATTTCTCATTAATTCAGACCCTCTTGAGTTAACCAACTTTATCTTGTATTAAGGTATTTCCCCTCTTAATACATTCCATCACAGAATACTCACCCTTAGCATATAATGCATAGGCCACACGTTAGAATTGTCCAGCTATCTCACATGATATGGACTTATCTTAGTTTAAGGCATAACTTTATTATAAAGTTGCCTATAAACAATCGCAATGATACACCCTCAACTAGGGTTTCACAAGGATACACCCTCAACCAGGGTTCATAATGATACACCCTCCACTAGGGTTTCACAAGGTTACACCCTCAACCAGGGTTCACAATGATACACCCTCCACTAGGGTTTCACAAGGTTACACCCTCAACCAGGGTTCACAATGATACACCCTCCACTAGGGTTTCACAAGGATACACCCTCAACTAGGGTTTACTAACATCCTAATTAGTGATTTCACATGTAGACAACCTCTTATTAAGGTTATACATTGAATCAGCCTCAATTAGGGTTTACATCATGTATTGGGTCCATGAATTTGTTATGCATTAATGACTAGTACCATTAAAGGTATCTCCCACCTAATTACATTAGGTTTTCAAAAAGGTTTGATCAATTAGACCTTCAATAACATGAGGTCTCCAATTGAATTAACCAAATTGAACCACACTCAATTCTAATCAATGGAACTTCAACCAATTGGATCATCAACTCAATCATCATTTGAATCATGGCTCACCCCTCAATTGGGACTTCAATTATGGTCTGATCTCAATGGGATTAGGGTTTATAAACACCAATTAGAGCTTTGAAGTTGATCATCAATCATGCTACTAATTGTGTTTCAATTGATTGCATTGGACCTTCAACCATTGAATTCATGGAACCAATCATCAATTGGACCTATGCTCATACTTCAATTGAGTTTAATAGGTCAACCTTCAACTAATTTGACCCTCAATTGACCCTCAATTGGTCATCAATTAGGGCTTGATTCAATTGAATTAGGGTTTGGAATCGAAGATCTAACAACACTCATCAATGCAAGATTGGTTACTTTGAAACTATTGAACCATTATCCAAATTGGGTATGACCTGACCCCAAACGGTCTTGAGGTCGTTTGGATGACCTCCAAACGGTCTTGAGACCGTTTGCCCATCATATCACTCAAATCCAAGCCATCCAATTAAGGTTTGGATCATTGGATTGATCACCAAATCAGCATTGCATTGTATAACAGCTTGGTACCTTTAGACCTTCAAACACCTAACCATACTCAACCCTAGACCTCCAAACGGTCTTGAGACCGTTTGGATGAGCTCCAAACGGTCTTGAGACCGTTTGGCCCATCCAACCTTTGGATTCTAGTGAAAAATCATCATGGATTGGTCTATCAAGTTGATCAACAAATCAGCACTACATTGCAATATGATTAGTACCTTTGGACCTTCAATTGGTCAACTATACTTGACCCCAGACCTCCAAAAGGTCTTGAGGTGACCCCAAACGGTTTTTAGACCGTTTGGATGATCCCCCAAACGGTCTTGAGACCGTTTGGGCTAATCAACCCAAAATCTCAAATTAGCTCATTGTGATTTCAGCACTGATTTCAATTAGGGTTAGCCCAATTGATTAGCCTTCAACTCATGACTCGTTTGGGATTAATCCATCAAATTTGGTGAGTCATTAGATCACATCATAAGGAACAGTAATCCCAAACGGTCAACGCTTGGTCAACGCACTCAAACGGTCTTGAGACCGTTTGCCCAAAAAGTTCAATTAAATCAGATTGAAAATCAGCACTTAATCCAATTAGGTTTCCCTAATTGATTAGGCTTCAACTCACGATTCTTTTGGAGTTAATCCCTCAGATTTGGAGGGTTATTAACTAACATAATTATGAACAGGAATCCCAAACGGTAAACGCTTGGTCAACCATCTCAAATGGTCTTGAAACCGTTTTCTCAACCAGGTCAAGTTAATCAGGTTGAAAATCAGCACATAATTCAATCCGATTGCCTAATTGATTGGCCTTCAATTCTCGATTCCTTTGGAGTTAATCCCTCAAATTTGGAGGTTAATCAGCCTACATAATTAGGAACAAAATTCCCAAACGGTCAACTCTTGGTCAACCATCGCAAACGGTCTTGAAACCGTTTTCTCCCAAACGGTTTCAAACCGTTTGCCCTTAAACGGTTTGCTGAAACCGCATAGCCAATCAAATTAAAACGATTTGGAGTAGCTATCAAAACGGTTTTGCTTGGTAATTTTCTTTGGATAAGCATCTAGGATGCTGTCATCATCCCCTTCCTTCGAACAACTAAGAACAGCAACCATTCGGTATGGAAATTGCAGCAAAGAAACAAGAGTGCATCAAATTGAAGAAATCAATCAACAAAGCATAGAGAATTGATGCAATAGCAATGTTTAAGGGTTTGAGTTATAAAACCCACCTCCAATTGAGCTCCAAAGCTCCAATCTCACGCCATTAATGGTGGATGAAGCTCTTGAAACTCCCCCTAGGCTCGTCCTCAAGCTTTTGTTTGCAAAAGTTGGCTAGGGTTGAAGAGGAGATCGAAATAAGAAGGAATCCATAACTTATTTTCGATTTCCACCATGAAATCATGGAGAACGAAGGTCAAGGGCTTACCCACAGGTTGGTGACGTGCTCCCTGCTCCTCCCTAGCTCCTTGGTCGGTTTTTCAAGCAAGGGGAATAAGAAAATCCGAAAAAGGCCTTGGTTTGGGCTTGGAAATGGCACTTTTATAAGGAAATTGATGAGAGAGAAAATGCTTTATAAAAATCCAATTAATCCCAATAAAGTGGCTGCCTCTTCCCCCTCAACTACCTTGGGTACGAGGCACCTTCCTTGCCTTTAATTATCCTTCATTATCCTCAATTTAAAGAAAAGCAAATTAAGCACCTTAATGCTTATAATATAATATCCCACATGTGAGTGGATATTACTTTTCTTTATAAAAAAGGTGAGTGGAATTTCACCTACTTAAGATATTTTCGTTCCTTATCTTGTTAAAGGAACGTCCATCCTTATTCAAAATCAACCCAAAACATTTTGGTTGAAATCCCTTCAAATATTTTTATTCATTTTTGCCCTAAATCGAATTAGGGTTTCAATTAAGCATTATTCTTGATTATTTTAATGTCAAGATTCTCTCTCCTACAAATTAATTCAAATGAGGAGTCCCTCTCATTTTATTTGCTCTACATGATGCCAAGAAATATTAAGGACCATATTGAAGTGGTAATTTGCATATTGAACCCTATATTTTGGGTAAATTGCACATTACACCAAAACTAGGTTTTAATGCACAAGGATTGCTTTACAAGCTTAATCTTGGTGTCCAAGCTTGTAGAAACCATACCACTACATCATATTCATTCTTATTATGTCTCAACATCAGAGGAACATCTTATCATGCAACATTTGCAATTTAACCCCTCAACTTGAGTAATTTGCACTTTAGTCCAAAATAAGCAAACATTGCTTCAACATTGTTCAAACATGACCAAAATTGAAACATAGGTTCCTTTTGAGCCTTAATTACTTTTCACAAGATGAGATTAAGCATATAATCATATTTCTTAATCAAAACACCTAGGTTTAAAGAATAACCCAGGTCAGGGATGTTACAAATTATAAACCTCTAACAAGGATTTCGTCCCCGAAATCCCTGATAAAGGGAACTGATATTATTCATTCATCATATCTTCATGTCTCTTCATAACACCTCATTGTTATGTAGACATCATAGAACTTTGATCAGCACAAAGTTCCTTCACACAATATTCTCATAGAGTCAAATGAAAACTTATCTTAAAGACATATTTAGTTGTTATGTTTATGCAAAGCATAAACCCCTAACATATGATGTTCATATCATTTTATATAATCAGACTGATTTCATAGTTGACCATTCCAGGTAGCCAATCTAAACCATCTGATAATTCTCAGATACCAGAATCTCTTACCTTGGTATCAGTCGCATGTGTTGAAAACACATTATATTCTCATCTTTCTTTTATCATATTTACAACTTTATAGAACAGGGATCACCTCCCTTGTTCTCTTTCTCATCATATGAGGGTCATACTTTTACTTCCTCATATACACATACTGATCTGAATTCCTATCAGATCCTTCTTTCTTGTTCTTAAGATATGATACATTTATCCATATCATATTTCCAATTTCATGATACTCTTTAGATTGTATCAGAATGATTGCTTGATCAGGGCAATCAAAAAGATATCAATCTAAGAGTTTCCATACTCACTTTATCATCAATAGTTGTACACCTGATCAGGGTTTACAAGTACTGAGATCAAGTAGTATGCACTTACATGCTATCATATTTCTTGTTTTTCATATTATCATAACATAAGATTTAACATTCTTGGATTTTATCCAGGCATCTCTTCTATACCTCTTCCTCTTTCATAGAGGTAAGATCAATATAGAGTATTTAAAATAATATTGAACAGAATTCAAATTATAGTTCTCATCATTTCTTCCCTATATAGCAACCAATAGGGAAAACAAAATCAACAATCATTTTTTTATAACAAAAAGGGTTTAGTGTACTCAACATGTACACATTTATAACATACCTTGTACTCATATCATGGTCTTACTAGTCTTATTACTGAAGCAAAAACTAAGCCATAGAATCTTACAGGTGAAAGGTTAAGACCTTCACACTTACTTAGTGGCTACTTCCCTGGTACACTAGGCATTTATTGCACTATTAGTACCAAAAACTTGGTCGTTTAAAACCATTAGGAAAATGTCTCTAGAATTATAGAGACCATTCCCTACTTCTCAGCTTATTGCCCCTTCTTGGGCACTACCATCACATATTTATTATCTGTCTGAACTCATGGCAGAGTCCACTTTCTTGCCATAAGTTAATCTTTTCCATATTTTCCCTTGTTCCAACATGACTAAGTCATTTAGGAACTCATTTTAAGATCAAGCTTTCTGTATTAAGGATTGATTACCTAGGTTATAATCCTAGCATCCAGTCCACGCATATGCATTATTGTTGCCCTAATCTACCCAACAAGAGCATGATCATAGGATTCTCTATCCTGATCATGTCTTAATGGGGATTCTCACGCACTCATTATATTCTTGTCTAATCCCTTGCACCTCTTCTTGGTGCAACAACATTGCCCTTAGCAATGTGTTCTTTGTGCTCTCCAGTCATTTTAAAACTTTACCCTTTCTCTGCACAAGCAGAAATCATTATAGGGTATACTGGAGGACACTAACACAGACTCAACAACTTAGTCCTATGTCTCTGTAGACTCAACGAACCTAAAGCTCTGATACCACTAATTGTAACAACCGTCTCGTGAAAACAGGATTAACTAATGCGGAAGCGAATTATTTGCAGCGGGTTACTGAAAATCACTGAAAATTTAAAACTTTTTGCAAAGAGATCCATTCACATGAAAACTCTTTAACCATGAACCAAAGTGTTTCCATTTCATCCTGGATCACAAGTACACAGCCTGTACAATTCCTTTTTAAGGATTACAACATTAACTGCCATGTTAACAAATATACACAGGAAGTATAAAACTTTGAGGCATTAGGCCAAAACTCCGATTGAATCATTTAAAACTCTGAGGACCTGAGATTACAGAGACGACACATAGGACTACTATCTATATGACTTGACAGACAATATCTCCACCTGAGATCTCATTGTTGTCCTTGTTGTTGCTGTTGCTTCTGCTCATCTCTGTTCTAGGGATTTCCTGCCTTGCCTTCCATGCATACCTAAAAATTTAATCCCACGGGGGTGAGACAATTATAAAAATTGTCCCAGCGAGAGATATAACTCTCCGCCAGAAACATTGTTATTGTTGATAATAGAATAACACTGAGCAGTAGAATTATATTTACTCAACAGTAGGTAAATCATTGAATAAGATATGCAGAGCAGTATTCTCTATGCAATCATTTCAATTATAACTTGATTAAGCAGCAAGTCATTCATTTAAGAAGGAATATGAAGAACATGTATATCATTTATCCAACTATGATATAATAGACCATGTATCATCAACCATTGATTCTCGCAATTCAACCCTAAGCCAATATGCTACATGGTTGATTACGTTTTACAATCATACTTATGCCCTGAGGAGATGAGGTATACCGCTCATACTCCAACCGACCACGGTTACGTAAAGCATCGGTACCACACATAGGTCAATGGAAGAGCTGGATTCCCATGATCTCAACTATCTCGGTCAGTACGAGATAACATGCAGGACATCTTGTGTCTCTGCTAGATAGCTTTCTAGGGTATACTGGCAACATCGCTATTAGAGTTATAGCCCGTAGCATATACTCTCTTCAGGATATGGCCCGTAGCCAATGCCCGGTATTATTTTGTGGAGTCATGGCCCGTAGCCATGCTCTTATTGGGGTATGGTCCGTAACCAATCCCGTTCATAGGACATAGCCCGTAGCAATGCCTATGGGGCATAAGGATATAATTGCCCAATTACCCCCACATATTCAAAAATATGCGTTCCGAGTAAACTCATTTCACCATTCAGCTAATTCTGACGTTGATGGATCTGTGATCAGGGCAACTACATTATATGGTATCACTTGATTAATTAAGTACATTATCATATTCTTTTAGCATCAGCCAAGTTTCCAAACATAACTTAATAAGACAAATGCTATAAAGAAAACATGTACTATTTCCATTAATCACTTCTCCGTCTTTATAAGACATGGGGATCTCAGTCCCTCATTTCAATAGTGGGAATTTTCATTCCTTTGCAACTCAATGCCATAATCATATGGTTCTGGGTATTCAAACCCTTAGCTCATCATTGAGCATTATTACCACTTTTTCAGGTAATTATCACCTTCAGGTCACCTGACCAAGGTAAATATGATGCTTATTACATAAACATCTTCTCATTGCACTTAAGGCCCATTACTTCTCTTATTACCTCATACTAGGCAATAAGGTATAGCATGGCACATAAGGCCCAATAAACAATGTCAATACATAAAATGTCATAGCTCATACCTGGCTATGTTCATCATCACATCATACCTGCATGGTTAGTACAGATGATAATACATCAATTTCATATCAGCACCATGCAAAACAATATATAACATCATTATTCAAGGGTAACACCACTATTCCCTTACCAGGGTTAGGGTTTCCCATTTCTCATTAATTCAGACCCTCTTGAGTTAACCAACTTTATCTTGTATTAAGGTATTTCCCCTCTTAATACATTCCATCACAGAATACTCACCCTTAGCATATAATGCATAGGCCACACGTTAGAATTGTCCAGCTATCTCACATGATATGTACTTATCTTAGTTTAAGGCATAACTTTATTATAAAGTTGCCTATAAACAATCGCAATGATACACCCTCAACTAGGGTTTCACAAGGATACACCCTCAACCTGGGTTCATAATGATACACCCTCCACTAGGGTTTCACAAGGTTACACCCTCAACCAGGGTTCACAATGATACACCCTCCACTAGGGTTTCACAAGGTTACACCCTCAACCAGGGTTCACAATGATACACCCTCCACTAGGGTTTCACAAGGATACACCCTCAACTAGGGTTTACTAACATCCTAATTAGTGATTTCACATGTAGACAACCTCTTATTAAGGTTATACATTGAATCAGCCTCAATTAGGGTTTACATCATGTATTGGGTCCATGCATTTGTTATGCATTAATGACTAGTACCATTAAAGGTATCTCCCACCTAATCACATTAGGTTTTCAAAAAGGTTTGATCAATTAGACCTTCAATAACATGAGGTATCCGATTGAATTAACCAAATTGAACCACACTCAATTCTAATCAATGGAACTTCAACCAATTGGATCATCAACTCAATCATCATTTGAATCATGGCTCACCCCTCAATTGGGACTTCAATTATGGTCTGATCTCAATGGGATTAGGGTTTATAAACACCAATTAGATCTTTGAAGTTGATCATCAATCATGCTACTAATTGTGTTTCAATTGATTGCATTGGACCTTCAACCATTGAATTCATGGAACCAATCATCAATTGGACCTATGCTAATACTTCAATTGAGTTTAATAGGTCAACCTTCAACTAATTTGACCCTCAATTGACCCTCAATTGGTCATCAATTAGGTCTTGATTCAATTGAATTAGGGTTTGGAATCGAAGATCCAACAACACTCATCAATGCAAGATTGGTTACTTTGAAACTATTGAACCATTATCCAAATTGGGTATGACCTGACCCCAAACAGTCTTGAGACCGTTTGCCCATCATATCACTCAAATCCAAGCCATCCAATTAAGGTTTGGATCATTGGATTGATCACCAAATCAGCATTGCATTGTATAACAACTTGGTACCTTTAGACCTTCAAACACCTAACCATACTCAACCCTAGACCTCCAAACGGTCTTGGGTGACCACCAAACGGTCTTGAGACCGTTTGGATGAGCTCCAAACGGTCTTGAGACCGTTTGTCCCATCCAACCTTTGGATTCTAGTGAAAAATCATCATGGATTGGTCTATCAAGTTGATCAACAAATCAGCACTACATTGCAATATGATTAGTACCTTTTGACCTTCAATTGGTCAACTATACTTGACCCCAGACCTTCAAAAGGTCTTGAGGTGACCCCAAACGGTCTTGAGACCGTTTGGGCTAATCAACCCAAAATCTCAAATTAGCTCATTGTGATTTCAGCACTGATTTCAATTAGGGTTATCCCAATTGATTAGCCTTCAACTCATGACTCGTTTGTAATTAATCCATCAAATTTGGTGAGTCATTAGATCACATCATAAGGAACAGTAATCCCAAACGGTCAACACTTGGTCAACGCACTCAAACGGTCTTGAGACCATTTGTCCAAAAAGTTCAATTAAATCAGATTGAAAATCAGCACTTAATCCAATTAGGTTTCCCTAATTGATTAGGCTTCAACTCACGATTACTTTGGAGTTAATCCCTCAGATTTGGAGAGTTATTAATAAACATAATTATGAACAGGAATCCCAAACGGTCAACGCTTGGTCAACCATCTCAAACGGTCTTGAAACCGTTTTCTCAACCAGGTCAAGTTAATCAGGTTGAAAATCAGCACATAATTCAATCTGATTGCCTAATTGATTGGCCTCCAACTCTCGATTCCTTTGGAGTTAATCCCTCAAATTTGGAGGGTTATCAGCCTACATAATTAGGAACAAAATTCCCAAACGGTCAACGCTTGGTCAACCATCTCAAACGGTCTTGAAACCGTTTTCTCCCAAACGGTTTCAGACCGTTTGCCCTTAAACGGTTTGCTGAAACCGCATAGCCAATCAAATTAAAACGATTTGGAGTAGCTATCAAAACGGTTTTGCTTGGTAATTTTCTTTGGATAAGCATCTAGGATGATGTCATCATCCCCTTCCTTCGAACAACCAAGAACAGCAACCGTTCTTGATGGAAATTGCAGCAAAGAAACAAGAGTGCATCAAATTGAAGAAATCAATCAACAAAGCATAGAGAATTGATGCAATAGCAATGTTTAAGGGTTTGAGTTATAAAACCCGCCTCCAATTGAGCTCAAAAGCTCCAAGATCACGCCATTAATGGTGGATGAAGCTCTTGCAACTCCCCCTAGGCTCGTCCTCAAGCTTTTGTTTGCAAAAGTTGGCTAGGGTTGAAGAGGAGATCGAAATAAGAAGGAATCCATAACTTATTTTCGATTTCCACCATGAAATCATGGAGAACGAAGGTCAAGGGCTTACCCACAGGTTGGTGACGTGCTCCCTGCTCCTCCCTAGCTCCTTGGTCGGTTTTTCAAGCAAGGGGAAGAAGCAAATCCGAAAAAGGCCTTGGTTTGGGCTTGGAAATGGCACTTTTATAAGGAAATTGATGAGAGAGAAAATGCTTTATAAAAATCCAATTAATCCCAATAAAGTGGCCGCCTCTTCCCCCTCAACTACCTTGGGTACGAGGCACCTTCCTTGCCTTTAATTATCCTTCATTATCCTCAATTTAAAGAAAAGCAAATTAAGCACCTTAATGCTTATAATATAATATCCCACATGTGAGTGGATATTACTTTTCTTTATAAAAAGGTGAGTGGAATTTCACCTACTTAAGATATTTTCGTTCCTTATCTTATTAAAGGAACGTCCATCCTTATTCAAAATCAACCCAAAACATTTTGGTTGAAATACCTTCAATTATTTTTATTCATTTTTGCCCTAAATCGAATTAGGGTTTCAATTAAGCATTATTCTTGATTATTTTAATGTCAAGATTCTCTCTCCTACAAATTAATTCAAATGAGGAGTCTCTCTCATTTTATTTGCTCTACATGATGCCAAGAAATATTAAGGACCATATTGAAGTGGTAATTTGCATATTGAACCCTATATTTTGGGTAAATTGCACATTACACCAAAACTAGGTTTTAATGCACAAGGATTGCTTTACAAGCTTAATCTTGGTGTCCAAGCTTGTGGAAACCATACCACTACATCATATTCATTCTTATGATGTCTGAACATCAGAGGAACATCTTATCATGCAACATTTGCAATTTAACCCCTCAACTTGGGTAATTTGCACTTTAGTCCAAAATAAGCAAACATTGCTTCAACATTGTTCAAACAGGACCAAAATTGAAACATAGGTTCCTTTTGAGCCTTAATTACTTTTCACAAGATGAGATTAATCATATAATCATATTTCTTAATCAAAACACCTAGGGTTAAAGAATAACCCAGGTCAGGGATGTTACACCTTCAATTTGGATAATTATGAAATTAGGGTATGATCCTTAATAAAGAGATCATGAAACCCTAATCAAGATGGTTGTTGAGCCCTAATCCCTAATTTAGGACAATACTAGATGTAATCCTAATCTAAGGTAGGGATGTAACCCTAATTAAGGGTGATGACATGAGTAACCCTAATTCCGGATAATGTCATACAAAACCCTAATTGGGATGAATAGTGAACCCTAATTTAGGGAAATTTTGAGTGAAATCCTAATCTAGGGTAAGGATGTAATCCTAATCCAGAGTGATGATATGTGTAAACCTAATTCAGGGTAATGTGATATAAAACCCTTAATTTTGATGAATAGTAAACCCTGATTATGGATACTTGAATAGGAATCCTAATTGGGATGAATAGTAAACCCTCATTGTGGGTAATTAAAATGGAAATCCTAATTGAGGGAGATGCCATATGAAACCCTAATTGAGGATGATTCCATGTGAAACCCTAATAGAGGGAGATTCCATATGAAACCCTAATTGAGGGTGATTCCATGTGAAACCCTAATTGAGGATGATTCCATGTGAAATCCTAATTGAGGATGATTCCATGTGAAACCCTAAATGAGGATGATTCTATGTAAAACCCTAGTTGAGGGTGATGCCATGGGAAATCCTAATCTAGGGTAATGCCATGTGAAACCCTGAATTAGAATGATGTTATGTGGGACCCTGATGAATGATGTGATGTAAGACTTAAATCCAGGGTGATACCATGTATTGATATATGAAACCCTAGTGATAGTATATTGGTCAATACACTAAAGAAGGTTGTGGCTAATATAATCAAGAAAGATGAGAATGTTACACCCATGATGGGTAAAAATTGATAAACCATATGAATGGTAATATTGATACTCTAATGAGTAAGGGTATAAGGGACAAGATAATGCCTAGATCATTATATGTCCAACTCTATATATGTGTAACAACCCTATACACCTTACAAAGATGAGATCAAGAAACTCTTAGGAGTAATGTATACAACACTACATGATGGAATAAATAACATCCTATGGGTTGAAATACCTAAAGTGGTTGATAATGGATTATTCTATATCAACAATGCTTAACCATTAGATAAGTCCATATCATTAAAGATAGTTGGACAATACTAATGTGTAACATATGCACTATATGATGAAAGTGATAGGTGAATGGTTAAAAGTATTAGGAGGGAAATACCTTAATACAAGGTCAGTTGATTATCTTAAGTAAGATGGAATGAGGAGAAAAGTGATACATCAGGACATGATAGATATCACATTTAGCATTTCAAGGTTGTTATACTTATACCTTGATGCATATCAATCCAACATACTTGGATAAGAAACACAAGAAGTGTGTGTTATGTAAATTATTACAATGAATATGTAATGAATTCAATGCACTTTGATAAGTGTTGGCTAAACACTATGAGAAAGGGGTTAAGCCAAGATAATGGGCATGATATAAACATACCATGGTAAGGTTGAGAGATGAACTCATACCTTGAATTGATATTCATAAATGATATATGATGAAAGTAATGATCATGAGTAAATACTTATGATAGTATTGAATGCTCCTAGAGGGGTGGAGCAATATATTAGGGTTGAACTAATGATGTAAACATGAAACCCTAACTAATGAGAAATGGGAGATCCTAACCCTAAATTGGGTAATGGAATGGAAAATCCTATTTGATAATAAACCATAATACTGATAAAGGAATGGTGGTGTTACTATTGTATCACATGATGTGATAAATGAATCATATGACTGTTATCAAGTCTATTCACCATGGAGATATCATGAGATTATGAACAAAGCCATATTTGAGCTATGACTTTTATACAACAAAAATGTTGATTGGCCTTGTGTGCCTTAATGTTGTGGTTGCTTAGTAAAAGTAACAAAAATGGGCATGGAATTTATGAGTCACATGAGTAAGTTGTTGCCTAGTGAAAGGTGACAAGACACTTAATGGGCCTTGTCAGCCATATGAGATACTTGTGTAACAAGTATCATGTATACCTCGGTCTGAGGACCTAGAGGTAATAGTTACCTAACAAGTGGAAATAGTCATAGTGATGAATTGAGGGTATGAATATCCAGTTTTGATAAGTAAGATTATTGATGTTGTTGTGAGATGTGAACTTTCAAGTAATGAGATAAGGGATTAAGATCCCAATGCATTATAAGTTCTTGTAAAGCTATAGATAAGAGCTTACATGTTTCTTTGTAGCAATTGTCATAATAATTCTTGTTTGTGAACTTGACTGATGCTAAAAGAATATGCTAATGTACTTAATTAATCAAGTGAAATCATATCATGTAGAGCCCTGGCCATATAACCATCAGTGTTAGAACTTTCTGGATGGTGAAACGGGTGCTCCGCGGCAAAACTCGGAATGCATATTTTGAATATGTGGGGACAATGGGTGAATGTATCCTGACGTCCTAATGAGGGAATTGAGGAAAGGTAAACATTAAACCTCTCAATCCTTCATTATTGTACCGGGATGGATGTACCACAAATCTCCCGATGATTGGGATAGATGTAGTACACATCTCCTAATAATATTAATGCCATATCGATGGAGATAAATAAGAAATCTCACGATTGCGAAGAGAGTGTAGCATGCCACTGTAACTCTAATAGCGAAGTTGCCAGTATACCCTGGAAAGATATTAAGCAGAGACACAAGATGTCCTGCATTTGATCTCGTACTAACCGAGATAAGGGAGGTCTTGGTAGCCAGCTCTACCATTGACCTTGTATGGCACTGATTTTAACTTCGTAATGGTCGGTTGGAGTATGAGCAGTATACCTCATCTCCTCAGGACATAAGTGTGGTTGTAAAATGTAATCAGTCGTATAACATGTTTGCTTAAGGATTGAATACTGAAATTTATTGGCTGATGTTATATTTCTTTAATACATTTCTAGCTGATAGATGTTATTCATATCTCTTTATACTCATTCCAAGTAGATGGATGAATTATGATTCTACCACAGATAGATTCAATGCTCTCCTTAGGAAAGGAGATTATTTTACTTTGTTCATTCAATAATTCATACTCTTGTTAATATATAAGAACTCATGTTCAGTTTTATTATAATAAACTGCTATAACAATGTTTTGGCGGAGAGTTATATCTCCCACTGGGGCAATTTATAATTGTCTCACCCCTGTGGGATCTAATGTTTTTAGGTAAACGTAGAAGAAGAAGCAGGAAACCTATAGTAAGAGAAAAGTAGTAGCAGCATTAGGGACAGTAGTGAGAACTTAGGTGGAGGCACTGGCTGCCAAGTTTTGTATAGAAAGTCCTATGTGTCATCTCTGTACTCTTAGGTCCTCGGAGTTAGTAGATTGTGCTTTTAATGAATCGATCTGAGATTTTGGCTTGATGCCTCGAGGTTTTATACTATCTGTGTACAGTGTTAACAGGATAGTTAATGTAAGTAATCCTCGAGAAAATATGATATAAGCCATGTACTTATGAACCAGGTTGTAAATATATTACATTGGATCCTGATGAAAGAGTTTTCCTATGGTTGGATCTCTTTGCAAAAAGTTTTAAATTTTTTGTAATTTTCAGTAATTCCACTGCAAATGATTCACTTCCGCTTAAGTAATTCTTGTTTTGTGAGTTGGATGCCACAGATACTATCGACCTGGTGCTCTCTTTTTTCCGATGTTGCTAATGGTAGGTCGATACCATCGACGAGGTCGTCGATGGTATCGACTCAGAAAATTTTTTATAGCCTCTTGCCTGCACCCACGTCACTACCATCAACACTATGGTCGATGGTATCGACTTTCTATCAGTACTGCACACTGAGCAAACTTATTAGGGTATCATTTTTACACTAAAAATTAAATTAACCAAAACTAACTTAAAAGCACGACAGAAAATAAAATGATTAGAAAAATGTGAACTATCTATGGTTGGGTTGCCTACCAACAAGTGCCATTATTTAATGTCCTAGGCTTGACATAAAGATACCTTTAACCTGGGTTGTCAGGGGATGTCTCTAATGATTCATTTGGCCATTTGAATTCCACTCTATCATCACCAATCCCAAGTGTCAAGTAACCTCGCCCAATGGCAGTGATTATATCAGTCGTAGATTGGAACGACCTTCCCAATAGCATCTCACTTCCTTCCGGCTCATCCATGTCCATGACCACAAATTCAACAGGGAAGATGAATTTGTCGACCTTGACTAGCACATCCTCGCATATACCTTGTGGCTTTACAATGGATCCATCTGCCAACTCAATTGTCATGGAAGTTTGTGTTGGCTTCTTCAATCCCAGCTTTTGAAAAGTGGCAAGTGGCATAAGATTAATGCTTGCCCCTGAGTCACATTGTGCTTGTGGAAACTTTTGGCCACCTATGGAACATGGTATGTAGAAACATCCTAGATCTTTCCTCTTCTTTGGCAGCTTTCCTTGGATTATAGAACTCACTGTTTCATCAATACACACAACATCTGTATCTTTGATCCTCCATTTCTTGTTGATGATGTCTTTCATGAATCTTCCATATGAAGGAATTTTCTCTATAGCCTCCACCAATGGAATGTTAATGTGGAGCTTCCGGAATATCTCAAGAAATTTCTTAAAATGCCTTTGCTCTTTCCTCATCTTTAGACTATCTGGGAATGGCACGCTTGGCTCCTTTATGTGCTTGTGCGGTGGCACATATGGGCTATTTGGGGTCTCCTCCCCTAAGCTTGCTTCAATGTCACCCTCTGTCGTAGTCTTTGGCATGTCATTCACGGTTGGTGTGGCTCGTGGCTGCTCATCCTTCCCGGTGGTAGTAGCTCCACTGCGAAGTATGGCCTTCACCTGCTCCTCTTGCCTAGGTGTGGGCACGGCTGTGATGCGTTCTTGGTGGGATTTGTTGAATGGGCGACATCCTCCTGGTAGTCCATATAAGCTATGGGGGTATGGCACACTAGGTTTAGCCTCTGTTTCAAAATGCATTTTTCCCTTTTCATGGACCCCCCCCCCCACCGGGGGCTCTGTCTCCTTAATCACAGATATATACTTCACTTGATGATGTACTTGAGCAGCCTTTGCATTCCCAATTGGTTTTTGTTGAATGATTTGCTTCATGCCAGCCACCTCAGTTGCAATTTGGGTTATGAACGTCTCTAGCATCCTCAGTTGTGCACCCTGGCTTTGTATCTGCTGCCCAAACTGGTTCAAGTGCTCACTGTGTGACTGTACTATCTTGGCGAGTGAGCCCATCAATTCCTGATTTTGCTTCACCACCTGACTAAGCAATTCATTGTTCTTTTCCTCTAGGCTAGGCTACGGCTTTTGAAAATTTCGTTCCTTCCTCCAATCGTAATTGTTATTTCTATATCCCTGTTGATGCATATACTTTGCATGTGTTTCATCATCAAACACATTGTCCTCTTTCTCTAGGAGCTTCTTGGCTATAAGATCCATCTTGCCATTAAGTGCTTTGATGGCCTTTGCTTCATGTGTCACGCCGACCTGCTCGGGTGCATCTCTTTCACCCCAAGACTGCTTTTTGGACATGTTCCTTAGAATCTCCCAGCACCTTGTGCCTATCTTGTTCAAAAAGAAACCAAAACTCGTTGCGTCCAAAAGAGCCCCTCAAAGAACACCTCAACCATGTGATCCCAAGATTCAATGTACTCGTCATCCAGATTGTGCATCCATTCTCAAGCATTTCCCGCTAGAGAACTGGGAAATAACTTCAAGTAGAGCATCTCTTGTGGAAACTGGTCTATCTTGACCATATCACAGTTCTCCACGAACTGGCTTATGTGGGTCACTGGATCTTCATTTTTGAGCCCGTGAAACGCATTAGACTTGACCAAATTGATTAGGCCTGGGTCAGTTTTGTAGTTAGGAATGTTGATGGCCTGCTTCCTAATTGGCCCCTTAGATGTAGAAGAGGATGAAGCCTTGATTTTCTCCCAAATTGTTTGTTCCTCATCCATTGCTTCGGGTTTAGAATCTGAATTCTCGTTCTCAAGTTGATTTTGGGTATCGTTCTCCTCGTAGTCTGATCCCAGAAATGGGACCTCCGGCGGTGACTGTGCATAGTTTGTGCTACGCGTACTCACCATGCACTAGTACCTGCACAGTAATAAATTTAATTAGGCACAGTGCTAGACAATTACAGATTATGAAAGATAGACAATTAATTTCCAGAATTTAATTTTTTTTTAAATGTGGCCTAGAGTGGCCGCTTGCAGCCCTCGTAGTGCCGAAAATTACCGTTCCCCGGCAACGTCGCCAAAAACTTGACACGAATTTACCGTGTGTATAACACAAGTGTACGCATCAATGTAATATAGACTTTTTTGAGGCCCGAGTCAAACTCATAGAACGGATTTTCAGTAGACTACTACTAACTATTCACAATCAGCTAGACTGATTAAAATGGTTTGAGAGTTGATTGAAAAAGAAAAGAAAAAGAAAAGAAAGAAAAAGAATCGATTAAATGATTGGTTTAATCAATTAAAGATGGAATATTTAGGATTGCAGTTTCACCGCAGGTTCTCGTTGTACTATTTCCTACACAATTATCCTAATTCGTCTCCTATTCTGAGTAGTGGCATGTAGTCAGAATTGTTCGCTGTCGCGATACAATTCACTACCTAAATCTAGGTCGGTTCCACGGTAGTAGTAACCTATACCCTAGATCAGGTGCATGAATATCATACTCTGGGTTTCTACCATTAACTGTACATCGCCTTGTTCAAAGGATTTATTAGTTAATGTGATATCCGTCTCTTTTCAACCGTTAATTCTTCTTTCAAAGTAATTAAAGGTATTAAATTATCATTAGGGTGATCAATCATAATGATATAATGGAGAAAACAAAATCATATCATAGATTTTAAAGACAAATTATGATAACTATGTCAAAACTACCATACAACGATTACTGGGCTACTCCCGGTCCTAAAGATAAAGGGGATTAGCCCCGCATGTTCATCTCAATGAAAGACATGATGAGAGAAAGGGAAACCATATGGAAAACGTGAATAAATGGGATGTAAAGCCCTGAACGAAGGAGATCCAGGCATTCCCCTGCGTAGGATGAGTGATCTACAACCTTTCGACAGTGGGACACTCCTTCCGCGGCTCTCGAAACAATCGGGGCGTGGCTATGGGCTTCGTTCTTCTCTCCTTCTCCTCCTCGAGACTTGTGCAATGGCTCCGGACGTGATAGATTGCTTAGGGCCGTCGTAATTAGGTATATACACCACTTTAGGTCGCAAAAAAAATCACCACCGTACGATTAGACACGATTTTTAGCAAAACCTGATCTAATGGTGTCGATACCATCGACGCGGGTCGATGGTATCGACCTGCATGAGGCATCGGCGCTTGCGTGATTCTTGGGGTTCTCTCTGATGTTGCCTCGATACCATCAATAGTGTGTCGATGGCATCGACGCCTTAGGTGTTGCTTTTCTCTGGAATTCGATGCTGAGGCTGATTTTGTTGAGGCAAGGTCGATAGTATCGACTTTGGGTCGATAGTATCAACATCTGGAAATCTGGCTCGCTGACGCTCTCTCGATACCATCGACAGTCCCATCGATGGTATAGACTTCTAGTTTCTCTTCTTTGATAATGCACTGTGACCAGGTCGATGGTATCGACCATCCATCGATAGTATCGACGTATTCAGATATCTGAATTTCCTAAAATGAAGAGAAGAACACCAATCAAATCCAACAAATATGATCTTTTATACACAATAAGATGAAACAAGGTAAATTTGATGCAAAATGAGATTATAGACTAAAGGTAGTGAATCATACGATATTAATCACAAATATGATCAAAATACACATAAAACGTATGCAAAACCAGTCTATAAAAATGACTCAAAACCCCTGCATCATATGTCGACAAAAATTCTACCTAGATTTGAAAGTAAGTTTTATAGAACAGTTTTATGGTTACCCATGTTATGTGAGAGAAAATATTGGGTAGTTAATAAATAAGGTGTCAACATATGAATGTAGTTGAAACACATATGCTATGATGCATGTGTGGAAATATATGGAAAGATAACTTGAGACATAATGATACAAGAAATAAAGTGGGGGTGAAGAGTATTGAGGTAAAGTGAAGTGAGGGTCACCTATTTTAACATGTGTAAGAAGATCAAAAAAACGTGCCAATTTAATGTTATGTGAATGAGTCAAGCATAGTTCAAAAGATGATGTAGGCCTAGATTCAGCATTCATCACATCTTGATGAGGTTGTGACGGATGACAAATCTAAAAGGACATAAAGGATTGATATAATTGAACCCAACATTGGTTTTGAATTAGGCTTAGGTGGTAGTGGTGTTGGTGGTGATTATGATGGTGATGAATTTTGTATAGTCATTGCAATATCTGCTACTTTGTTCTAATGAAACAACAATCTCATATATGTTTTCTTATAGTAAGTTATAGAATGGTTAATATGTGATCAGTAAATCGACTCATGGTGGAAACTTACTTACTTCTTTTACTTGTTGATTTCCTTTCTTTTTGTAGCCATGTTAGGACCATTGAGGTAATTTAAGGTTACCAAATAAATTAATCTTTCTACACCGATATACCATAGGCTTGCAAATTTCCTATAATACCTTATAAATATTCTGTCTTCCTATCAACCCCAACAAAACCTCAAGGTTATTGTGTTATTAGATATTGTCATGTTTCTATCTATTATTTTGGAACCATATATTATTCTTTTATCAAAAGTTCCATTCCCTATGTATTCAATAGACTTGTGAGATAGTTACATTTTTCTCATTATTATAAGGCAATCGTTGTATTGTAAGTAAAAAACATTGAAACTCTAAATTTGTGTTTGTTAGCCGTGAAACAATAATATAATTTGATTTCTTTAAAATAAATTGGAATTCACAAATTTGTTGAGTATGATTAGGTTGGCTTATTAAAAAAATAGAATGTCACTCAATGAGACACATTGTCATGTAGAAACACAAGGTTATAATTGCATTACGAATCCCCTCCCTTAACTAATACAACACATGATTACAATGTCCAGTTTTGATTATATATATAACACTGAATTGGGTCCTAATTCATTCATCACTAATTTTGCATAATAATTTATCCTTTATTGGTTCATATGTTACTGATGAGATGCTCAAGGTTGTTGTTTCATTCTAGAAGATGTTGCACTAAATTTTCTTTGGTTTGTGTTTGTTGTGATTACAATTCTCTTACTTTGTGGTCAAAAAACAACATTAGCATCACTTGTTTCTTGCTTCTAAGTTCTAGAATGGCTCACTAGGATTAGCAAGCCAACTCGAGGCGGCAACATCTTACACACTGTTTATTACTTGACGAGTAACAAGCCTGTTGTAGTGGCCATCTAATAACTAATTTTATCAAAAGAGAGAAGATAGCAAGGATTACGGGGCCTTGCATAATGCCTATAATTCTTTACTGAAATGTCTGTAATTTCCAATCAAGCCTAAGAAAACTCTCAAGCCCTGTTTAGTCTGCTTCAATTTCATCTCTGTTTTGATGGAAAACTCCACCATAAATTGTGTGCACACGTACTCGAGAAATTTTGTGGAAACTTTTGTTTAAATATCTTGACAAATAAATGTCTATCTTATAAGCCCACCACTGGAATTGTATTTATTAACCACGAAACAATATTAACCACAAAACAATATTAAGATTTCTTTTCCTTTATATGGATTACCATTATCTTTTCCTTTTGTAAGGTAGAATTCACTCACAAGAATGAACTAAATAGCTCGCCGTATCATGAAGATAAATAGGCACATCTTTTCGGTGGGACATACGGTTTCGATTACGTTAGGAGTCTCTGCCCCCTCGAGTAAATTGAATACAAGATTGGAGTATCCAATCCACCACGTGCTTCCAATTAATTAAGCCTAAGAAAACCATGAAGCGATGCAAAGTCTACTGAGGTTTCATCTCTGTTTTGATGGAAAAAAACTCCACCGTAAATTGTATGCATACTTAGGGCACGTTTGTTTTGCCGTAATCTGTGGGATTGGATTGCATTTGCTGATGCAGCAACTAAAAATCTGAGTTTGGTTTGCCGGAGGAGGAGAAACTGAAGAATCCTGCTTTTTCCAGTTGTACAACTGCTGCGGGATTCAGGTTTCCTTTTCAAATTGGTGGGACGCCGCCGTCCAGCACCGGGCGTCATTATTTTTGTTCGCTCTCACTCCATTCCGTGCGCGAAAGACATGACCCAACTCTACAATAAATACAAAATGTTGGTCTATCCATGCATGACAAACAAACATAAACTGTCTGTTTACATAATTTCAAGAATCCCAGAATTTGTCATTGTTGCATCTAATAAATCTGAAAATCCTTATAATCCAGTAGAATCCTGACAATCAAACATGCCCTTACTGGAGACATTTTGTAAAAAAATATGTTTTGACATGTTGGCATACAAACTATTGACTACTGTTATACAACACCCTATCTACATCAACTTTTTCACCCCAGCCTCGAGGCCTGTGACAAATATTAAATTTCAACTGTATGTGCATATTACTGAGGAGACGCGCACAGTGCTAAGGCCCTGTTTGGTAGAGTGTTGTTGCACTTTCATACATTTAAACACATATTTTTCAAGTTTAAATTTTATTTGGTAGGGCGGATTAAGGTGTAGTTGATTGAAATGAATCTGCTTCCAACTTCACACTTGATCCTAAAATCACGGAATATGTACCGCGCCCAGATTGGGCGCGCCCAGATTGGGCGCGGTCGGGTGTAAAAGGTCACTTCTCCCGATTCTTCCGGTTCCGTTTCACCTGCGGACTTGGTTTTCTGAATTCTGACAACTGGAACCAACTGGGACCACTCCATACAGCAGTTCACGGGAGCCACTGCATAAAGCAGTTCCCCTGCGCAAAAGATCACCTGCTACTACTTTGCATCATTTTCCTAACAAACAATTGCAATAAAAAACATAGAACTTGTTCTGCACTGTACCAAATGGATTTCAAAGAGCTCAAACGGCATGTTTTTACTTGATTGGTTTTCTTTTTTACCCAACTGCATACAACAACACCCAAGCAAATAGGCCCTAAATAAAAACAAGCGCAGTGTGAGGAGACGAAAAACCAGCCGATGCTATATCCACCCAACCCCAGTCTCTCTCTCTTTTCACTGATAGTCCCTCCCACTCCAATCCTTCGTCTCCCCGTCCACCGCCATGACCATCATCGTGCCAGCGAGTTGCCACGCCCAAGCTACTTTCTGTCCCCTGTCGCACTAAGGCTAAAAGCACGCCCAACCAACAATCGTGCGATGACCGCTATGATGCCAAGACATCTGCACCCAGTTGTCGTTGCGCCCACGTCGTCGAGCCCAGAGAGCCGGACACGGGCCACCTACACCGCCCTCATTCTGGTGCCTTTTTTACCACCCCATCCACACTGTGTCGCCGTATCCGTGTTCACGTCATTACCGTCATGCTCACACCCATGTCACTTCATCCATTCCTAGGCCACTGCCGCATCTACGCCTACGCTGCCACCGCACCCAAGCCGCCATAGCTGTACCAGCACCTATGCTTCCTCACGCCCACACCACCACGATACCCACAACATGACACATATAACCCTTTGCGGCTACCGCGTCAGCACACCGATAACGTCACCCACTGGACTCTATCATAAGGAGGAAGAAGAGACACATAGGGAGGACTAGTTGACGGTCTAAACCTGTAGTGCATAGATATTATCATTGTAGTATGTAAAATTTCTCATTGTGATGCATGAAACCTAGTCATGTGTATAATAAAATTGTGAAATATAAGTTTGTATGAGTTTTTTTTCATTACGTGATAAGGAATGTGATCCGATATGGATCATATACTTAACATTGGATAACGAACAATATATTATAGAAAATGATGAACAATTATTATGTCTTGCATTGTATTTTTCAAATTATAATTTTTTTTTAATTGTAAGTACTATTTTGATTTATATTGTGTACAGTTCTTGATATTTTTTGGTACACCATAAATATTAATTAGTATGATATGTAAAAATATCAGCAACATATGAACAGACGTGGCACACATTTTTTGATCAAATGTCATCACTTATCACATTTAATTTTTCTGCATACTAAATTATACCAAAAAAGAATGGGCAATTTTTTTAGAATATGACGTACTTGTTAGTTTATTTTAGGTCTAATTGTGAATAGCTTTTGGTACTATGTTGAACATATTTATGTAAGAATTTTGAACTTTGACGTTAAGTGTGTAAAAATGTATTTATGGGTAGGAAATTAAATACACTTAGTTGGTTGGTAGTTGGTAGTGGGTGGTTTGGTACCAACATCTCATTGTAGCAGGGACATACATACAACCATACATCCGCACTAGCATCTTAGAAGACCCACCACTGGAATTGTATTTATTAACCATGAAACGATATTCAGATTAGTTTTCCGTTTTATGGATTAACATTATCTTTTCCTTATGATAAGGTGCGATTCACAGACATGAGTGAGTTAAATAGCTTGCCGTATCACGAAGATAAATAGGCGCATCACTTCGTAGGGACTTATGGTTGCGATTACATTAGGAGCCTCTTCCCCTCGAGTAAGTTAAACATAAGATTGCAATATCTTTGATTAAGTTTACCTTAAAAACAAATGATTTAGATCCTAACTTCTAGAATACATTTTGATATTTATTCTAGCTGCGCGTTGAGTCGAAAAGTAATTCCCACTGCGCGGACCGTTTGCCTAATTTCATAAGAGAGTCAATTCTTTTGATCTCACCTGAATGTACCTATCAAAACCTTTATGAGTCCTATATTATTAAAGAAGCGTCTGAAAAACTCGACCAGATCTGCTGTGACGAATTTATGTTCCAAATCCTTTTGCAGACAATCTTGACCATTCATCTACCTCAAAAATCCCCTTAAAAAAATTAATATGAGGTTCCTACCGCCTAGATTAATTGTAACACGCCAGGCTCCTCGGAATTTTTTTTTGATCCGTGAAGTACTTCCTTAGAATACCAAATTAACTGTCCCGATAATCGCTCTGTCATTGGAGAACAAGACCAGAGACCTACACTAACAACTAACTCTGACTAGAAGCGTTCTGCATGTCGTGACCCATCACTCTCCATCAAGCCTATAGTAAAGAGACGCAACAGGATGCACAGCTTGGTTATTGACATCAAGCGTCTGCAGGTTCATGCATAGCATGCTGCCGTTTTGAATCTATCAGGTAGTACATACAGTTGAAGTGTCACAGCAAGCAACACTTACAGCCGCCTTTGAAATGTCGTTAGTCTCATTTACTTAACATCGGCGCACATAGATAATGACAATGTCAACCGGCGCCGGGGGCGCGTCAAGCAGCCTCCGAACTGGTTAGATACCAGAGTTTCAATTTAAGCGTGCGGTTGTGCCTGGACTTTTCAGGCTGCCGAAACTCTAAATACTGTATACCAGAGTTTCTTGTTAATTTTGAATTACATTGATACATGCAAAGCGATGCAATTTAGTTTTAACAGTTCAGGCCAGTTCAGATAAGAAAATATAGAATAAATTAACGCAGGAGAACAAAAATAAATCAAGTTGGGATCAAACAAGTAGGGGTGAGCATTCGGTTAATTCGGTCGGTTACGGTTAATTCGGTTCGGTTAAATGGTTAATTTGTAGTTTGAGATTTTAACCATTAACCTAACCGAATTGCGTCGGTTAATTCAGTTATTATCCAATCGGTTAACGGATAATTCGGTCGGTTAATTTGGTTAACTAAATAACACATGTGTAATAATGTTATTTGAAATACTCATTGAATTTTGAACAATTGTTATATTATAGTGGTATTTCTGGAAATATAATGTTGTATGGCTCGTGAAAACTTGATTATTATGTATATGGGGAAGTTTTTTGAAATAAAAGTATAACTATATATGTATATATACGTATGTAGGATATTATTTAATAATAAATTATAACTATTCGGTTAATTTGGTTAACCATACCAAAAATATCTTTAACCATGAAATTAACTATTTAACCGATTAACCGAATTAAATCAACCAAATTAACCGAATTAACCAAATAGTCTAAAAAAATTTAACCATTCGAAATTAACCATTCGGTTAATCGGTTATTAACCAAATTCTGCTCACCCCTACAAACAAGTACGAACGTAAATACTTAAAGAATTCAGCATCTTGCAACGCTTCTGGATAGGCGTCGTTATCCCAGTCGACCCGGTACGAACCTAAAGAACAGATGTCCCGCTCGTGTTGACGATGAATGTTGCAGACGAAGCATCGCACAATTAATGCAGCTCAGCAAATACAGGAGGAACCACTGACTGACAAGTTGCGCCTTGGAAGGAAAGGATGGACGAATTTGCTACGTCCAAAGCGACAGAGAGAAACTCCAGCTTTAGGTTTTCCAAATATGCACCCGAACGGTTGACGGTTTTGTGTTCGAAAGATGCGTTTAACCCTAATGATCGGATGTCTATTTATAGTCTTACATGTCCAGTAATCCTATTCCTGTTAAAACGGGACCACTCGGTTTGCTCTTGTATACATTGTTGAAAATTCCGCAAAAAAGACACTTTCCAGTTAGGATTAATAAATTCGAATAGGAAAGAAATAATTAATTAAACGAATAATTAATTATGTAGTTATATCTTAGTGCAAAAAGAAAACTGAAGACATTCTCCACAATCCACAATCTACAAGTTCGAACCCGTGTCCGGCCAGGCGAGGTGTGGTATGGCGCGCGTGCATGTGTGTTATGGTCACCATATCAATCAAGGAGGTGAGCATACCCTCCTCCTAAGACCCTTGGATAATAGTGTCTCATGTGATCCTACATATAAGGACCACAAAAGTTCTAGGAGTGAGCAATATGGGATAAAACTTCTTTGTCATTTACACTAGTGACAAAACTACCTCTCTTACATGTACTAGTTGCACTACATTGGATTTAACACATACTATATACATGGCTGTACCAACCATATATCTAACACAATCTGTACCAAATCTCATAGATGAGTAGAAGTGAGGAACACGTAAACCCACCGATAGTTTCTTTTTTTTTTTCTTTTACATTTTTACTTCAGGGTTGATCTGGTTTTAGATTTTTACTTCAGGGTTGATCTCGTGGAGCATAGTGAGCGCAGAGTGTGATTCTGCTATATAAATTTACATTACAAATTCACGTTTTTTTAACTATAACAAATAAGAGTTTTATAGAGGGATTAACCATGAGGAGGGCGATCAGGCCGTTGACATATTTAATCTTTTTCAGGTGATCTATAAAGTGAGCTCTTTTCTAAACGAGGAGAGGATAGCAAAAAACTACAAGGATGAAGGAGAAGCTCGTGTCTAGGCCAGGAAAAAAAATTCTTATCAAGGTGGTGCAATCGATTCCCAATTACATTATGAGCGTTTTCCAACTTTCTACATCCGTTACGGAGGCCATTCATAGCGTGATTGCTAGAATTTGGTGGGGTGCAAAGGAGGGGGGAATGAAGCTATTATGGATCAACTGGGTTGAATATGTGTAAACCAAAAAGTCAGGGAGGAATGTGATTCATAAGACATTAATATTTTCAACTAGGCACTTCTTGCAAAGCAAATTTAGAGGCTATATACTAGGCAAGACACTAGTCTATAAGGTGCTCAAAGCAAGATACTATCCAAACTCCGCAATTCTTCAGGTGAATAGAGGTTATAATCCTAGTTATACCTGGCGGAGCATATGGAACTCAAAGTCACTCTTTCTGGAAGAAATTCAGTGGTTTGTTGGCAATGGCAGAAACATTGATGTGTGGGAAGACAAAAGGCTCCCCAACACGACTAACCGGCTAAACTAGTATCGATCCAATGACCCCCCCCAATATTCAATATGTCAAAGACCTCATGCAGCCGGAAGAAAGGATCTGAAATATGCCCCTCATCAAGACATCAACTTGACCTTCCCATGGCAAGTTGTGACAACAATTAAATCTATATCTCATCCTTCGACTCGAGGATGATGAGTTGTTCTAGTGGCCAAATGTCGATGGTAATTACACTGTCAAATCAGCCTATTGGTTAGGGATGATGACAACAAGTGAGATAGAGGATCTACAAAAGCCACAGGGAAGTGAAGTTTGGAAGGAAATAAAGAGGAGGGGATGGTCTCCCAATGTAGTCCATTTTCTGTAGAGGGCATCCTTTGGGAGCCTTTCCACACTGGGTCGTCTCCATGACTAGTATTGTCACCCTGATGGGGAATGTCTGATGTCCATGATGGGAAAGAAATTGTTAGCCACATTCTCTTTGCATATAGTCGTGCATGAGACCATGGAAGCATTGCTCAACAGCAACTCAGGATGTGATGAGAGAGATAGCTCACCTCAACCTTGGAGAAGCCATTACAACACTACTTAGCTCACAAAGGCTTGAGGAGGCTGACCTCATTGTTGCATCTTTGTGGACGGTCTGGACACATAGAAATAAAGGAGTCTTTGAGGGTGTGACACAAGATAATAGATACCTACACAACTCGATGTTGGCAATGTTATCGGACTACCGGTGGAACAACGTGAAGGTTAACTAGGGTGATGAACAACATATACAACTCCTAAGACCTCACAACTAATGGCGACCATCCAAGGCAATACAAATTAAACTCAATATTGATGCCTCATGGAAATCGGATGGAGCGTAGGGCTAGGAATGGTATGGAGGAACAACAGTGGAGACGTTCAAATGATTGAAGGAAGAGTGGCTCACCACATTGCTAATGCGACGATGACAAAAGCATTGGCGATCAGAGCTGGACTAATCTCCAGTCGAGCTTAGGGAACCCTGAAGATAGTAGTAGAGACTGACTCCCAGATTATCATTATGACGTTGCAAGCTGATCTTCAGAGATGAGACCAGATTGGAGTCATCTTGAAGGATGTTTGTCACTTAGCCTTTCATTTATGCCCATTAGTTTCTCTTTTATTAGTATAAATTCAAATTGTGTTGTATACAAGATTGCTTCTGTAGCTAGAAGCCAGTCCCATAGCTTTTCCTTTTCACATAACTTTCCTTTAGTTTTTCTCAATGTAGCTCTTGCTGGTTTGACTACTTAATAAAGGGAATGGGAATTACAAAAAAAGTGAGCTCTTTGTATCTGCCATTGTATGGGCATTGCCAAGTTGATATTTGGCTTATACACATGTCAACCTTTACATGTGGAGGAGGTTGAAACATTGTATCATAGGGGTTTGTGAATGTCTATTAAAAACATTGTAGTTTGTGGAAGGTTTTCTTTTAACCTTCAATGGAGGATCTCTTCCCTACTCATTTATCTTGATGTCTTATTTAGTGATAAAATATTCCTCATATGCTTTTGTAGCATGCAGAGTCCAATTTTGGATGCTTCAAGATCATATTTTATGAGGCAGTAAGATTGTGATAAGGACTTTTAAATTTTGATAGTATTTTTTATTGTTTTTATGTCACTATCCCAACTTTCGACCTTAGTAGGTTTTGTAACAAGGACACCATCCCCTAGATTCGAACATACTTTGGTGAGTGTGTTTTTTTACCAAATTGTTGAGGACATGGAAGTTAATTTTTAGATGTATGTTAGACTAAAAATAGTTATTCAGTGAATACAAACTAATCATACTCAATATTTTCTCCTTGTTCTTTCTATCGATGGGTTAGACTTGCATATGTCACCAATGGAGTATCATATTATCCTTAGTATCATCTTATGATTCCTTTGTTTCCAGTTGCTTGGTATGTCTGATTAATCATAAGACATGTTTGGACACTTTTAGGGAGCATGTATCCAATTGCAAAGTGCTAACTAGCTTTAAGTATAACATGATCTTGTTCGGCATGCTCTCTATGACGTACTCAGAAATGTTGGATTTTCTGCTAAAAAAGAGACATCGATTCACTTTTTGACTAATACACAAAATGGGAGATCATAACGACTAATATTTTAACTTTTAGGTGGGCCAGAGGGAAGCATGTATGTAAAGATCTGATATGGATTTCTCCACTTGTGGGCCTGACTAGTGGGGCATTTAGTGCAGGACAAGCTATTTTCAAAGTTGTCTCAGTCAAAGTAGCAAAGCATGAGAAAGATTTCTTCGACAGTCAACACATTTTTACACCTTTTAGGTTTGACCCTTTCGGTTTCTTAGCATTGGAGACTGTGGAACTTTTCAAAAGAGTTCAAAATATTATGCATAATAACGTAATGACCCCCCAAGTTTATAGATGTGATGTTCCAAAAAAATTTATGTTATGAAAAAAATGGTGGTGCAGCTTGTCACCCATCTATCATCCATCTGATGTAATTTAATATATTATTAATCAAAAGTCTTAATTCACAATTGGTAGTCATCAATCCAACTAAATCATTCACTTTTTCCTACTTTGTGAACATTACCTAGTCATTATATTCAAATAGAAACATCTAGGAGGAATTTGAATAGAGTATTTGAATGCACCATTGTTTTTAATTTCATATTTCATATATATTTATTCCGTATATTGATGTATGAAAAATCATTGTAGTACTTGGTGATTGTAAATATACAAAAAATAAGTACAAACATTTAAACTCACCATCTCAAAAACACCCTCTGTCACAAGACATAGAATTTATAAGGAAATTATTACTATCTACAACAACACACAATAAAAAGATCACCATTGTAATTAAAAGGATCATCTACACTTATATGGGCAGAGCTAAGGTATGCACTCACAGCCAAAGTTTTGAAAATTATATATATATATATATAATTTTATATATATGGGTGTATGTATATATATGTATATCTCTCTCCATATATATACACACATATATATACATACATACATATATATACACATATTATCACGTCCCCGGATTTTCTAAAACTTAATCTGATGTGTGACGTCCAAATTGAAACCCTCACCTCAGTGAGAATCCCAATTTAAACATCCCACACAAGCTAAGAAGAAGAATATCAAGGGAGTCAGAAGGAAACAATCAGTAGCACATGTACATGAACAATAATAAAACCATACCCACATGTTCACCATTCAACATATAATTACAACATGAATTGTTACAATATTTGATATTGCATATTGAACAACAAACTTAAACACATACATGTACTACCACTAAACTACAGGATCTTAAGACAACAGGTCCACATGTACATCAGCTCGCCACACAACTCTCAACTATCTTGGATCTTCAAGAGCATAACCACAACCTAAATAAAAGATTACATGTGGTACACGTCAGCACAATATTCAAGAATATTGTACTGAGTACGCCTACGTGTCTTTTATTTACCTCTCATCATATCTTGGCAATAAGATAAAACTAATATACTTGGCAGTAACAGAAGAATATAAGAAAAGTGTATACTTGCACAAAGATATTCATTAACAAAAGAGAACGCATATTTTAAGCTTATTTTCCATTATATCTCAAGGCCTTTATGATCACTACCAAAGAGTTGGATCATATGTACACTGTGACCACTACCAAAGAGTTGGGTCCAAGCACACTACCAAAGAGTTGGTGCTTCCATATGTACAATGTGACCACTACCAAAGAGTTTGGTCACTTCCAAGCACACTGCCAAAGAGTTGGTGCTTTCATATAATGGAACAGAGATATTATGTTTGATGTGTTCATGGCAGTAAGTATAGAAACCAACCAACATATCATACAAGAACAATCATTTCATCCAATACCATATCCCAAGTATTTTACTATGCATATAACACAAGCATATTGTATAATAAGCCAAGTAAGAGGTAATGGCGTACCTTCCAAAGAGATATCACTATCTATACCACATTCCTGATGTCCTCTATATCTTGGTCATCCCTGATCAAGAAAAGATTGTATACTATAAGGTTCTCATCATCATACATCTCATCTTAATCCTAATCGTGTTCATTAGGGTTTGCTTAGCTCATAATGATATTCTCATGATTACTTGTATTCTTGTCTTATATTTATCTTACTGATGCCATATTCTAGATTATAGTTCATCAACTGGATATACTCGTGTGCCACATTATTATGTAGACATATTTAACATTATGTCACTTCCATTAACCATATTAAGGTTACATCCTATGTATATTAAGGGTCATCCTCATGTAACATGAATTCTATGCATATAAATGATCTTAGATTTATATATTATCTTCCAGTTATAGACATGAGGGTTTTCTGTAAATCTCATCATTTATTGAGCATGTATGCATTAATTGCATTATCTTTAGTGTTATTAGCCTTAATTAAACATATTAATCAAATTACATAATTTCATACATCAACATGACCATATCTGACATCATATCCATTATAAACATGATTATAGACTTACTGATATTTTTCATAATTTTATATCATCATTTGATATTTATTACTCATTAAACAAGTATTACACATCTTACATGATATTGTTGATATTTAATCATCAAAATCCTGATATTATGGTTTCGGATTGTTCTACTCATTTTTCTGAGAATTTTGGTACCTTATTTGCATTTTTCTGATAATCGAGCTAATTATTGTAAATTTTGGAAGAACTAGTAATTTTCTGAGATTTTACCTCAAACAGCCAATCTGGGCCTGCCATGTGGCCACTAGAGTTGGCGCATCCTTGCTTTTTGCGGCCAGTTCTTCTCCTGGCTTGCCTTGGGCTGGCCGGTTCAGGGTTCTCGACCTGGTTCATTCTTTGTTCTGCTTCTTTCTCAGCTTGGATCACCTTCTCCCTGTGTGCGATCCCCCAATCGCGTTTCACACATCCGCCGCTGTGAGGTCCTCGTGTCCGTCAGTTCTCTAGTGCACGAGACCCACCGCCGTCGTCGCCCAGCCTAGCTCCAGGTTCTGTGTCTGGTCCTCCTTGGCATGCGATCGGTGGCTAGACCTTCTCCTCTTCCTCTGGTTCTCACATGATCTTGGCCGCTGCCTGGCTGCTGGAGGTTTCTCCTCTGTGTCTAAGGCTTAGGGTCGCCGCCGTGAGCTTTGCTGGTTTCAATTCAGTGGCTTTGAGAGTTGCGACTCCTCCTCTACAGCTTTGAGCTCCATTCCTGTCAGTCTCTCCGATCTGCCGATCTCGGCTCCTGTGTGCATCGACCTTCCGTTGGACCGTCTGCCTTTTGCTGGTTGCTGGGCGGTTCAGCTCGCCATATCACGACTTCCCTTCCAATCGCCGTCGCTAGGGTTCTGTTGTGGTGGATCAAAGAGGAAACTTACCTCTGTGAATCCTCACAATGATCTGCAGCTTCAAAGATCTTTACAAGGCCTTCGCAAACTTGTCCATATCCTCCATTAGAGGCAAAGAAGCCTGCAACATCTCACATGAACTCTGGTTTGTCTCCAGAAAGGAGGGACTTCGTCACCCAAGTACGTAACCCCAATAGGGCTCGAGAACACTCGTGCGATACTCCCTGGCCTCCACCGTGCTTCGTTCATCCTCACATCCAGCTATCACCCCCCTCTATCTCCATTTCCTTCCTTTGGTCTTGACCTGCTCGCACAGTTGAGAGGTGGAAAGGAGCGGGAGTTCAAACTCCCTCCTCAGATGATCGTTCACCCAAAAAGAGGGGTCATCTGGTAGGTCATGGAGGGGCAAAGAGAATGACCCACACCTTGTCCCTTCTTAGGACATGACCACGACGTGGGGTGAGGCTAGGCTTCCCACTCGCTATAACCCCACGATCTCCAGCCTGACCAGAGGTAGGGGGTGAATATCTGGCCATCCAAGGTGCATCCAATGACTATAAAGGAACTCGCCCAAGGCAGGATCTGAGGCTCACTTTAAACAACCCTCACTACCACTAGATTGGATATCTAGGGCTAGGATTCGACCATGCAGACCCAGCTCAAAAGCAAGGGGTGCGTGACACAACTTATTTTAGGCTCAACCTATTAAGCTTAGGTCTATTAACCTTAATAATGCACATACTTTCTCAAATTTAAAACCTCCATAGCTTCCTCTAGGAACATCCAAATGCCACCAAATTTTAACCATAGCTTCCTTACCTCTCAAGGTACATTATACTCCAGTTTGGTGACGAAACTCATATATTAGAACATTCAATTAAATTCCTCAAGAATGCATTAAAAAGAGATATCTTAATCATGATGTCAACCTCACATCAACACACCTACTTTGTCAAAAGCTTGAAACTCTTAATATAACTCGACCATATATTTTCACTTAAGTCGTTGGACACTTAAGGACTCCAAAAGTCCACTCCATCACATCCTACACACCTTAAAAGAAATTTCATCCTCAGAATTAAGCCAGAAAACCCACTTTGTCACATCATATACATATTAAAAGAACTTTCATCCTCGAAAGTCAATCATATTATATTTCTTGGGAAAACCTATTATTACCTTCATCCACATGTAGGCACTATTCTATGTACAACATATCCACAAAGACAAAGCTCTATGATCATAACCAAACCAGTCTTGGGAGGTTTTAAGAGCATCTAGGATGAAACCTCACTTCATAGAAGGCTCAACCAAGGGTTTAGAAGCTTAGGTTATGTCACTACATATCTCACATGTTAGGGTTGCATATTCATCTTTACCCATGCATCAGGGTTTACACATCGTATTACCATGTTCTAAAGGAGTAAACCCAAGTTAACCCATACTCAAGGTGTCAACAACATTATTATGTTGTGCTAGCTGCCAAACTATATTTTCCATCTTTGTTAAGCACTAAGATTAACACCTCATGTAACATGTGTCATTCATATAATCTTATTTCATTGCTCATAATAAATTACAACATTTATTAGTGATTTGATCACAATATTAACCAACAATTTCACATTAATCATCATTATTCATGTATATGGTTAACCATTTATGAACTAATGTATATTAAACCATCTCTAGGTTTCCATCATTCATATCCACTATCATATTTCAAGATTAGATCACATCCCTATATATATATTATATCATGGTTGTGCTAAAAAAACTTATGTGAGTGGCTTGTTAAACATATATCGAAACTTTATCTAGTCCAACTGAGGTTCTCTTGACCCATATCATGAGGGTAGTGTCATGCTCAGTCTCTCTGAGCTAACTCAACTCAATGAGTATCTCCTAAGCACATACTTTATCTTTCCTCTCTTTGTCTAGGGTTCTCGGATTACCTCATTGTCACTAGTGATAGCTTTATAAGCTCTAGCCACATAAGCACCAACCAAAACATGTTATGACATACTCTTCATCAGCGGTAGCCACGAATTATCATACCCAAAGATCTCTTATATACACCACTAGATTCCTATATGAGAAACCACCAACCCGAGCATGAGGCTTCGCAGAAACTAACATAGCTACCTCCTCCAGGGTCTTGGGCTCTCTCCCTCACCCAGATGGCAGGCACTCATATTCTTATTCACATATGCACACATAACCAGCCTCTCTTTGTCTCTAGGGTTTGGTCTTCCCAAGGACATCTAGGGTTCAACAAGACTATAGGAATCATGCATAAAGCGACTCAACTCAATCACTCAGGAGTATTCTAGTTTAGGACATATCATATCACATATTTCTCATATTTCTCATATCATGGAGTCTAGGTTCTCTGACCTTCTCCCTGTGGGTTTCTCTCTCTTGAGCTAACCCTAAAACTGGTCCTAACACTAGAGGTCCTCCTTTGTAAAAGAGCTTGAGGCTCATGCTGACTCACAACTTGTCTTAACTTAACATATCTTATCTCATAAAAGCCTATTTCCTTGCATCATTAAAACTTATCTCAAATCCTCAAAATCAAACTTGAGTCCTCAAAGACAAACATATATCATCAAAACCATCTTGTGTCATCTATACAAGACTTACATCATCATCAAAACTTATTCCATCTATTCCATCTATCACATATATTCCAACAAGGCTCTAGACATCTAATCTAGAACTACTCTCTCTTCTAGACTGATGTCATTCACTTTCACTTAGGTTACATGGCCACCTCCTACTCGTACATGTGTGGGGACACATTTTTGTAATACATATACATATTAAAATATTATATAGTTTTTCTCCGATAAAACAAGCGTCAGAGAAAACTATCACAGTTCGATCCGATTGGAATCCAAAACTAAATCCTGAAACAAGTGTCCCACACATAGTAGAGAGTACAGTGTCATGAAAACTAAGGAAAGGGGTGAGAACATGGTGTAGACTAGTATAGCTACTCTAGACAACGAGCGTCATATGTCTAGGGTTTCTCTTCCCTTGATGCATGTCATTTCCAAATAGTGCAACGTCCCATACCTCTGTACTACAAGGAAAGAACGACATCTAAGGACTTGCTACTCAACAAGCACCAGTCTAGACCTAGTTCTCGGACATCTAGGTGCTAACCTAGAGTCTAGTTCAGATCAAGTCTCTAAAAGATGACTAATCTAACCCTAAAGATTATTATGTTCAAGGTTCTTTAGTTTTGAGTTGCATAATGAGCACATGCCAGGCTTTGCTATTGTTCATGCTCTGATACCACCTTTGACGTCCCCAGATTTTCTAAAACTTAATCTGATGTGTGATGTCCAAATTGAAACCCTCACCTCAGTGAGAATCCCAATTTAAACATCCCACACAAGCTAAGAAGAAGAATATCAAGGGAGTCAGAAGGAAACAATCAGTAGTACATGTACATGAACAATAATAAAACCATACCCACATGTTCACCATTCAACATTTAATTACAACATGAATTGTTACAACATTTGATATTACATATTGAACAGCAAACTTAAACACATACATGTACTACCACTAAACTACAGGATCTTAAGACAACGGGTCCACCTGTACATCAGCTCGCCACACAACTCTCAACTATCTTGGATCTTCAAGAGCATAACCACAACCTAAACAAAATATTACATGCAGTACACGTCAGCACAATATTCAACAATATTATATTGAGTACGCCTACGTGTCTTTTATTTACCTCACATCATATCTTGGCAAAAAGATAAAACTAATATATTTGGCAGTAACAGAAGAATATAAGAAAAGTGTATACTTGCACAAAGATATTCATTAACAAAAGATAACACATATTTTAAGCTTATTTTCCATTATATCTCAAGGCCTTTATGATCACTACTAAAGAGTTGGATCATATGTACACTGTGACCACTACCAAAGAGTTGGGTCCAAGCACACTACCAAAGAGTTGGTGCTTCCATATGTACAATGTGACCACTACCAAAGAGTTTGGTCACTTCCAAGCACACTGCCAAAGAGTTGGTGCTTTCATATAATGGAACAGAGATATTATGTTTGATGTGTTCATAGCAGTAAGTATAGAAACCAACCAACATATCATACAAGAACAATCATTTCATCCAATACCATATGCCAAGTATTTTACTATGCATATAAAACAAGCATATTGTATAATAAGCCAAGTAAGAGGTAATGGCGTACCTTCCAAAGAGATATCACTATCTATACCACATTCCTGATGTCCTCTATATCTTGGTCATCCCTGATTAAGACAAGATCGTATACTATAAGGTTCTCATCATTATACATCTCATCTTAATCCTAATCGTGTTCATTAGGGTTTGCTTAGCTCATAATGATATTCTCATGACTACTTGTATTCTTGTCTTATATTTATCTTACTGATGCCATATTCTAGATTATAATTCATCAACTGGATATACTCGTGTGCCACATTATTATGTAGACATATTTAACATTATGTCACTTCCATTAACCATATTAAGGTTACATCCCATGTATATTAAGGGTCATCCTCATGTAACATGAATTCTATGCATATAACTGATCTTAGATTTATATATTATCTTCCAGTTACAGACATGAGGGTTTTCTGTAAATCTCATCATTTATTGAGCATGTATACATTAATTGCATTATCTTTAGTGTTATTAGCCTTAATTAGACATATTAATCAAATTACGTAATTTCGTACATCAACATGATCATATCTGACATCATATCCATTATAAACATGATTATAGACTTATTGATATTTTTCCATAATTTTATATCATCATTTGATATTTATTACTCATTAAATAAGTATTACACATCTTACATGATATTGTTAATATTTAATCATCAAAATCCTAATATTATGGTTTCGGATTGTTCTACTCATTTTTCTGAGAATTTTGGTACCTTGTTTGCATTTTTCTGATAATCGAGCTAATTATTGTGAATTTTGGAAGAACTAGTAATTTTCTGAGGTTTTACCTCAAACAGCCAATCTGGGCCTGCCATGTGGCCACTAGAGTTGGCGCATCCTTGCTTGCTGCGGCCGGTTCTTCTCCTGGCTTGCCTTGGGCCGGCCAGTTCAGGGTTCTCGACCTGGTTCATTCTTTGTTCTGCTTCTTTCTCAGCTTGGATCGCCTTCTCCCTGTGTGCGATCCCCCAATCGCGTTTCACACATCCGCCGCTGCGAGGTCCTAGTGCCCGTCAGTTCTCCAGTGCACGAGACCCACCGCCGTCGTCACCCAGCCTAGCTCCAGGTTCTACGTCTGCTCCTCCTTGGCATGCGATCGGCGGCTAGACCTTCTCCTCTTCCTCTGGTTCTCACATGATCTTGGCCGCTGCCTGGCTGCTGGAGGTTTCTCCTCAGTGTCTAAGGCTTAGGGTCGCCGCCGTGAGATTTGCTGGTTTCAATTCAGCAGCTTTGAGAGTTACAAATCCTCCTCTACAACTTTGAGCTCCATTCCTGTCAGTCTCTCCGATCTGCGGATCTCGGCTCCTGTGTGCATCGGCCTTCCGTTGGACCGTCTGCCTTTTACTGGCTGATGGGCGGTTCATCTCGCCATATCACGGCTTCCCTTCCGATCGCCGTCGCCAGGGTTCTGTTGTGCTGGATCAAAGAGGCAACTTGCCTCTGCGCATCCTCGCAATGATTTGCAGCTTCAAAGATCTTTACAAGGCCTTCAAAAACTTGTCCATATCCTCCATTAGAGGCAAAGAAGCCTGCAACATCTCACATGAACTCTGGTTTGTCTCCAGAAAGGAGGGACTTCGTCACCCGAGTACGTAACCCCAATAGGGCTCGAGAACACTCGTGTGATACTCCCTGGCCTCCACTGTGCTTCGTTCATCCTCACATCCAGCTATCACCCCCCTCTATCTCCATTTCCTTCCTTTGGTCTTGACCTGCTCGCACAGTTGAGAGGTGGAAAGGAGCGGGAGTTCAAACTCCCTCCTCAGATGATCATTCACCCAAAAAGAGGGGTCATCTGGTAGGTCATGGAGGGGCAAAGAGAAAGACCCACACCTTGTCCCTTCTTAGGCCACGACCACGACGTGGGGCGAGCCTAGGCTTCCCACTCGCTGTAACCCCACGATCTCCAACCTGACCGGAGGTAGGGGGTGAATATCTGGCCATCCAAGGTGCATCTAATGACTACAAAGGAACTCGCCCAAGGTAGGATCCGAGGCTCACTTTAAACAACCATCACTGCCACTAGATTGGATATCTAGGGCTAGGATCCGACCATGCAGACCCAGCTCAAAAGCAAGGGGCGTGTGACACAACTTATTTTAGGCTCAACCTATTAAGCTTAGGTCTATTAACCTCAATAATGCACATACTTTCTCAAATTTAAAACCTTCGTAGCTTCCTCTAGGAACATCCAAATGCCACCAAATTTTAACCATAGCTTCCTTACCTCTCAAGGTACATTATACTCCAATTTGGTGACGAAACTCATCTATTAGCACATTCAATTAAATTCCTCAAGAAGGCATTAAAAAGAGATATCTTAATCATGATGTCAACCTCACATCAACACACCTACTTTATCAAAAGCTTGAAACTCTTAATATAACTCGACCATATATTTTCACTTAAGTCATTGGACACTTAAAGACTCCAAAAGTCCACTCCATCACACATATACATATACATATATATATACATATATATATATAGAGAGAGAGACAGAGAGACTCATGCTGGAATACACTCGAGTGTATTACAGACCGAGTACGCTCAATTCATTTTCCATCATACAACATCTACTATAAAAACCTAAACCATTGATCTTCTTAGTTATCCTATGAACATACTACATATAAAATTTGAGGTCATTTAGACACTTATTGGTCATGCAACTAAAGGAGACAAAAATTAGACAATTCAAAGTAGTTTTACATCAAGTTTGTAGATCAAAAATTAGTGACTTGTCATAATTCAAATGAGCTCAATTTTTTCTTTTATCTTGTATTTGTTATAACAATGAATATCAACAGCTTGGATTTGACAAAAAATGGTCGGGATATGTGAACACTACTTGAGTGTACAGTGTGATTTATACACTCAAGTGTATTCTAGCATGAATCTTTATCTCTCTTTCTCCCTATATGTGTATATATACACACACATATATATATTGGGCATGCTATAATGCCCGTGCAGGTAACTACTCGATCCAAGAAAAGTTACCTTTCTATATTTTTTCCCAATAAATGTTAACAGGATACACTACCTTCCAAATAGTTACATTACATGGACAGTAGTTATAAGTGTTATAGATGTACATGTTAAATATCCCGTTTTAGGTGTGGCCCAAAATAAGATTATATATTAATTATTATATTTTTCTGAAGGGATGCATCTTTTGGGGATTTACTATAGACCCCTTAACTGCCTTGCCTCTTGGTGATGGATAGAGAGGCATTAAATATTATATATAAAGGCTTGGTCCTCTCTCCATTGGATGTGATTGGTAACCGACATCCATATATCGGAGAATCCAGAGGGGAGATAAACTAACACCCGAGAACGAACGCTTCGTACATTTCCGCTCCAGGCTTGCACTCCAGACTTCTGCTCCAGGCTTCCGTTGTCAGTCGATGCGTTTTGTATCGCTGCCTTCAAGGGGAACATAATGGAATCTTCATCAAATACGGGTATGATCTACTAGCAATGATATCAGAGTGAGTTTTCGTTCCTTTTCAATGTTCTGGAATACGGGTGTTTTCACTTGCACCGCTCGGTTACTTCTCGTGTGACGCAATCTGATTCTAATGATTCGGTATCATTCCGTGGTTGGTTTTACTTGCGTTTCTTATATTGCCGGTATTTTTGGAGCTGTGATGTTTTTATGTTGTGCCCCAACTTATAATCTAAACCTCTGTCCGACGCCTTTCCGGACATGTACATGGAATCAGCCGGTGATTGCAATGATGAATCTGTTGGAAATAGCCATTGAAATATGCCTGGATCATCGAGTGGTAATTAGTATTTGCGTGCCTTTTCATTTTCTACTAAGACAAAGATTGCTAATACATGAATATTTATTTCAATACCATCAGAATACAGAGATCCTGCTTTCGGAACTCATCCAACGTGAAGTCTTCACGTTTGTAGTGATGTTGTGAACTGGTCGCTTTTACCTTCTCGGTCACACTGACTAATGGGCAAGATGATACTTTATACGTTGCAAATCATCACTGTGATTGGACTTCCTAATTAATAAATGATGGAGTGAACATTTGTGTTTCCAGACTGCACTCATTTGTGTTTCCAGACTACCCATGATGACATTGATGATTTTAGTTTTACTAATAATATATGATTCTGATACCCAGTACCTATGATATGGTTTGTTAACTACATCACATATGATATCTTTTATGATGATATATTCTGGGGTCTTTTTATATGAAGAATAATGTTTTTTTTTTTCTTCTACTTGAGTATATTTATTTCAGTCAAGTAAAGTTTAATGCATCAATGTTACTCTACATGTGGATAAATTTCTGGAATTCAAGACTATATTTATGCAGACACTCTACATGAATTTTTATTCTTATTTGACATTACGGACCAATTCCATAGTAAAGAAATTGATTCACACTAATTAGACCTGTCAAACTGGGTCAAAATCCGCGGGCGCCCACGGGTCGACCCGTTTAAGTTGGGTTTGGGTGGCGAAATTTGCCACCCGCTAGTAATCACCCAAACCCATACCCACCCGTTTATTTAGTGGGTTTCACGGGTGATCCGCGGGCACCCGCGGGTGCCCATTTAATTAAATAATATATTAATATAAATATATTATCTATATGACTCTTAAGACATGCAACACTTGTACATTTATCAATCAACTAAATTGATGACGTGTAATGTATACAATATAAAGAGTTAAAGTCTAACTTTCTTTATTGATATACTTTGTTAATTGTTTACACTAGTGGAAATAAATTCGTTAACATCTATATTATTATTTTTATGTTAATGAATATATAGTGTAATGTATGTTTTATATTCAATCACAACAATTATATTCTCTTTCTGTTCACTTTATGTATTGGAAAATCATAACATGAAACATCAAGAACTTATAACGACAAAATATAGTGTTGTTATGGTAATATGTTATGCTATTTGTAACATCTATATCATTTAGTTTTTTTTATTGTACATTATAGAAATGGTTGTTTTTTATTTTGTCTCATACATTTTATTTCAAAACATCAAATATTACATTGTGTTTGACACAAAAAGTAGTAGAAGGTTGCCCTCATTTTGTTATGTTTACACTAAAAATTATTAATGAATTATTCGACTCTTTGTCATAGTGAAGAATCTAGCAATATCTTTTCACTGTGCACATATTAAATGGGCACCCGCAGGCGACCCGTAACCCGCTGGGTCGGGTTTGGGTGTGCTACTTCTCCACCCGTTTAACATTGGGTCTTTTTGACCCGCACCCGCGAGACCCAAACCCGCAATGACCCAACCCAAACCCAACCCACCCACCCGTTTGACAGGTCTAACACTAATGACTAAGTAACATTAGATGTACTTGATTCAAGTGAAAATGATACTATCCAAAGGTGGATCAATTTTCTTGAGTTAGGAAAGACAAGTAACTTGAATTCAATTATTAGACTAATGACATATTTAACCCAAAGGTGAAGATATTTTATTAGTATTAGAATTTTGGTTGAGTTGATCTTGTCAAGTGAGTGAGAATCACATTAAGAGGCTAATCTCATTTTGTGTTACATTTTATCCAAAGATGAATGTAATGACTAATTGAATTAGTAGTTAAAAGTAAATAAAGTTGATCTCATTTTTTACTTTTACATTATAATTGTAGTTTAATGTTGGAAAATTTATTTATTACAGTCATTTCCTCATCTTTGTATGGAGAAAATAATAGCATTCCAAATCTCAATGGTTCAAACTTTAATGAATGGAAAGAAAAGGTCATGTTTATACTAGGGTGTATGGACTTAGACTTAGCTTTCTGAGTGGAAAAACCACAACCACTTACTGAGGAAAGTACTACTGCAGAAAAGGTCAATTATGATAAGTGGAAATGATCTAATAGGCTTAGTTTGCTTCTTATGCAAGCACATATTGGAAAGCATATTAGACGGTCCATTCCTACTTCGGAATTGGCAAAAGATTTTCTAAAGGCAGTAGAGGAACAATATGTTTCTTCCAGTAAGTCTAGGGCCAGTACCTTAATGACTAAGATGTGCTCTATGAAGTACAATGGTTCATGTGGGATCCGTGAACACATCATGGAAATGAGAGACATTGCTGCACAACTCAATGAGATGGAGTTATCTATCTCTGATGCATTTCTTGTTCATTTTATTTTAACCTCCTTGCCTAGTCAGTATGGATCATTCAAAGTCTCTTACAACACACAAAAGGAAAAATGTTCAATAAAAGACTTATTGGCCATGTGTGTTCAAGAAGAAGAGAGACTCAAGAATGAAGGGGTGCCTACTGCACATTTAAGCACCCATGACAAGCATAGTCGCAAGGGTAAAGGGAAAATGAAAGGAACTGCTCCTATCTCAGGTGGAGTGTCCAAGCCAGGTGATGGCAAGGCCGGGGGAAGTAAGGCTAACATGAAATGCTTCTTCTGTCGTAAGAAAGGACATGCTAAAAAGGAGTGCTTCAAGTACAAAAAATGGTTGGAAAAGAAAGGTATAATGTCTCTTGTTTCATATGAATGTCATCTTTCAAATGTTCCTTTATATAGTTGGTGGCTTGACTTTGGTGCCACTGTGCATATTTCCAATACATTGCAGGGATTTCTGAATCAAAGGAAACCAACAGAGCATGAAAAAGTCATATATTCTGGAAATAAATTGGGCTCTCGCGTAAAGGTCGTTGGCACATGCATATTAATCCTTGGTAATGGAAAGTTGCTGGACTTAGAAAATACTTTTTATGTACCAAATTATAGTAGAAATTTAGTCTCAGTTTCTAGATTAGATAAATTAAACTATAGTTTCATTCTTCAAAGTGGACAACTATCATTGTATAAAAACTCTTGTTTAGTTGGTACTTGTGTTTTAATAAATAATCTCTATCAAGTTCAATTAAGCCCTAATTTTGAGTAATCTTTTACAGTCTAGCATAATATTATTGGCAATAAACGCACATTGTTAGATGAGAAATCATTACTTCTTTGGCATAGAAGGTTGGGACACATTTCTAAAGAATGGATCCAAAGATTAGTGAAGGAAGGTATTTTACGGCCTTTAGACTTTACTGATTTTGGAACATGTGTTGAATGCATAAAGGCTAAGCAAACCAACACTTCTAAAAAGGGTGCAAAGAGAAGTAATGGAACATTAGAAATAATTCACACTGATATTAGTGGACCATTCCCACCTTGTTTTATAGGAGAAAAATATTTTGCAACCTTTATTGATGAATATTCACGATATATGTTTCTCTACCTATTAAATTACAAAAGTGAGGTTTTTCAAGCCTTTAAGAACTTTAAAGTTGAAGTGGAGAAACAATTGGGTAAGGTGATTAAGATAGTCAGATTTGATAGAGGAGGCGAATATTATGGAAGGTTCACTGAGATGGGACAAAGAAAGGGACCATTTGCACATTTCCTTCAAGAAGAGGGTATTGTACCTCAATATACAATGCCAGGCACGCCATGTCAAAATGGTGTACCTGAAAGAAGGAATCGAACATTAAAGGAAATGGTATGTGCAATGCTTTGTAATTCATCCCTTCCTTCTTCAATGTGGAGTGAGGCTTTAAAAACGGCAATGCATGTATTAAACAAGGTTCTTAGTAAGTCTGTCCAGAAAACCCCATACGAATTACGGATAGGAAGGAAACCATCCTTGAACTATATGCACATATGGGGATGTCGTGCAGAAGTTAAAATTTATAGTCCACATGAGAAGGCCTTTGACCCAAGAACCACTAGTGGTTTCTTTATTGGTTATCCAGAAATGTCAAAGGGATATAGATTTTATTGTCCATCTCACCCACGAAAGGTAGTCGAGAGTGGTAAGGCTAGATTCTTGGAGGATCATCAAATCAGTGGGAATGATCTACTTCAAAATATATCTTTTGATGAAATGCAGGACAATTCTCTTACACCTACATCTAGTCAAAGACGTATAGGCTATCCAATTATTGTTCCCATGAACAATTGTCAAGTGGATGAGCTAATAGAAGTAGATCATGCTCCTAGTCAGGTTGTAAATGAACAAGTTGATCATAATCATTATGAAGAACAACCTGAAGAGCCTACAGAAATTGTAGAATCTAATACTGAATTAAGAAGATCCACAAGATCAAGGAGGCCTTCCATCCCATCTGACTATGTTGTGTACCTTCAAGAGCCAAATATAGACTTTGAAGATATAGATCCCTTATCTTTTTCACAAGCAATGGATTGTGAAAATTCCTCTAAGTGGCTTGATGCCATGAAGGAGGAACTAGCATCTATGGATAAGAATCAAGTATGGGACCTTGTGCCTTTACCAAAGAGTATTAAACCTATTGGCTGTAAATGGGTCTTTAAGACTAAAAGGAACTCAAATGGTGAAATTTAGAGGTATAAGGCTAGATTAGTTGCAAAGGGTTTCACACAAAAGGAAGGCATGGATTACAAAGAGACCTTTGCTCCAGTCTCATCAAAGGACTCCTTTAGAGTAATCATGGCCCTAGTGGATCATTTTGATCTTGAGATACACCAAATGGATGTAAAAATGGCATTTTTGAATGGGGATGTATCTGAAGAAGTCTATATGAAACAACCAGAAGGTTTTATTGATGATAGTAGAAGTCATATGGTCTGTAAACTAAAGAAATCAATTTATGGACTTAAACAAGCATCCCGACAATGGTATATAAAAGTTAACACCATTATATCAACTTTTGGATTTCAACCTAATGTTTTTGATCGGTGTACATACCTCAAGGTCAGTGAGAATAAGTTTATAATATTGATTCTTTATGTAGATGACATTCTACTAGCAAGTAATGACGTTGGCATGTTACATGAGACCAAAGAGTTTCTTTCTTCTAATTTTGAGATGAAAGATATGGGTGAAGCCGCGTATGTACTCGGTATGGAAATTTATAGAGATCGAGCTAAAGGCATACTTGGAATATCCCAGAAAGCTTACATATCTCAAGCTTTAGAGAAGTATGGAATGAAAGATTATTCACCTGGACATGCACCTATAGTTAAAGGAGATAAGTTTAACTCGAAGCAGTGTCCTAGTAGTGATATAGAAAGGAATAAAATGAGAAAAATACCATACACATCTGCAGTTGGGAGCCTACAATATCTCCAGATATGCACTCGACCGGACATTGCTTTTTCTACTGGAATGCTTGGTCGTTACCAAAGTAACCCCAACATGACCCATTGGAGAGCTATGAAGAAGGTGATGCGCTATCTACAAGGAACAAATGATTACATACTTACATATAGAAGGACAAACCACCTTGAGATTACAGGATATTCAGATGCAGATTTTGGAGGATGTCTAGATAGTAGGAAGTCTACAATAGGCTATATTTTTCTACTAGCCGGTGGTGCAGTATCATGGAGAAGTATTAAGGAAAAGACTACTGCTTCATCTACCATGGAAGCTGAATTTATAGCTTGCCATGAAACATCATCACATGCAATATGGCTTAAGAATATGATAGAAGATCTTAAAGTTGTGGATATAATTCATAAGCCAATACAGATATACTGTGATAATGAAGTTGCAGTCATTTTTGCTAATAATGATAAGAGCACCACTGCATGCAAACATCTAGACATAAAGCTATATGTTGTTAATGAGCGAGTTGACAATAAGATGATAGTGATTGATCACATTGGTACACAGTATATGATTTTAGATCCCCTTACAAAAGGGCTAGCTCCAGGGTTGTATACATCTCATGTAAAGGATATGGGTCTGAGAAAATCTTTTGATATATAATGATTAATGTGATGTGAAAATATAATATTCATTATGTGATCACATATTTGACTCGTTATTTCTATTTTAATACTAGTTATAACAGAATGTCAGTTTTGACGTAATGTTGGACCAAAGAATAGATGTGAGGTCAATATATTCATAAAATTTATATTATTACATATGAAATGCTTAGATATTGTAGTACATAGAAGGAAAGTACAAATTTATTTGGTATCAACCACTATGACTCATATCTGTCACTTTATATAGAAGTGTTTATGTTGAGCATCAATGGAAAGTTGTTATTGCCATGGCATTTTGGGCCAAGTGGGAAAATGTTAAATATCCCATTTTAGGTGTGGCCCAAAATAAGATTATATATTAATTATTATACTTTCCTGAAGGGATGCATCTTTTGGGGATTTACTATAGACCCCTTAACTGCCTTGTCTCTTGGTGATGGATAGAGAGGCATTAAATATTATATATAAAGGTTTGGTCCTCTCTCCATGGGATGTGATTGGTAACCGACATCCATCTATCGGAGAATCCAGAGGGGAGAGAAACTAACGCCCGAGAACGAACGTTTCGTACGTTTCCGCTCCAGGCTTGCGCTCCAGACTTTTGCTCCAGGCTTCCGCTGTCAGTCGGTGTGTTCTGTATCGCTGCCTTCAAGTGGAACATAATGGAATCTTCATCAAATACGGGTATGATCTACTTACAGTACAATGACATCTATATATGTTGATTTTCCAAACATTTACGGTAAAATTTATCTATTTTTATCTTTTCAGAAAAATAGTTACTTTTTTGACAAAATAGTTGTTGTTTTGTCCAGATACTTATTTTTTTACTAAAATTTTACTTTTTGGGATGTATGGGTAACTTAACTTGTGTTACCAATGCGGGTATTATAAAAATCCATATATATATATATATATATATATATATATATATATATATATATATATATATATATATATATATATATATATCATACTAAATACTACAACTCGTCTCCGTCCTTTAACTCCCCTTAATCAGTTAGACTCTGTGAAATAATCACTTTGTGCACAGCTCATCTCCGTCCTGTCAATTCCCTTAATGAATTAGACTCCACGAAATAATGACTATGTGTATTGATAATGGATAGTTATCCCTCTCCGATAAACACTCCTTGATTTTGCAAGCATACCACGAAACCATCCTTGCAAGCTACCATGGCACACCAGGACTATATTATGCAATATGCTTCCAGAGCAGCGGCTAATTACTACGAATATTGCACCAGATTACTAACAGCTCGCCTGGAATACCACATGGTCTTCGACGAGCATGATTTCCGTGGCAGCGAATATGGCCTCGGTGAGGACGACCATTATGAATTATGATCTATGTAGAAGCCCTCAAGACAATCGACTAGAATCAAAGGGGCGCGAGGGCAGAGACGCGCGCTACTAAACAATATAGGAGAGTTGGTTTCTGGAATAAATGGACACCTAAAGATAGTTAAAGAGAAGCGTAAGGATTGTTAATATTTGATAGCAACGATGATATGAAGGTCACATAGTGCATCATGGGGGGCTTCTCCCATCACCATGATGTATAGAATCACCGGCAAGATTCAGATCCACTCTTTGGTAGGGCAGAGGTTGGGGTGGTTTGGGTCTGTCGTTTTAAGGGTGGAATATAACCACAACTAAATTTAACATCGTCTGTGTCGTGAATCTGACTCGGAAAATTTCTGTATCATGGTGGTATTGAGAGCTGGATTGTGGAGTTCGGGTGTGGGGCAACAGACGACGACAACGAGGGTAGGGCTGTATTCGGCAGCACACGTACTGTGCCGGATATGGCCGACGGGGAGCCCGTCCCCTACACTGTATGACGACGGTTGCATATGTAAGCGATCCCTTACCGACTTGATTATGCACGTTGTCCAAGACCGCTACGATTTTACTTCTGAACCATATGCGTCAATATTTGATCAATTAGATTCGGAAGACTGACTAATTGAGTTGATCATGTGTACTTTTGAGTTGCATCAAGTTTCAAAGATGTGATACCTGAAAATTTTGTTGAGAACGAAGACTAACTTTGAGTTTCTTTGAGTTTCTATAAGAGTTTTCCATTGGTACACAAACATACCATTTCTTTGTTCCATTGTAGAATCCATTAGCTCTTTTTCATGTGTGCATACACATCGAGTCCTTAGAAGCAACTGGCCATCAAGGTTGCAGGGGCCTGGGGCCAGTTATGCGGCTAAAAGTCCTACTCCTTCCTTTAAGCACTATTTTACATATCTACAAGTATCATACTTCTTCAAAGTCTTTCCTTCATGCCCCTTCTAATGTTGTGTCTATGGTATTACCAAAGAATAGGGATATCAATCGTTCTTGCAGATATCCAGTGTTATCTCTAAATTAGGTTTCATAGATGAGGCCAAAATTATTGGATTGTTTGAAGAAAACATCATCTACGCCTTTGATGGTATGACGGTCATCTCCATGTTTAGGATAGAGATATGCATGAAGTATGCATGTAGGATCTTGAGGGAAAGGGCCTAAATTTTAAAATAGAAAAATTGACAACTTTGACATTCGTTTGTTCAGGAAAGTAGGATGGATTATGGAAACTTGGATGGACCAACACCTGAATGGATTCATACTTGTAATTCCTCATAACTACTTATTGGTGATTTATATTTTGAATGATGTTTAAATTTTCACTATTCTTATACGATCCACCAAAATTTGCAATTTTCCATGTACCTTGACATTGCTACACTCATCTTGAAGGTCAAGACAACAATGAATTTTGTGCTCCACTAAATGCCACCCTATCGTAATGCCTAATTTATCAACCAAGGTATCATTCCTGCTATCTTTTGAACCCATTTTTGATGCCATTAAGGGAGAAGTAACTCGAGGTAAATGATTTAATCTTCTCCGTCTATTATTGTTTGTTTAAATAATACCCACATAAAGTTATTAACATGTTTTAAATAAGACAATCCCAACATGTACAAGGAAATTAATTATTTTAAATATATTTCGAGATAATTACCAAGATATTTACTGATGACTCAAGTTGCACTACCAGTCAAGTATATATGCTTCCTTTATCATTTCCTCTTAATATAGATGAAAGGTGATATACATGGCCTCGAGTCCATGATATCATTGTTTATTACTAATTCCCATAGCATTTGTCATTTTGATGGTATGTATTTATTCTTGTATATTTTGAACTGAGATTATAAACTCTATAATTGATTATGAATGATTGGGATGTGGACATTAACATCCATGCAAACATCCTCATTATATTTTCTATCAAATAGATTGAAAATATTATCAAGTGTGATCACATTTTAAAACATAATATAATTATATATTGGATGATAAATATGAAAGGTTTCATACAACATGAAACATTTCATCAATTACTTTTTACATTTTTTCTCTTTGGTCAAAGATCAAATGTGTGCATAATTCAACTTGCTTCAATAAATTTTATTGACTTAATAATTTTCATATAACTACCCATGTATGAAGTTGAAAAAAGAACAAATTGTATGTTTATAAATCAGTTATATGTATTTATATTGATAATGAGAGGTTTAATGTTAGATAAAATATTTTATAGAAGTGTTGTTATAGTTTTTGTCAATTTACTCAAAGGCATATGTATATCTTAACTTACATCCATGAATATTGTTAAGCTAACATTTTTAAATATAATTAGAAAAGTAATATGTTATATGTAAATCAAAATTTCAGCTTTGTGAAAGATTTTGTTTTAAAGTTCATTATGCAAGATATCATTGAACTTTTAGATTTATATGTAAATGACTAAAGGTTATATGTTGGAGTCTTGTCGACTCTTTTAAAACCTCACGTGCAAAGAACGTGACACAACTAGTATCTATATATATATATATATATATATATATATATATATATATATATATATATATATATATATATATATATATATATTTTTGTATATGATTACTTAAATATATAAGGTCTTTATTTTAGTTGTATGGCTAGAGTCTTATGAACATGTTGAAATAGATTTAGTACTATCTTTTAGATTTTTATACTTTAAATCTTGTTATGGTCATATTAAACTCTTGTTGTTTTGGTAATTACACCTTACTTTCTATAGACTAAAGATAATTTTATAACTCATTATATATCTCAAAAATAAGACACATTTTTTATCCCTACTTATAAATTGTAATTGATCCTCACATTTAGAACGAAATGATTAATGCCGTCATATGAAGATAGTTGAGATTCCATCAATTTTACTATTGAATTTTTTTTTCTATTAACTATAAGCATAGACACAACCCATTGTTTGAAATTTAAAAAATTCTCCCTACAAGTCACAAGAATACAAAATAAATTTTTTTATTTGTTGATAATTTCAATAAACTAGACATTTTGATAATAAATTTGCACTAAACATAATTTTTTGTGATCCATTCTAAACATTTTGTAGATTCATAAATGTGTTAAAATTGTGTTTTATTGGTAACTAAAGTTAACTTTGCAGAAGTCAAACACAATTTGGCACAACTGTCTATATTAAATAAAAAAAATATGATCAATTCTCTATTGATTATAGTGAATTCTAATCAACCTAGGAGTCAAAGATAAATATGATGTTCAAATAATAATAATACGAAACCCCTAATCTAAATAAGAAGTTCTTTAATATATCATTAAAAGGTAGCATGATAGGTACCTTTTATATTATAGCACAATATAAGTGTATTCCTTTGTAATCTTTTGATTAATATGAATGGTTGAATTTAGGATACAGCTTTTTCTAGTTGTAAGCTCACACGATTGTAAGGAAAAATGGAATGTCTTCTTGTTGGAACATTTATTTATTTGTTGGAGATGTTTAAGTATTCTTTTGTTATTTAGTTAAGAGCTTTGCTTATTGATCTAGAAAATATCTATTGAAAATTTCCAATTTATCATATATAACTTTTATAATAGAAATATTTAAACATGCTCATATAAGTTCTTATATCCCTAAATAGTTAGATTAAGAAGTTCTTGTACATTAACTAATAAAACATCTTGACTAAACATATTTTTTGTCGTAAGCTACATTTTACTTTGTGTAACTAGATTCAGGGTGTAATAATTTGCATAAATATTATATATATATATATATAAATATATATATATATATATCAAACTAATGTATATGTCAATCGACATGTTGATGACGTTATCAATGTCATAATAAAGAAGAAGAGATGATAAACAATATCATTTATTTGGGAAGGATGCTGAAATAGAATTTCCTAAGCCTATAAAGGACATCAATGATGCTATTTATACTAAATTACCAGTATCGAGGGGTAGGAACTTCAAGGGCAATGACACTAAAATGAAATAGATAGGGAAGACTGGAAACACTATACCAACCTTACCAAGAAGACAAAGTCCTAGAAGAGTGCAAGTTAATACAGAGATCATGATCAACCTGAGGTAACACATGTTGTTAGATACACAAAAGATAACAACAAAGGTAGTGAAGAAAAGAGAACAAATTTCTGGTAACCAACCCTTAATTGTTCTTATCTGTTAGTACAAATCCATCCTTTACATAATGCTAGAAATTTTATGTTGGAACGTGAGTGGGACTGGAAAGACTAAAAATCATGGATATCTCAAAGAGTTTATGAATTTCATATAAACCAAAATTGGTCTCCATTATTGAAACATGGTTAAGTGGCGCCAAGGCTACAAAAATGACCAAGAAAATAGAGTTATATAGATCCTTCTGCATGGATGCTAGAGGTTGCACACGAATGATATGGGTCCACTTGAAAAAACATGAATGCCAAGTTGAAACTATCAATTACTACAATCGGTTTGTGACATGTTGCATCAATAACTCTACATTGGTGACTTTTATGTATACAAAATCACATACTATGATCAAAGAGCTTCATGGAAACACATTGTGAATATGGGTGCCAGTTTTATCAAGTCTTGGATAGTATTTGGAGACATCAAAATACCCATAAATCCTAATGAATGGAGTGGTGGTATATGCAAAAATTACTATGAAGCTAGAGTCTTCTAGGAAACTATAATGCAGGCGGGTCTTAGTGACATGGGTTACTCCAGACCTTGCTTCACATTTATAAGAGGATAAATCCAACAATGCCTGGATTGTGCAGTGGCCAATGAAGCTTTTATCTGATCCTACCCACAGTTCAATGTGGATAACTTGCTTACATTTACAATCTAATTGTTTCCCAATTTTGGTCAGATAAAATATCAAAGGGGCAAGACAAACAGATTTGTGGCAAAAGCTAGTTGGAGAAATGGTGCATATTTTTAAGTGCTTCCTAAATCCAACTAGGATAATGAAGTTGATTTTAATAGTTCACTACTTAAAACCAAAAATTCCATTACCAACTGGGACAAAAATAATTCGAGTACCAAAAGAAGGAAAAAAGAAAGATTTCTAAAAAACATTACAGACTATAGAAAGAGCTAGTAGACAGATACAATTCAATTATAGATTGCATCTACATTGACATGAAAGTCAAACTCGAAAATTTTTGAAAGAAAAATAGGAGTGGAAGATTAAAAGCCACATCAAATGGTTGAAAAATAAAGACACCAATACTAAGTTCTACAATGTGTATGTGAAATAGAGAAGGAGGATCAACACTAGCACCATGTTGAAAAATAAAAAGGGGTTGTGGGTCAATGAGAATACTTCTTTGAATGATATGGTTTGCTCTCACTTTCAAACTCTTCTATCTGAACCGGAAGTGAACATTCTGAATGCAAACTTGCCCATACCAAGTGAGTTCAAGAAACTTACAAGACAACAACTAAAAGGTATTCCAATGGAACCAAGGGAATAGGAATACCCTGATATCATAAAAATCATGAATCCCTACAAGGTCGCAGGCCTAGGATCAACAAGTTGTTCATTGTAAGTAACTATGATAAAGTCAGTGGATCACTTATGAAAATTGTTAAATGAGAACTAAGTGGAAAATCTCTCAGCAAAGATTTATATGACTCTACAATTTTGCTAGTACCTAAGGTACCTAAATTGGAGTCTTGTGATCAGTTTAGATCGATATCTTTGAACAACTTCTCCCTGAATAGGACTTCTAAAGTCATTTCTTAATCAGAAAGTTCATTCAACCCCAGAAGAAGAATCATGGACGACATTGTCATTGTTTGGGAAGTAATACACACTATGAATAGAAGAAAAGGAACACAATTCATGGCCATTAAACTCAACCTTTCTAAAGAATATGATAGGGTATCTTGGAAATTCATACTACACCTCTATAGAGGATTGAACTTCCAGAAAACATCATTACATATATAATAAATTATATCTCAAGGGGTGAGTGGTCTATTATATAGAATGGTTACAATATAGCACCTTTCAAATCTAGCTAAGGTCTATGCCAAGGTGATATGTTATCACCCTATATTTTTATACCTTGCATTAAAAGGCTCAACCAAATGATTCAAGCATTAGCTATTAATGGCAACTAGAAACCAATGGCACTGGGATAAAGTGGAATCCACACATTTTTGCTTAGGTTATGATCTTATCCTCTTCATCCATGAAAATAAAATCAAGTGGGAACCATTAAAAATTTCTTCAGACAATTTAAACGAGATTTGGGGCAAACCATTTCTATATCTAAAATATAAGCATTTATGCAACCAATATCCCATGCAGTGTTAGGTGTAGAGTGAACAAGATCTATAAGTTCAAGAAAACCTTAGATCTTGGTACATACCATGGAGTACCTATTGTGCACTTGATAGTAACTAAGAAGACATATCTAGAGGTGCTTGATAAGGTGGACTCAAGAATCAATGGTTGGGCATCTAGGTGTTTCTCTTTGGCTGGTGGTTTCTGTCTAGAAAGATCCAACTGGAAGCCATCCTAATATAGACAATGAAAAAATCACTCCTCCCACTCAATATTTGTGACATAATTGATGGTAGAATCGTAAGGATCCTATGGGGCTGAAATCACAAGGCACATCCTATGTCATTGGTAGCATGAGACAACGTCACCAGTAGAAAGGAACTTGGTGGACTTGGCATCAAAACTATGTGGGAACGGAACATGGATCTCTTATCAAAGAATGCATGGGACATAGCCACTAATATGGACTTTACTTGGTGTAAATTTATGAAGATCAAGTACAATAACTATAAGAAAGGAAAGATGAAAAACACATCTCAACTGTCATGAGCTACCTTAAAATACAAAGATCTGATCCAAGAACACTCTTATATCCAACCTATGAATATCAGAAGCACCTATTTCTAGAAGGATGAATGGTTTCAGAAGGGACTCAGACTAGATCTGATAGCTATAAGAAGCATCCATGAGGGCTTGAAGGACCTACAGGTGGCTAATGTGATTCGTGACAATGGTTATTGGGGTGATACATTTCTTTTAAACTAGCTCCCACAAGATATGTTTCCTAGTATTCTTCAATTGGAACCACCTTGCAATACTACAACTAAATATATGAGGGTATGGGATGCCACAATACAAAGACAAAGAGATAGAGACATTAAGGAAACTAGGGAAACTTATGGAAAGAATATTTTTAGCTAGAGTGAAGTTCTTCATGTTGCTCCTACTACATGGAACAATGTTAACAAATAGAATAAGATTCCATAGGAATTTGGCCAATGACAGTAAATGTGAGATGTGCAATCTACATGATGACATGTGTCTACATTCTATAAGAGACTGTACATATGCAACTGAGCTATTTAGAGGACTGCACAGTGACCGAGTGCTTGTATCCTTTTCCACAATGAACACCAGTGAATGGCTAAAGAGCCAGATAAAGGAAGAGTATCTCTCTGTAATTGATTCATGATACTATGTTGGCACATCTAAACTGTAAGAAATTGTCAAGTTTTTTAACATTGCACCACGACAAAGAATCATCAGATCCAATTTATCTTAAAGAATACAAATTTCACAATGTATGCATGGCAGTTTGAAAACTAGATAACCACATCACCGGTTGAGAACAAATGGAGTATACCTGTTGCTAGATATATCAAGATGAATATGAATGTAGTATGAGGCATGACTAGGTTGTTGGAGTAGTGGTCATCTGAGACGAGGAAGGAAACTAGGTAGGTGGGTATGGCTGAAGTATAAAATCAAGGACGGCTACTCATGTTGAACGGATTGCAATTGATTTGGTGCTTGAGATAGCTCACAGGTATGGTATCCATAGAGAAGAAGTCAAAACCGATTGTAAGGTGCTAGTTGAAATCTTGCAGACCACTCCAAGCCACAACTCAAAATATGCCAAAATGATGGAGAGAATACAAAAAAGGATCAAGGAGTATAGTAAGTGGATGATTAAGCTTGAGAATGGGATTCGTAACAAGGTTGTTGATAGCTTGGCCAAGTACTACTTAAAAAATAACCAAGGGAGTTTTGATTATATAAGATCCCTCGGTTGTGTTAAAGTTCACATATAGGAGGACAATTGCAATGCCAGTAGTTCTACCACATCTGATTTCAAATCTAGTCTAGATACTTGTATAATCTTTCTGTATTGGCTCGTAAGAGGAGGGCAAGATGAATAAAATACCCTCATGTCTTTTCTAAAAAAAATAATGTTGATACATATCTCTAATCAAAATAAATAATCTTGTTTGATTATTTGAAATGCAACAAGCTATACCTATTGTGATATGTCACTATGTGATTATTGTATGATATAGCATATTTCTAAATTCAAACTAATTATCAAACTCCTAGAACTCATACTCTGACATTCTAAAGAAGATAGACTCTGGAATCAATGGGTGGGCAGCAAGATGCCTCTCGCTGGAAGGAAGATGTTGCCTTGTAAAATCCACTTTAGAGGCAATCCCAACCTATACTATGCAAACTTTTGCTCTTCCTTTATCCATCTATGATCGCATAGATAGTTGTATTCAAAGATTTTTATGGGGGTAGGTCTCAAAGCCCACCCCATTTCCTTACATGGAACAAAGTGACATGCCAGAAAGGTAGAGGTGGCATTGGACTTAAAACTATGAGAGACTAGAACACTGCCCTTCTCACAAGGAATGCATGGGACATTTTGATAAACAAAGATTCCATCCAGTGCAAATACATGAAAACCAAATATAACAAATTTCAAGATGGAAAGACAATGAATATGTCACACTTGGTGTGTGCTACTCTTAAGTGTAAGGATCTGATAGAGGATAACTCATACCAATAGCTCATGAATGGAAAACATATTTTGTTTTGGGAGGATGTATGAGTTGAACCAGGTCTGAATCTTGGTAGAGAATCCCAACACAATATACCATATTTATAAACATATCTGATGGTCTCAAGTGTGGACTTAGATAATGGACAATGGGATAGAGGTTTTCTTGATGAATGGCTTCCCTAACACCTAGTAAGGAAAATCCTTCAGTTGGAGCCCCCAACATATAGCCCAAAACATGATGTATGTGTTTGGAATGGGATGGAGAATGGGAGGTTTACTAAAAGCTCAATGTATCACATCCTTTTAAAGGATCAAGAAATCCTTGCAGATGGTGAATGGAATGCTATATGGGAAGCCAAGATCTCAACAAAGTTCAAATTTTTTACCTAGATGTTGATGCACAATGCTCTGTAAACTAATAGTAGAAGGGTAAGAATGCATCTTACATCCATCGACACTTGTCAGAGATGTAAAGTGGATGAAGAAACCAGCGCCCATGCCAAAAAAGACAGTCTGTTTGCAGCGGAAGTCCAGAATAAAAGTCATCAATGTTAATTCCACAAATGATTTCTTTCTACCGGAGGGCTCAACGCGGCTAACAGTGTATTTGAAGCAGGACCCTTCAATACTGTTGATGTTCATCATTACCTATTGGAATATTTGGCTAGCTTGCAACCAACATGTATTTGAAGGGAGATATGTCCCAACAGAGCAACAAGCACAAAACATAATAAAGATGCTCAGCTGGCCGAGCTTGCTTGGGAGAAAGATTCAATAAGGGGAAGCATTTGTACTAGTGAGTAGTGGATCAAACAACCACATGGGAGCATCAAAATAAACACTGACGCAACTTGGTGATGTGATAAAGTAACGAGTGCTATCATTGTATAAGACCATGAGGGAAGAGGGATAAATGGACATGTTAGAATTGTGAGATTTAGTTTTGCAACACAAGTTGAGATTACTACAATTAACATATCTCTTGACATTTCTAGAGGAAATGGCATCTTGAATCTGATTGTAAAGACAGATTGCAAGGTGTTTGTTGATATGTTGCATTATAGTGAGATGAATTATCCTAGATATGCTTGGATGATGGATAGAATTCTACAAGTTGTGGTAGAAAACTCGGGGTGGACCATGTAGTTTACTCCTAGAGGAAGTAATCTGATAGCCGACATGGTGGTTAAGGATTATCAAAAACATAAAATAGGGTGCTTCGATCTACCGAGGCCTCTTGAGTGGCTTAAGGAGACTTTAAAAGATGAAAACTGTAATGGTAGTAGTACTACCAAGTTTATTTCTTGTAGTAACTTATTTAATGTAATTTTTATCCTTATTGGCTTGCAAGAGGAGGGCAAGATGAATAATGTAACAAACTAAAACTTGGACATATTTTCTTTTTGGCCCTTTTCTAAGATTTTCCTTCATTATCTATCCTTTTTGGCTTTAATGTTCAATTTTTGTAAATAATAGTGGTTTGGTGAACATTTGTTCACTATTATGCCAATGTATGGGTTTATGCACAAATACCTTAATAAATGTTTTTAATAAGGGTCTCAAATGTAAATTTACCACTTAAGTGGCAGACTATCAAAATAGATTCTTTCTAGATTATTCCTTATCCTTAACGAGCAAGGAAGAGAAAAAAGGAATGAATAATAATACTTTAAATGTGTTAACGTGATATGGAATTATTTAATATAAAAAATAGTGGTAATATTGGATAATGGGATAAAATTCATAAAAGTAAGACCAATTGGTTAAAGATAACTTGAGATCCATTTTCCTTGGGTTTGATTTTGTCTTGGAGGCCAAATTTCATAATTTTGGAATGATAATAACTATATCTCTTTTATTTTGAAAAGAAAAGGTGAGTTTTCCTCCAAAATATGAGATAAATCATTTAATGACTCCAAAAGATTCATAATCTACACATAAAAATAGCCTTTGGGTGAATTTTCATGTAATTTGGATAATATTTAATATACATGTGTAGTTAGGAGAGAGAAAGGGTGTAGAAGCTTCAAAATATTTAATAAATGTAGAAACAACTTCAACATGTAAAATTGAAGGTAGATTCATATCCAACACACTTAATTTGACTTGGGGGTGAAGTTTCATCAAATTTGGAGAATCCTAGAGTCATTAATGCTTGAGGAAAGCGAAAATGAGTTTTGATAAATTAATAAATTAAAAATTTTCAAAAGGGAAATCTAATTGCATATTCAGATTCTACATGCCTTAATTAGCCTAGTGCAATATTTCATTAGTTTTGGAGTTTGTTTGCACCCTTTTTAGAAGAGAGAGAGAAAAGTCACATAATTATGTCATCACTTTATTTGAATCTAATTATGATTTCATTTAGTGTCACGTGGGTAATTTTTCCTTTTGATTTATCACACGTGATCTGGGTCATCCATTTCTTGATTAGACAATTGCCAATCCTCCTCTTCCTCGCACCCACAAAGGAAACAAGCGACAGTTTGGCAGGATGGTAAATTGCAGATTACTCGATCAATTCTTAATATTTTTTGAGATTTTTGTTGCAATGTGTTCAAGAGACAATTCTACACATTTTTATCCATTACATGCAAGTTTTCATGAAGTATTCCAGATTTGCCCTATTTCCCCTCTCCACCTTTGTAACATCCCTGACCTGGGTTATGAACTAACCCTAAGTGTTTTGCTTAATTATGTAATTAGATATTGATGATTATCTTTTGGTATGTAATTAAAGCTCCTGAGGAACATATTTTGCCATTTCTGTCCTTTTTAAACAATGTTGAAGTATTGTTTTATAATACAGGGACCTATGTGCATATTACCCAATTAGAGGGGTTAACTTGAAATTTATACATGTTACTATGTTCCTTTGATGTTGAGACATCATAAGATTGAATATGGTGAAGTATGATGGATTCTCCAAACTTGGGCATCAAGATGTAGCTTGTGGAGCAATCCTTGTACTTAAAACCCTAATTTTTGTGTAAAATGCTATTTACCCAAAATATGGGGTGCGACTTGTAAAATACACCTTCTAGAGTATCTTGTATGACCCTTGGCATCATTTATAGTAATAATGATGAAGGGGGCACTTCATTTGAATAATCATATAATAAGGAACACCTTTGTAATTGAATAACCAAGTTGTAAGTAAGGAGACCCTTATATAAGTGCACCTTAGTGATAAGTTAACCTTCTTTGCCTTTAGTTTTTGGTCTTAGAAGGAGTTTTGCTTTAGAAATAAGGAGAAGGGACGTGCAAATAATAAAGAAAGGAGGGACCTAGATGAGAAAAGGAGAAGTAAGTTGTCCTTATGATGGAAATAACCCCAAAGTATATATGCTCTCTTCCTTTGCAAACAAATGAACGTTTCCCTTTCTTCCTTCACTTACCCCTTTGCTTAACTGACTGAAAGCAGAGCTCTGGAGCAGAGGTGATCGTCCAACTTGTTCTAAGGTAATAAGAGACCATCATCTTGTTTGGATTCATGGAGAAAGTTGGGTTACAAGGTTGGTTTTATGGTTTTCTTACTTAGCTCTTTCTTTCTAGCCGATCTTTCCCAACCTTTTCTTGGAGAAACACTTTTGGCCAACCTGTGCAGCTCAAGACGCCATTAAAGGCTTGAAAGCTTGAAAGCTTGGAGCTCTAGGAACGACCTTTGAGGTGGGTTTTATAACTCTAAACCTTTTGCTTTCTTATGCATATCCTTGTTCTTGCAATTAGTAGTTAGTTCTTCTTCTTCCCCACTCTTCCTTGCACTTTTGCAAGCAAAACCACGAAGTAACCGACCTGAACCGAGGTTGAAGATGATGGGCATGATTTTCTAGGTAACTTTACCAAATGACCTTGGATCATTTGGTCTAAACGGTTTGCAAGACCATTTGAAACCAAACGGTTTCACAACTGTTTGATTTCATGTGGTTTGCAAGACCATTTAGATTCAAACGGTCTCCAAGACCGTTTGGAAAGTTTGACCAAGTGAAGACCGTTTATAGGTCTGTTGGAAACATTGCGAATTAATCATCTATAAAGAATCATAATCTAATTGCAAACAAATCACAAGTTGAAGGCACTTCAACCCTCTAAATCCTAATCGGGTTCAATTGCTGATTTCAAGAACCAATCTTGTTGAACTTTGGGTTGAGTGGCCCAAACGGTTTCAAAACCATTTGGGATTCACCCAAACGGTCTCAAAACTGTTGGTTGACACCCCAAGACCGTTTGGAAGTCTAGGGTTAAGGTAATTTGATCAATTGAGGGTCTTATCGTAATAGGTTGTTGAATTAATTGAAAGTGCTGATTTTTAACTTAATTAGGGTTCAACCCTTATCCAATTGACTTAGCTTTTGATGTGACTTTGGGCAAACGGTCTCAAGACCATTTGGAGGATGTCCAAACAATCCCAAGACCGTTTGGGCCAAGTTGGGGCCCAATTGAGTGGCAATTGATGGGTTCAACTTCAATTAGACTCATGTTGATCAATGTTGATGGTTAATCGATTACAAACCCTAATTGAATTAGTTTCAACCCTAATTAGCTATCAATTGAGGGTTAATTGAGTGTCCAATTGGTTAAGGATAACCCTAATTAGCTCAATTGATAAGTGGTTAACAAGGATGTGGCCAATTGAGGGGTTCAACATTGAAAACCCTAATCGATTACAAGTGTTGATGCACCTTTGAGGTCCATGCGGTTTTGAGCTGATTTGGACCAAACGGTCTCAAGACCGTTTGGGGCCAAATGGTCTCAAGACCATTTGGGCTCAAACGGTTTCAAAACCATTTGAAGGTCATGCGGTTTGGAGCTTATGCGGTTTGAACCCATGTGGTTTGGTCATGCGGTTTGATCAAACGGTTTCAAAGTCAACCATGTCCAAACGGTCAACATGATGAAATAGTTTCAAGACCGTTTAAGGGCAAACGGTCTTGAGTGTCATGCGGTCTTGAAGTTCAAAGTTACCAAACGGTCAACTCCTCCATGCGGTTTCAAAACTGTTTGGAGGTTGAAGTGTGTAATCGTTTGGGGACTTTAGGGTTATGATTACTTAATGCTTTGAAGGTTTAAATGGTTCAATGGTTGTTCAACTTAAACCCTAATCATATCTAAAGACATTAAGGGGTTAAGTAACTAGTATTTTTAACCATGTTATGATTAAGGGTGAAAATTACCAATGTGCCCTTGGAGGGTTCAAGTAAACCAACATCCCTTGATCAAGTAAACCCTAATGACCATAGTGGTGATGACTTGACCTATATTAATCAAGTTGATTTGACCTAATCTAATCTAGAGTGATTTAAACATCATCTAGTAGTGAGAGGAGAGATAAGGCTCCTAATATGAATAAAAATCAAGTAACACACCTTCAATATGTAAGAATGTACATGATTAGGGTATGATCCATCAAGGTGAGATCATGGAAACCCTAATTATTATGATTAATGAATCTTAACCTAATTTGAGGGCATCAATGATGATAATTTTCATACATGATGATGCTATGAGCTCAATTCACTATGAAGTGAATAGTAAACCCTAATTCTAGGGTAATAACATGTAATATGAATAGTAAACCCTAATTGAAGGTAATGTGTGGAATTGTATAATAAACCCTAATTCCAGGTTATGCTTTTAAGCATAAATCTTCATGATTAAGTATGAGATGAAGAATCATTATTCCTAATCATAATGAAAGGGATTGGATAACCCTAATTGATGTAAATAAGGGAACCTAGCTTTAGTGAAAGCATGAAGGTACAACCCTTGAAATGAAAGATCAATTCTGCTTATAAATTGTTGATCTGGAAATGAATTGTTGTCAATTGAATTAACCATGTAGGTTCTTATAAGAGAATGATCATAGCCAGGTAAGGGTTATGATGTCATGTTCATTGAAAGCATGTTATTAGCTTTATGAATGGTGAAATACTATGTTGCCTAGTTAACTGGCATCATATGAGATTGATAGGCTGTAAGAGCCATGAGTAACATCAAGGTCATGCTAATTAGATGACTTATGATGAAATGATTAAGAATTGATATTCATATGATAACTGATGTGAGTTAAGCTTGATACATTTAGTATTCTACTTTCATAGATGTTGTTCTAATAATTAAATGTTTGAGAACATGCTTGATGCTAAAAGAATACTGAAATGTACCTAACTAATCAAGTATAACCATACCATGTAGAGCCCTGATCATAGATCCATCATTGTCAGAAGCTAAATGATGGTGAAACAGGTTTTCCTAAGGGAATTCCTAGATCACATACTTTTGAGTATGTGGGGGAATATGGACGTGAATACCCTTACGTCCTAGTGTAGGAGTTGATGTATATGTACCTTAATCTATCAACCCTTCACTATATGTTTATGTCGGGATGATGTATTACTAATCTCCCGAGGGAATCTTTTATGCCGCATCGACGAGAGATAAACAAGAGATCTTCCGATGGCAAAGAGAGTACAAAATGCCATTGTGACTCTAAATAGCGAAGTGCCAGAATACCCTGGTAAGCTATTTTAGTAGAGACATGAGATGTCCTGCATGTTGATCCTCACACTGACTAAGGAAGATGAGGTCATAAGAACTCAGCTCTTTTGATGACCTATGTATGATACCGATGTGACTTAGTAGTGATCGGTTGGAGTATGAGCGGTATACCTCATCTCCGCAGGGCATAATAATGTTTGTAAAACATAATCAACCACGTAGCATATCTGCTTAGGTTGAACTATGAGAAACAATGATTGATGTTACATTGTTTACATTAATAGTCTGTTCAAGTATCTAGAATACATGTTCTTCATATGCTTTAATGAAGTGATTTCTTAAGTAAATGTTTCTTTACTTATAATCAAACTTGCTGCTGAATGTTTTAAATTACCTTGTTTATGTTATTCCTTAATTGCTATAACAAAGCTTCTGGCAGAGAGTTATAACTCTCACTGGGACAATTATTCAGATTGTCTCACTCCCGTAGGTTTCAAATTTTTAGGTGGACGTCGAGGATGGAGAAACCAATCTGAGGGTGAACAGTATCAGCAGCAGCAACACCAAAGGCAGCAGTGAATCTCAGGTGGAGATATTGACTGTCAAATCCTATAGTTAGTTAGTCTTATGTTGTCTCTGTACTCTCAGGTCCTAGGAGTCAGTAGGTCTGAGATTTTGGTTTTTAATCTCGAGATTTTGTATCTGGATGTCTATAATCACTCAAGAGGTGATTTAACAGAGATGTAGATTGTTTATCTTGTTTCTTATAAAAGAGTTTTATGTTCTAATAATCTCTTCCCAAAAAGTTTTAATTTCTAGTGATTTTTCATATTCCGATGCTAATCGAATGCTTCTGCTGAGTTTACCTCGTGATTTGGAGATCGGACCACCACAATCAAGTGGTATCAGAGCTCCAGGTTCACTGAGTTTACAGAGACATAGGACTTAGGATGTCGAGTCTATTCTTAGTGTCTTCCAGTATATCTAATAGTGTCTTCTGCTCCTCAGTAGAAGAAGATAAGTAAGGATGTCTGGACCACACGAGGAGTATGTGGCAGAGAGTAGTGTCGCTGCACCCCGAGAAGGTGCAAGAAACCCAGAAATAGAACAGCATGTACCTGAGCCACCCATGGAGCCACCTCAGTTTGACCCAGCTGACATGAGAGACCCAGCTATCCAGACCATGTTCGGGCAGTTTATGACTGCCATGACACACATCACAGATAGGATGCCCATGCATGTACCTAGGGCACCTGCCCAGCCTGAAGGACAAGGTATGGGTAAAACGTTCGAACGACTTCGTCGAGTCAGAGCAACCAAATACTTTGGAACGGCTGACCCCGCAGATGCCGACCTGTGGTTGACTGAACTAGAGAAAGCTTTTAGAATTTTAAACATCCCAGAAGCTAAGAAAGTTAGACATGTTGTCTATCTTCTCAAAGGGAGTGTCGGGCATTGGTGGACCATGGAAGAGAAGAAGAGGCCTAGTGTGGAGGTTGCGTGGGAAGTCTTCTGACGGGAATTTATCAATAGATATTTCCCTAAGATGTTCCTAGACGAGAAGATCTCTCAGTTAGAGAGGTTAAGGCAAGGTCTGATGAACATTAGCGAATACGAAGCTAAGTTCATGGAGTTGTTGCGGTTTTGTCCGCATATGGCTGCTACAGAAGAAGAGATGATTAGAAGGTTTGAGAAAGGGTTGAACGCTGAGTTAATTACTCCTGTGTCTGCCCTAGAGAACCGGGAAAGGTTTGCTACCTTTGTTGAGTTAGTCTGAAGGATAGAAAGGTTTGTAGCAAAGAAGAGGCAAACCCATAAGAGATATCCTCAGTTCCAGGATCTTCATCTAGAGACTTCAAGAAGCCTAGATTTTCTGCACCTACACCTCCACCACCTAGACCTAGTGCTCAGACACAGTGGACACCGAGTAGAGGTAGAGGATGAAGCCTACCACTACAAGGGGCTCACAGTTCAGCATCGATGTCAGTCAAAGGACCACCAAGACCACAACAACTGGAAAGAAGTTGCTACATATGTATGTGGGAAGGTGGGACATCTGATGAAAGACTGCAGAGCTAGACCAGCAAGTGTAACACAACCACAGAGGCAGAGTCAGCAAGGATCCCAGAGGAGGCAGTTTCAAGGAGCAGCTAGAGGATGTGGACAAGCGTCCCAAGCTGGATCGTCAGCACCGAATCAACCTTAGGCGACAGCAAGGTTCTATGCAATGAACCCACCTGATGCAGTGATCAACCATCGGGTTGTGGCAGGTCAGATGGAGTTGTTATATTCTGATATGTCAACATCATGTGTTGTATCTGTTTTGATTGACCCGGGTGCTACGCACTCCTTTATCACTCGAAGAGTGATTCGTAACTGCAATATGACAATCAGTCATAGGGTAGATAGCTTGTTGCTTGAGACTCTGTTGAGAGGGTCTGCTGTGTTGCAGGAGGTATGCTCTCCCTGCATCCTCTTCTTTTCTGATCATCGCATTCAAGTGGATCTTATACCACTTGAGATGCAAGGATTTGATATAATCCTTGGGATGGATACCTTAGAAAGGTATAGAGTTGTTTTGGATTGTGAATCCAAGCAAGCTGTGTTTGCTGATGAAGGCGACACATGGATCTTTCAAGGAGAAAGAAAGATTCTAACCACCTATCTTGTATCTGCTATGGTTGCTGAGAAGCTTATGAGGCAAGGATGTTATGCATTCTTAGCCCATGTGGTAGATACTACCATGGAGAGTCCTAACCCTGCTGAAGTTCCTGTAGTCAGGGAATTTGAAGATGTATTACATGAAGAACTTCCAGGTGTGCCACTACCTCAGGAAATTGATTTTGAAATCAATTTGATCCCAGATACACAACCTATAGCACAAACACCATATAGGATGGTACATGTCGAGATGGCAGAACTCAAGAAACAACTTCAGGAGTTGCTTGAGAAGGGTTTCATCTGACTGAGCACTTCACCCTGGGGTTCTCCGGTTCTTTTTGTTAAAAAGAAAGATGGATCAATGCGGTTGTGCATTGATTATAGACAACAAAAAAAGTAACAATAAAGAATAAGTACCCTCTGTCGAGGATTGATGACCTCTTCAACCAGATGCGTGGTGCAACATTCTTCTCAAAGATAGACTTGAGATCAGGATATCATCAACTCTGTATTAAGAATAGTGACATATCCAAGTCTTCCTTTAGGACAAGGTATGGTCACTATGAGTTCACAGTTATGTCATTTGGACTAACTAATGCACCAGCTGCATTTATGGAACTCATGAATAGAATCTTCCGACCTTTCCTCAATCAGTGCATTGTTGTCTTTATAGATGACATTCTGATCTATAGTATAGATGCTCAGCAGCATGAACAGCATCTTTGTCAGGCTCTGACTTTGCTAAGAGAACATAAGCTATACGCTAAGTTTAGCAAGTGTGAGTTCTGGTTGCCGGAAGTGTCTTTTCTTGGACATGTGGTATCTGCCTCGGGTATTCATGTTGACCCTAAAAAGGTAGAATCTGTCCTACAGTGGGAACAGCCGAAGACACCGACGGAGATCCGTAGCTTCTTAGGGTTGGTTGGCTATTACCGTAGGTTCATTAAGAACTTCAGTTCTATAGCCTTACCCTTGACCAAGTTGACCCGGAAGGATGTTCCTTTTATCTGGAGTGATAAGTGCCACCAATCTTTCCAGTTGTTGAAGGAAAGGTTGACAAGTGGACCCGTACTTGTGTTACCTGAGCAAGGTAAGGGATATGTGGTTTTCTGTTATGCCTCCAAGAATGGACTCGGATGTGTGTTGATGTAGGATAAACAAGTGATTTCTTTTGCTTCTCGACAGCTTAAGAAACATGAGGAGAATTATCCGACACACGATCTGGAGTTAGCTGTCGTGGTTCATGCCTTGAAGATATGGATACACTATCTCTACAGAGAGACATTCCAGATTTTCACTGATCATAAGAACCTTAAGTATATCTTCTCTCAGCATGAACTTAACATGAGGCAACGTCGCTGGATGGAGTTAATCAAGGACTATGATTGTACAATTGATTACCATCCAGGGAAGGCCAATGTGGTTGCAGATGCCTTGAGTAGGAAATCAGCAACATCAACCATGGAAAGGGCACAATCAAACTCTTTAGTATGCTCTAGAAGAGATATGTTTATCTCCTTAAGGCAAGACAATGTACAGTTGAAGGTGTCATTGTTAGCCGGGTTGTTAGCTGAGATGCATATAAAGCCTACCCTGAGAGAACAGATCAAGGAGGCACAGCAAGTTGATGTTGCAGTTCAACAGATCAGATCAGAGTATGGTGATGAGAAAAGAGATGGTTTCCATGACTCAGATGATCAAGTAGCATGTTATCATGGAAGGATGATAGTTCCAGATGTGGATAACTTGAGAAAGTTAGTCCTGGAAGAAGCTCATTCTTTGATGTTGCTATGCATCCAGGGAGCACCAAGATGTATCGAAACTTGAAAGATATCTATTGGTGGCCTGGGATGAAGAAGGATGTTGCAGAGTTTGTGATGAGGTGTCCTGTGTGTCAACAAGTTAAAGCTGAACACCAGAAGCCTGTAGGAACAATGCAACCTTTACCCATACCACAGTGGAAGCGGGATCATGTAACTATGGACTTTGTTGTTGGCCTACCCAGGACAAACAAAGGGTATGATTCCATTTGGGTAATAGTTGATAGGTTGACAAAGACAGTGCATTTCTTACCTATCAAAACAACCTTTTCTGCTGAGAAGTTAGCACAGTTGTATGTTGAAGAGATAGTGCGACTGCACGGAGTTCCAGTCACTATAGTCTCAGACAGAGGTCCCCAGTTTATGAGTCGTTTTTGGGAATGACTGCACAAAGCTTTAGGCACCCAGCTAAGGTTTAGTACAGCCTTTCATCCACATACTGATGGACAGTCAGAAAGGACTATACAGACCTTGGAGGACTTGTTGAGAGCATGTGTTCTCCAGTTTACAAGAAGTTGGGATCTGCACCTAAGCTTGGTAGAGTTTGCCTATAACAATAGCTATCAACATAGCATTGACATGGCACCTTATGAAGCTTTATATGGTAGACGTTGTAGATCACCCCTATGCTGGTATGAGACTGGTGAACATCAGTTGTTAGGTCCTGATCTTGTGCAGCAGACCACAGAAAAGATCAAAGTAGTACAGCAACAAATTAAGACTGCACAGGATAGGCAGAAGTCATATGCTGACAGACGTCGTAGACCCTTAGAGTTCCAGGTTGGATATAGAGTGTACCTCAAGGTCTCGCCTTGGAAAGGAGTTCTTCGTTTTGGAAGGAAAGGGAAGTTAGCTCCTAGATTTATGGGGCCTTATCCAATCATTGAATGGGTTGGAAAGGTAGCATGTAAACTAGAGTTACCATCAGAATTATAGAGGCTACACCCTGTGTTTCACATTTCTATGCTGAGGAAATGTCACCCTGATACCGAGTCAGTTCTACAACCTATGGAGGTAGAATTGAATGATGATATAACTTATGAGGAAGGACCAGTGTCGATCCTTGATAAAAGAATTAAAAAGCTGAAAAAGAAAGACATAATTCTTGTGAAAGTCCTCTAGAATCATCATGGTATTGAAGAAGCCACTTGGGAACTAGAGGAAGAGATGAGAAGGAAATACCCTGCTCTTTTCTCTTAATATGTTTTGTTGATTTCGGGGACGAAATCCTTGTAAGGGGTGGATAATTTGTAACATCCCTGACCTGGGTTATGAACTAACCCTAAGTTTTTTGCTTAATTATGTAATTAGATATTGATGATTATCTTTTGGTATGTAATTAAATCTCCTGAGGAACATATTTTGCCATTTCTGTCCTTTTTAAACAATGTTGTAGTATTGTTTTGTAATATAGGGACATATGTACAAATTACCCAATTAGAGGGGTTAACTTGCAATTTATACATGTTACTATGTTCCTTTGATGTTGAGACATCATAAGATTGAATATGGTGAAGTATGATGGATTCTCCAAACTTGGGCATCAAGATGTAGCTTGTGGAGCAATCCTTGTACTTAAAACCCTAATTTTGGTGTAAAATGCAATTTACCCAAAATATGGGGTGCAACTTGTAAAATACAACTTCTATAGTATCTTGTATGACCCTTGGCATCATTTAGAGTAATAATTATGAAGGGGGCACTTCATTTGAATAATCATATAATAAGGAACACCTTTGTAATTGAATAACCAAGTTGTAAGTAAGGAGACCCTTATATAAGTGCACCTTAGTGATAAGTTGACCTTCTTTGCCTTTAGTTCTTGGTCATAGAAGGAGTTTTACTTTAGAAATAAGGAGAAGGGACGTGCAAATAAGAAAGGAGGGACCTATATGAGAAAAGGAGAAGTAAGTTGTCCTTATGATGGAAATAACCCCAAAGTATATATGCTCTCTTCCTTTGCAAACAAAGGAACGTTTCCCTTTCTTCCTTCACGTACCCCTTTGCTTAACTGACTGAAAGTAGATCTCTGGAGAAGAGGTGATCATCCAACTTGTTCTAAGGTAAGAACAGACCATCATCTTACTCGGATTCATGGAGAAAGTTGGGTTACAAGGTTGGTTTTATGGTTTTCTTACTTAGCTCTTTTTTTCTAGCCGATCTTTCCCAACCTTTTCTTGGAGAAACACTTTTGGCCAACCTGTGGAGCTCAAGACGCCATTAAAGGCTTGAAATCTTGAAAGCTTGGAGCTCTAGGAACGACCTTTGAGGTGGGTTTTATAACTCTAAACCTTTTGCTTTCTTATGCATATCCTTGTTCTTGCAATTAGTAGTTAGTTCTTCTTCTTCCCCACTCTTCCTTGCACTTTTGCAAGCAAAACCACGATGTAACCGACCTGAACCGAGGTCAAAGATGATGGGCGTGATTTCCCAGGTAACTTTACCAAACGACCTTGGATCATTTGGTCTAAATAGTTTGCAAGACCGTTTGAAACCAAACGGTTTCACAACCGTTTGATTTCATGCGGTTTGCAAGACCGTTTAGATTCAAACGGTCTCCAAGACCGTTTGGAAAGTTTGACCAAGTGAAGACCATTTAGAGGCCTGTTGGAAACATTGTGAATTAATCATCTATAAAGAATCATAATCTAATTGCAAACAAATCACAAGTTGAAGGCACTTCAACCCTCTAAATCCTAATCGGGTTCAATTGCTGATTTCAAGAACCAGTCTTGTTGAACTTTGGGTTGAGTGGCCCAAACGGTTTCAAAACCGTTTGGGATTCACCCAAATAGTCTCAAGACCGTTTGGTGACACCCCAAGACCATTTGGAAGTCTAGGGTTAAGGTAATTTGATCAATTGAGGGTCCAATCATAATAGGTTGTTGAATTAATTGAAAGTGCTTATTTGTAACTTAATTAGGGTTCAACCCTTATCAAATTGATTTAGATTTTGATGTGACTTTGGGAAAATGGTATCAAGACCATTTGGAGGGTGTCCAAACGATCCCAAGACCGTTTGGGCCAAGTTGGGGCCCAATTGAGTGGCAATTGATGGGTTCAACTTCAATTAGACTCAAGTTGATCAATGTTGATGGTTAATCGATTACAAACCCTAATTGAATTAGTTTCAACCCTAATTGGCTATCAATTGAGGGTTAATTGAGTGTCCAATTGGTTAAGGATAACCCTAATTAGCTCAATTGATAAGTGGTTAACAAGGATGTGGCCAATTGAGGGGTTCAACATTGAAAACCCTAATCGATTACAAGTGTTGATGCACCTTTGAGGTCCATGCGGTTTTGAGCTGATTTGGACCAAACAGTCTCAAGAACGTTTGGGCTCAAACGGTTTCAAAACCATTTGAAGGTCATGCGGTTTGGAGCTTATGTGGTTTAAACCCATGCGGTTTGGTCATGCGGTTTGATCAAACGGTTTCAAAGTCAACCATGTCCAAACGGTCAACATGATGAAACAGTTTCAAGACCGTTTAAGGGCAAACGGTCCTGAGTGTCATGCGGTCTTGAAGGTCAAAGTTACCAAACGGTCAACTCCTCCATGCAGTTTCAAAATCGTTTGGAGGTTGAAGTGTGTAATCGTTTGGGGACTTTAGGGTTATGATTACTTAATGCTTTGAAGGTTTAAATGGTTCAATGGTTGTTCAACTTAAACCCTAATCATATCTAAAGACATTAAGGGGTTAAGTAACTAGTAGTTTGAACCATGTTATGATTAAGGGTGAACATTACCAATGTGCCCTTGGAGGGTTCAAGTAAACCAACATCCCTTGATCAAGTAAACCCTAATGACCATAGTGGTGATGACTTGACCTATATTAATCAAGTTGATTTGACCTAATCTAATCTAGAGTGATTTAAACATCATCTAGTAGTGAGAGGAGAGATAAGGCTCCTAATATGAATAAAAATCAAGTAACACACCTTCAACATGTAAGAATGTACATGATTAGGGTATGATCCATCAAGGTGAGATCATGGAAACCCTAATTATTATGATTAATGAATCTTAACCTAATTTGAGGGCATCAATGATGATAATTTTCATACATGATGATGCTATGAGCTCAATTCACTATGAAGTGAATAGTAAACCCTAATTCTAGGGTAATAACATGTAATATGAATAGTAAACCCTAATTGAGGGTAATGTGTTGAATTGTATAATAAACCCTAATTCCAGGTTATGCTTTTAAGCATAAATCTTCATGATTAAGTATGAGATGAAGAATCATTATTCCTAATCATAATGAAAGGGATTGGATAACCCTAATTGATGTAAATAAGGGAACCTAGCTTTAGTGAAAGCATGAAGGTACAACCCTTGAAATGAAAGATCAATTCTGCTTATAAATTGCTGATCTGGAAATGAATTGTTGTCAAATGAATTAACCATGCAGGTTCTTATAAGAGAATGATCATAGCCAGGTAAGGGTTATGATGTCATGTTCATTGAAAGCATGTTATTAGCTATATGAATGATGAAATACTATGTTGCCTAGTTAAGTGGCATCATATGAGATTGATAGGTTGTAAGAGCCATGAGTAACATCAAGGTCATGCTAATTAGATGACTTATGATGAAATGATTAAGAATTGATATTCATATGATAACTGATGTGAGTTAAGCTTGATACATTTAGTATTCTACTTTCATAGCTATTGTTCTAATAATTAAATGTTTGAGAACATGCTTGATGCTAAAAGAATACTGAAATGTACCTAACTAATCAAGTATAACCATACCATGTAGAGCCTTGATCATAGATCCATCATTGTTAGAAGCTAAATGATGGTGAAATAGGTTTTCCTAAGGGAATTCTTGGATCACATACTTTTGAGTATGTGGGGGAATATGGATGCGAATATCCTTACGTCCTAGTGTAGGATTTGATGTAGATGTACCTTAATCTATCAACCCTTCACTATATGTTTATGCCGGGATGATGTATTACTAATCTCCTGAGGGAATCTTTTATGCCGCATTGATAAGAGATAAACAAGAGATCTTTCGATGGCGAAGAGAGTACAGAATGCCATCGTGACTCTAAATAGCGAAGTGCCAGAATACCCTGGTAAGCTATTTTAGCAGAGACACGAGATGTCCTGCGTGTTGATCCTCACACTGACTGTGGAAGATGAGGTCATAAGAACCCGACTCTTTTGATGACCTATGTATGATACCGATGCGACTTAGTAGTGATCGGTTGGAGTATGAGCGGTGTACCTCATCTTCGCAGGGCATAATAATGTTTGTAAAACATAATCAACCGCATAGCATATCTGCTTAGGTTGAACTATGAGAAACAATTATTGATGTTACATTGTTTACATTAATAGTCTGTTCAAGTATCTAGAATACATGTTCTTCATATGCTTTAATGAAGTGATTGCTTAAGTAAATGTTGCTTTACTTATAATCAAACTTGCTGCTAAATGTTTTAAATTACCTTGTTTATGTTATTCCTTAATTGCTATAACAAAGCTTCTAGCAGAGAGATATAACTCTCACTGGGACAATCATCCAGATTGTCTCACTCCCGTAGGTTTCAACTTTTTAGGTGGACGTCGAGGACGGAGAAACCAATCTGAGGGTGAACAGTATCAGCAGTAGCAACACCAAAGGCAGCAGTGAATCTCAGGTGGAGATACTGACTGTCAAGTCCTGTAGTTAGTTAGTCTTATGTCGTCTCTGTACTCTCAGGTCCTAGGAGTCAGTAGGTCTGAGATTTTGGTTTTTAATCTCAAGATTTTGTATATGGATGTATATAATCACTCAAGAGGTGATTTAACAGAGATGTAAATTGTTTATCTTGTTTCTTATAAAAGAGTTTTATGTTCTAATAATCTCTTCCCAAAAAGTTTTAATTTCTAGTGATTTTTCGTATTCCGCTGCTAATCGAATGCTCCCGCTGAGTTTACCTTGTGATTTGGAGATCGGACCGCAACAACCTTCTCGAGGTCCTACCGCCTTTGGACCTCTACCCATGCTCACCTATAAATAGTTCTCTCCCTAGATCCACCACCTCCTACTCTACCCTTATCCTCTCTCAATTTTCTCTATAACTTTGTTCTTTTCTATCATTGATCACAGTAGGATGTCGAGTTTTCTATGGGTTGTGTTTCATCTTCTCATCACCATGGTGCAATAGACTTTGGAGGTAAGTTCCTTGAACTCCTCTCTTTCTCTCTATGATTTTACTTCCTTGGATTCTCACACCTCTTAGTTTTTCCCAATTTTCCATAGCCATGGCCAACTGCTTTGAGAAACCATGGTGGGTGCATGGGAAGGGGATGATTCCCCCATTGTACGTTCTCATTTCTACCCCCTCAGTTTCTTCTTTCTCAACTTTTTATGCCAAGGGCATAATGGTCATTTGACCCATGTTTTATTTGTTTTAGGTGAGGTCAAATGGACCCTTGACCGAGTGAATTAGCCGCATGCTATTGGGCCAAGTCAGCCAGGTTGGCCCCATCTCTCTTCTCTCTCGCGGCCCTATTGCTTATGTGGAATTTTCTAATTTCCTGATTGATCAATCTTATAAAAATTGTATCTTTTAATCTACTGGTCCAAAAGTTATAAATAAATATGTTTTGGAATTGGAAAAATATTCTCTATCTAATAAAAATACTTTCGGAGCCTGATTTCAATGTTTTTTGAAGGATTGTTTTGGGGAATGAAATATTTGAATAAAATTCATAATAATTATAACTTTATCATATAAACTCCAAATTGGACAAAAAAATATGTTTTCTTAATTAGGAGAATCTAACTAATCGATTGATGATGTTTTCAAAGTCTAATTCCAGTTTAATAAAAAGGTGATTCTTCTAGGGTCGTAAGGGTTTACATGTAATATGATATTAGGTGAAGATAAACCCAGATTGGATCTAGGGTGTGTATCCTAACTTGAAATACACATCAGTGAGGTATTTTGCATCCTTTTATGAGTCATATTGGATAATTGGTTATTCCTCCCTCTCTCTTTGACTTGATGGTGACACATTATTTAGATGTCACATATTTTCTTATAGTTGTACCAATTGTTTCCTAATCTTGAAATTGGACTTGTGCACTATGATAATTTTTACTTGGATTACTTGGATCCTATCCTTGTATCTTGTGGCTATTGCATTCAATTTGTATCTTGTTGATGTTGATAATCTATATTTAATGGAAACCCTAATCTGCCATGTGTTGGCCTTGAATGTACGTTTGACTATGCATATACTTCTTTTTGATGACTTTGGAATTTGGACAGCTTTATGGTAATGTGACTATATCTCTTCTTGCCTCTCTATTTATAATTCATGTTTGGTTTGAGTAACTTGTTTCTTTGCACATTGGGTGATGTATCACTATTGTGTGTAATACTAATAGAGAGTGCTTTATTATTTTCTTCATATATTCTCTTTTATCATAATATATGAAGAATCCCCTTTTGATATCCAATTGGATGGTTCTTCCTTATTCAATGGGAGGCCTTGTGATTTTTTGTCCTTATTTCGTTTATATTGTCCAATCCCTATTATATGCGCATACCGGCTTTATAGGCTGATAATTTTCCATCTTTTTCTTCTTTTTGGGGCAGGCTTCCAACCCCTAGGTAGTGAGAAAGGAGAATTTGCCTAAAGTTGACCAAGGCTATCCAGGAGTTTCCTTATCTATCTTCCTAAAGTTGACTAAGGCTATCTAGGAGTTACCTTATCTAGCTACCTAAAGTTGACCAAGGCTATCTAGGAGTTACCTTATCTAGCTTGGGAGGTAGTTTGAGATATTGGGGAAACTCTCTACTTAATAGTTTCAATTGTTTCCTTCTATGTACACTCTGTGTGGGGAAGAACTTTCATAGACACTCAATTGTAAAAGTGAGATATAATTCTCTTCTGCTGCTACATTATTGATTTTATGATACATACATGTGAATGAATTGGTTATCATCCCTTTAGTGAAAAATTTATGATGGTTTTGGTTATAAGGGATGTTACCTTTTAGTATCTAGTATGGAGCGGATCCCCTTTGGGTCCCACTCCTTACAAATAAAATAGCATCATGGCTTCCCCCCCCCAAAAAAAGTAATTATGAAAATTATATATTTTTTTGTTTGGATTTGAATATATAAAGGCCTATCATATAATTGATACAATTTAACTTGATTCATGTACGTGAAAACCATTTAATGTGTATATGCCCTCCCCCTAATCCAAAAGTCTTGACTACACCTCTATATACATAGAGACTCCTATGAATGGCATCTTCTTATGTATTAGACTCAGATATGTATAAAGTTACATTAGATTACTTGAGTCAACTATCTCATTGTGTGGTGTACTTGCATTGTATAGAGATAACATGAACAAACAAATAAATTACTCATAATTCTCACTTAAACAATAAATAATCCAATAGCATTCACATAACATATATAAGATGGCCATCTGCAATACAAAATTAGGAATATATATTACAACATCTTTATATCACTCAAGATTGTGAGAAAACAGATGCATATCCATAATTTATTAGGTTCACTATGGAATTCACAAATATACTATGCTCTAATGACACTTGTTTAAACCCATCAAGCATAATATGTCACAATATCTTTGGGTGCCAGTGGTCCACCATTGTAGTTTTAGGGTTAGATGATATCCTAAAACTTTTTAAGACAATAGTCTTCCATGAGGTTAAAGCTCTATGAGATTTCCATGCCTACCACAATAGCGGAAAATTGGCCTTGATACACTAGCATGGTGTCATATATACTCAAGATGAGTGTCCAAACTCTAGGATCTAGTATGGAGATAGAATTGAGCTATTTAAATTTTGAAACAACTTGCTAGACCCTCAAATTAAGTCACAACATAAGTGAAGTAGAAAGAATAAGAGAGATTGAACAAACCACAAATTGACACAAGAATTTATAGTGGTTTTGGGTGAAAATTTATTGTCCTATAATCTGGATAGGTCACCCTAAGATTTATTAAACACATAAGTACCACCTTGTATTACATTACAAATATAGTAAACCAATCATCTCTTTTCTTTCAATAATAACAAGCTACCTTTTCCAAGCAAGGAGACAACAACCTAAAGAAGGGTCTACCTACCCTTACCAAGAGACATCTTCCCAACACCTGTCTTAGTAAATAAGAGCTTCACAAACCCTTTGAGATAATAATATTGACAAATGCATAATATCCTCCCAAGAGAATAACAGGGTGGATCTCTAAAATGAATAAATGTCACTCTAATTGAAATAAGCAAGTAATGATGCTCAAGGGAATAATTAGGAACTCTTTAAGGCAAAATCACACAACGATAACATAAGGTCAATTGGTAACCTTAGAAAGCTCCCATACATCTCCTATTTATATGAGGGTTCTTACTAGCAAATAGACTTGCTTGGGGAGAATAATAAACATTTTAGTGCAGGAGAATGTGGGGATCCAATAGTTATTTTCTACTTTTTGACCACCTCTAAAGTTGAAAATTAGAATTAACAAAAAGAAACAAAAATTATACGTTCAGATGAATTTTCTCATAAACTTCTCACCAAACTTATACATTGGACACTATCCATACGCCAGTGGGCGGAACTTTTAAGATGAAAATATATCCAATAAAATTCATTTATTTAGAAAAATATTTTGGTTGCCTAAATTTCTTAAGGGGGAATATAGCCATCATAGGTATATTGGGATTCGAGGATCAAAAAGATGTATATGGGGATTCCCTTCATAATGTGATTGGTTGTATGGAGAAAATTTCATACAAAGTTGCATGCCATATAGGGTTTCACTACAAATAGTACAATGCATCAAAATTAGTTCCAACTATATTTTGTACACATTTGAGTTTAGTTACAAGCCTTACATATAACTAAAGTAACTTACATCGAAGATCCATCAAGAAATTATTTGTACTATTTTAAGCTTTGTTCTTTTTGTATGATTGTCATGATACTTGAATTCTAGGGTTTGTCAAGTAAGGGTGATAGAGAGTCTTTGTTAACCTAAAATAATCTCAATAGAAGAACTATACACAATATGGGTGGTGAAGTCATCATCAAAATATGAAAATGTAACCTTTGGGTTTGCCATTGTCCCCTTTTCTGAATATCATAAACCATTACTAATATAATATTAATATTTTATACATTTCATACGAATGGATTTTATACAATTTGAGCACTTCTTAACTCATACTTCTCTATCATGTTTTTAGTTTAAAAAATATCACAAATTGTGAAATCTGTGTAGGTTTTCACAATGTGCTTAATGATTATTACATGATTTCAATTCAATCAATTATAGTTGTAATTTTAAAAGTATTTCATACATCCATATCCAATTCCTTTCTCCATGTGTCATATCAAAATGTGGGGGAGTGGATATAAGAGCAATACAAGATAAAAGTCTTGTCCAAACTATGAGATCACCAATCAAATTGAACAACCCAAGAGTAAGTTTCACATTACCTCATAAAAATATGCAACTATGTAGAAAAAACATTAGAGATTTATCATTGAAAAAGCAACATATTGAGTACATCAAATCTAGAAACAAAATAAAAAATTCAGACTAGAAACACTCAAAACAACTTAAGTATATAAATAGAGTGCAAACTTTGGGTAAAAGTGTCTTTGATATTATGGGATTAAGCTCACAAAATACACAGTATAAGGACACTAAGACTAGAACTAAACTAATATATAATAGGATCATAGTCTTCATGATCAACCTCATCACCTATTATCAAATGATAGTGTGGATCTAGTTGAGATTCTTCTTCATCATCCTCAAATTGTTCTATATAAACATCATCTCCTTTTACTTATTCCTCTTCATGGTCGTCCTCATACATATACCTTCTAGAACTTGTCATTTATGACATTGTTCATTGATAATGTGTCACGTCATTAACCCATGGGCCACAAGTGTCTAGTCCTCCTCAAAGATCAATGCAGAAACTCTAACATATCTAGCAAGAGTTGTGGAGATTACCAATCAAGATTGTTTCAAAGACATAGCTTGTGCAATAGTAGTAGTAGTAGGTGGAGGAGATGATGTGTAGGAGATCTAGTTGTGGCAGTGGAGGTATTGCAGTACTTATTTTATGTATACAAATCATAATAAGTTACATAAGAGAAGGGATATTAAGAACATAGGTATATGTGATAGGTGGAGAAGAAAGCTAAGTATATGTATGCATGAGTGTGTAATCAAATTACTCAAAAGGGAATTTTCTATATCATGCTAAAAATATCCAAATATCATGTTGGTATAGGAAGGGCTAGCATCGATGGTGTTTAGAATAAAAACCCACATTTGGTGAAAAAGACATTTGTCCCACTTCACCTTCACATTTTTTAGAAAAGAATAGGCATAGATATTGGTGTTCTTGATTGTGTCAGTTTGGTTGTAATTATTGTAAAGATTGCAATTCACAATTCTATGACTCATTTGTCTTGGAATAGGGAGGAGGTAGGGAAGGTCCCACTCATGTAGTAGTGAACCAAAGGCTTCTTGTTTCCGACATGCAAATCATGGATTGGAAGGTGATGGTCATAGTGCTTATAGAAATTTAAAATTTTGTTAATATTTTAGAACTAGCTACGTCCCACTCCAACTTGAGAAATTTTCCAAACCAATAAAGTATTGATTATTCTTTATTAGAAATATGGGATCAGAAAGTCCTAGTCTTCAACACTAAATACAAGGAGAAAGATAAGTGCAAAAGGAATCCATCATTTATGCTTAAGGGGATTGAGGAAGAAGAAGGAGGGGATAGAGATCTCCACTTTAGGTACATTCGTTATTGAGATAAATTTGTCTACTTCTTCATCATGGGTACTAGATACTAGATGTGGATCTCACATATAATTGAATATGTAGAATCTCAAAAGAAGTAAGCCTTTAAGAAAGGGTGAGGTCGAATTGTCCGCTTCAAATGAAGCAAGAATTGTTGCCACTATAGTTGAAACCCTTAATTTATGTCTACCCACATGGCTTATAATAGAGTTAAAGAACTGGTATTTTGTGCCTACCATAGATAAAACATTATTTATGTATCTTGTATGGATAGTGATGGATATGAATTTCATATAAATAATGGTCAATGTTCTATTTCAAAAGATGATATCTTTTATGGAAGTGTCCCAATGTCCTATGGTATTTATTTGTTTTTCATGAGTAAGCTAGGAGGCTATTTTATTCAACATGTCTGTCCTCCTTAGAAAATGTAAACTTGATAGAACTTCTACCATCACAAGAAGGGGAATAAGGACCCACAGGTTCGAGGGGAGGGTCTAGCTAGAATAGATCCTCCTTATAGGTTTATTGGTGATGTTTGGCCAAAGCATCCACAATGCCATTATTTTTCCTCACAATTTTCACAAACTTCACTTCCTTACATTGCACATTGGCCTTTTTTATTTTATTCACCCAAGCTTCCAATCGATAGTTGAGAACTCCTCCTCCTTTAATAGCTTCTATTTCCTTCTTGTAGTCACTACCAAATGTGACTTTTCTATAATGCAACGTTTTAGACAAGCTCAGAGCAATCTCAATAGCTTGGAGTTCTGCTTTACTAACTGTAGAGGTTTGGATACATTTTGACGCACCTCCTAGCCATGTACCATCCTTTTTATGTATTGTAGTAGCAATGGTTGCCTCACCACCCTTAACTGTTGCATCCACTTGGGTGAGAAGAGTATCATCATATGTGCCTTCCTCAGCATGATTTTCTAGAAAATGAGTGGTCACAAATTTCCCTAGATGGTCCCCTCCCACGCTTCTCCTGAACACAAGGTTATTTGTAGTGATGTTGTTTTAGGCCTTATTTACCTGTAGACTCATATTTATCTCTTATCCTTCAAGCTTTGTGATTTCTTGCCTTCTGTATGCTCCAACAACAAAGTGCAAACTTTTTGTTGTGATTATCATCATCGTTGATGTTTATGTTTAGCCATTCAGATGTTAAGATTCCTTGGAGATGACATTGGTTTTGGAATAGATTACACTACCTCCAAATGGATCTTGTGAAGTGACAACCCATGAGAATGTGCAGGGTGGTTTCTTCTTTACTGTTGCATCGAGAGCATAGGCTATTATACATAAAATATCTCTCCTTTCTTCTTTTATTGGTCATGATTGCCTCGTTACTGATGAGCAATAGAAACACCATGATCTTACTTGGAATGTTCAGCCTCCATATAACTTTCCAAGGGCCATCTTGCAAGTGGGAGATGGTTTTGTGAATGACTTTGTAAGCTAACTTGATAGAATATAATCCACTTTCCTCATGAGTCCATGCCCATGTATCTGGGGGGTTTTTTGGGTTAGGAGTAGGTTGGTTCATGATCCATGAAATGCAGTCTTATGGCAGGTACTCCTAGAGGAAATGCTTGTTCCAATTACCCTCTAGATTGATGAGGCTAGATACATTCATATACAATATATATGTTCCCACTTGTTTGGTGCAGACATCAATAAGTCTCCTAGAATCTGGGACCCACCGGTCGAACCATACTAAAATATGATCTCCATTGTTGATGATTTTAATAGTGTTGGTGTAGAGGAGTTCCTTGCATTCATACATAGCTCTCCATAAGGGTGTCGCATGAGCTCCAGGTTGACCTCTAAAGTTTTGGTATTTCCTCATTAGACCCTCCTTCCATAAAGGTTTTCTACATGGTATCATCTTGTTGGTATGTATGCCCTAAGAGCCAATCATGGGATGATTGGTGGGATGCATTAAGATTGATTTGATAAACATCAAAGGCAAGCTTGTAATTCTTTCTAGTTCAGTCATATGAGATAGTGATAGAACAGATTGAATGTCTAGAGAATGATAGTACTCAATGACGTATGCCTTCAGGTTCATGACCTGAATGATGAGATCATACGAATGCTAAGAGTTTGTACATTCTTGTTATGTCCCTGGTCGGATGTCATTGTGGAAGGTAGATAGACAGCAATGACACACAATACTAGATTGTGGTGTTGGTTGATGACATAATCTCATTAGTCATGATATAGAGATATCAAACCAAACACATAGGTACTTGTTAGAGAACAAGTGTACCGGACAGACCCACCGTGAGTTTGACACATGGAACCATGACATGGTAGTCACAGTCAGTACTCACAGTGATGGTGGTGAGTGTGATTCTTTGACCTGAAATCACTACACTCAACAGATGTCGTTGGGCACACTTTGACATCATCAAACGCAGTCCTGAAACATGGGTTGTTATAAAGGTGATGATTGGGTGGCTTTGACACATGGGGCTTTTGAGGGGTGAGTGATAGATATGGGATTTGTCCCTCCTGAGGGAGTTTGATATCCATGGCCACTTGATGAGTAGGATTGAGAAAGGCGTGCACGCATGTGTGAGTCAGTATGTGATACTGATGTTATAACATATCTCTTCCAATCTACTCTGAGATCAAGAAAGTGAATGAAGGTTGACAGGATGATTGTTCCATGCCTCGAGTTCATTCGGGATATCAGTGACAAAGGAATTATACATTCACTGTAACACCATTCATGGATTTTAGGATTGAAAGTTGTTCTCCAACTTTCTATTTCACTTGGGTAGCACGGATGTGTGACTAGGCACCGCTCTTTGCTTGTGAAGTCATAAGTGTTATGGACTTTCACTGCCAACGTGAAAAGGACCTGCAGGGTCACACACATAGGATTTAACCTGGAAGAGGAGTTTTGCCCACAAGCAATGTTTAGATTGATTACTAAAGGAGTTTAGTAGTTCAATTAAACACTCAATCAATTGATAGCTCAATATCATATTGTTCAAGGTGTTGGACACATTGATTGGAGTATCGGATTGATTGAAATCGCAATTGACTGATTCTGCACAACCTGCACTCCCAACCGATCGGTTCATGTGATGAACCGGTCGGCTGAGGTTGCTGAATCAGTCGGCTCAAGTGTTGAGCCGATCGGCTCAAGTCCATGATTGCTTCAAGTGTTGAAACGGTCGATTCAACTGGGGAAACCGAGCAACTTGGGAAAGTGGGATTGGTGAGAATTTTCCTTTCATTTCACTTGCCCAATTTGATTGGAACAAGGATTGGTATTCGATACCAATTGGAAACAAAAGAAGGAAAGTCAATCGGGAACTGACTAGGACCACCAACCGACTGGTTCACTTGTGAACCGACCAGTTGAGGTGTCCCAACTGACCGGTTCACTTGTGAACTGACCGGCTCAGGTCCCCAACTGACCATTTCAGTTGTGAAACGATCGGTTCAGGTTGCGAGTTGGTTGCTTTTGTGGAAAATCTTGAACCCTTCTACTCCTGCTTTTAGTCCTGCATTGCCCGGGATGGAGAACCATGTCCCATGACCCTCCTATATATAAGGATATTGGGGGCTTCTCAAAGTACAACTCAGTGCAATCAGTTGCTCTGCAAAGTTGTCATTCTCTAGTTTTGGTAACTGAGAGAGCCCGAGCAAGTGCTACCCGCAAAGGGAGGTGCAGCAAGGGAAAGACAACTACAGTTGCAACTGGAGGTAGGAGAGTTTGTTAGCGACTAGTACGTCAACAGGAGGGTGCGACTCCTTCCAACTCCTTGTGGGACAAGGAGTGTGGAGTTCCAGGTGGTCTGTGTGGACTACTTCAGAGGCGGGAGGTTTCTGCCGCTCAGGAGGACAATTGTCATCCGACAGTCCGGTGAGACCAGGAGTCGTCAGTCCCGGTGCGACCAAGAGCTGCACAGACACCATCGAAGACTGGAGTTGAAGATCACGCAAGGCGTGAGGTATTGTCGCCGAGCAAGCCTCGGGACAAGGTATGATTCCACAAACCATCCTTTCCTATTATATAGACGTTGATGTGTTTCCTTGTTCCGGGTTTAAGGGAGAAATTTTTGTTTCCGCTGCCTTCTTTGCCTCCCCTAAAACCCTACAGTGGTATCAGAGCCATGTCAACTGCTCTATATTTTAGGAATATTGATATGATTGATTTTGGTTTGTCACCTTTATTTATTGCATACGATGCGAATAAAATTGGCTGTATGCATGTCCAATCCTAAATCCACAAATCCCAAATTACATATATGATGTGTATTATTAATGCACTCGATACATGTCGCCCTTAAATGAGTTTTGTGGTGGATGTATAGCGTGGTTATGGCCAATAAACCCTATCTGTGAATGGTTGTGTGTGGTTGCTTGCATCTGGGTCTGCGCACCGATTCCCTTCTCCTATTCCTGATGTAACTTGAAATAATTTGAGATTTCTCTCCTACCTTTGCTCCCCTCGAATGTAACTCGAGGTTTCTCTTTATGCAATGTAAAATAGGATAGATTTTATTTCCTGTTATGTCAAAGAACGGAGGACATCGAGACAACAGTTGAAACGATCGGTTCAAGGCGTGAACTGATCGGTTGACGTTCTAGATGACCGGTTCAAGGAGTGAACCGATCGGTTGATGACCGGTTCAAGGAGCGAGATGAGCGGGTGGCGACCATGATGAGATGCACGACGTCTAGGCAAACCGATCGGTTGGAGGAGCCAACCGATCGGCTGCTGGCACGCAGACGACCGGGCCAGATGAGCAAGTCAATCATATGATGAGTTGATCCACTCGGAAGGCAAAGCACAGAGTTCATCTTGTACATGTTTCATGTGATGTAGACCTAGATGACCGTAATTCCTCTTGGCTCGAGGAATCACATTAGGATGGCCATAATCATCGCTTTTATCATTTGTGCATGTTTCTATGGGATATAGCATGTATATGATACGTACTATGTATTCTGGTGATTGGATATGTATATGTATATAAAAACCAAATCCCTCATTAAATATTAAGTTTTAGATGCCTTCCAAATGTGACACACGTGAAAAGCTTGATCGACCAAGTGTGGGCACACCCTAGCGTGGTGCACCGTCTATCTCGTGGAAGCGTGAAGGATGAATGTGTGGGTCTGCCCTAGCAGGGTGCATATTCATCGTGTTTGCTTTGGGTCAGACTTAACAAGGTGATCTAGATGGGATCTAGTACCTTGAGGCATGGAGATGATCATGGCAAGGAGTTTCATATGACATCTTATCAAGAGTTGCATATGATGCAATTGGCAAGAGTTGCCTACCTGAGAGATCTATGTTGTGGGTGACAGCCCTAGCTGTTCCATGACTTAGAGGATTTCAAGATCTTGCCCACTAGAAGGTTGTACGCTGCAATCTTCCAAATTGATGGTGAGGGCTATCAATTTGAAGTAAAATAGTGGGAGCGATAATTAATTCAAGGCCTAATTATATCGTCAATCTTTCAAATCAATCAAATAAGTCAAAAATGAGTTTTTGGACTAAAATTGCATATTTTCCTTTTGTAGTTCAAATGGCAACAAACAACAATAACTTTTCTTTGCGATCGGTCCTTGACAAGGACAGGCTAAATGGGACAAACTTCCATGACTGGTATCAGACATTGAGAATTGTTCTCACTCAAGAGCGTAAGCTCTATGTCCTGGATACTCCAATTCCAGAGGAACCCGCTCCTAATGCACCAAAGGCAGAAAGAGATGCTTACAAGAAGCATTTTGATGATGCCATTGATTCAAAGTGCTTGATGTTGTGTTCCATGAACCATGAGTTGCAGAGACAGCATGAGAACATGGGTGTCATTGAGATGATTCAGCATCTCAGGAACATGTATGAAGATCAGGCACGGCAAGAGAGATACAATGTTTCTAGGGCGTTGTTCAAGTGCGTCATGACAGAAGGAGATCCAGTTGGTCCTCACACACTCAAGATGATTGGGTATGTGGAGAACCTATAGAGACTGGGATTTCCACTGAGCCAAGAGTTGGCTACTGACGTGATACTGCAATCGTTGCCAGAATCTTACAGTCAGTTTGTGATGAACTACAACATGAACAACTTTGATAGGCCACTGTCAGAGTTGTTGGGCATGTTGAGGATAGATGAGATACAGATGAAGAAGGACAAGCCTAAGTTTGTGATGGTGATCATGGGCAAGAAAAGCAAGTCCAAGCGCAAGGGCAAGGGCAAAGCTAAGAAAGGTTCTGATGCTAGCCAGGAGCCCAAGACGTCTTCAGCTCTCAAGGCCAAGGGAGGCGTGACCAAGAAAGGAAATTGCCACCATTGTTAAAAGCCAGGACATTGGAAAAGGAATTGTCCTCTCTATCTGGAAGAACAAAAGAAGAAGGAGGCGACTGATGTCTCCACTTAAAGGTGTCATGAAAGTAAACTTGTAACACTTTTTGAGGTATATGATACCAAGATGTAAAGTGTAAAGCACTCATAATTGGGGAAAGTGTTGCCTCCATAGATAGGAGTACTTTAGTTTATTTTCAGCCTATAAGGCATGTAATACAGTTATGAACTGCTATTTCATATTTGCCAATAGATAGAAACACTTTATTTTTGCATATTGTACGACAATGATGGCAATTAATAAAGTTGAGTTTTCAATCTTGAAGATATGATCTTTATGGCAATGCCTTATTTATCTTGTGGTATTTGATATGCATAAGATAAAATGATACCTAAAAGTTATAGATAACTCAAATAATAAAATTAGCATCAATCATGAGAAATTCATTTCTAGTTACCATATGATGGATAAATCTAGACTCTTTTGGTTAGAGAACCAGTAAGAGACATGAATATCTTGGACATGATTAATCAATCTTCACTAATGGAGTGAGAGAGTGATTATCCTATTAGGTATAATACATGTGATGTATTTACATACCTATTGGAACAAATGCTAATACTTCAAATGGTGTTTAGAGAAATACCAATATGAATATCTTGAAGTGTTCAAGATTATCATAGATGAAGTGCAAATTTGGTAAAGTGTTAATTCTTTATGAGATCAATGAATGAAATACTTGGACCAAATGTTTGAGATCCTTATGAGTGATTATGGTAGTGTGTCATAGTGAACTCATGATTAAGGCATGGTGATGTCTAAATCAAGAAGGAATCATACTCTAAGGAGTTAGAGAATGATTATCAAATAACTAAATTCTTCTTAATAATAGAATACCCCTCACTGATAAAGGACATTGAGAATCACAAGGAGTTGTGAGTTCTTATATCCTTAATAGATACACCTCAATTATCTATGTGATGAGTTGTTCATGTGATGAGTCAACTATCTAGATGAATATGAGGAACCAAATTTTGAGTTATGGTTTATGACCATTACATCCTAAATGACATCCATGTCAACCATAAGGTATGACCTTGATGGTAGCACTCATTGGATGAAATCCATAAGTGCAAATGAGTCTTAAGTGTTAAGGCACATGGATAACATTTTGAGAAGGATGATGCTTGATTGCAACTTAATGACTAATACATTTGGCATATGGATACTAAAACCGCATTCCTATGAGGAATAAAACAAGGATGTGTACATGACACAAACTATAAGGTTTATGAATCCACTAATGCAAATGAAGTCTATAAGTTACAATGGACTAATCAATGTGATTGATTGAGTACAAGCAACTCAGAATTGGATCTTTACTTTGATGATATAGTCAAAGGGTTTGACTGATATGTCAAAGATAAAGAAGGGATCTGTGATTTAGTGGGAGCGTATTCACATTCCACATGTTGATGTGAAATGGAAATGTTCTAAAATGGAAATCCAAAAGTGGAAATTATCTTTAAGGAAGATAAATATGTTTCCTATGTGATAGGAATAGAGATCTATAGAGATAGTTCTCGAAAAACCTCTTGACCTGCAAAGAGAAAGCATACATTGGCAATCTGTACTGAAGGGTTCAGTATGCACATATTCAGTGGGAGAAAACTTGTCCATGTTACATGGAGTTAGTATCCCAAGGCCAAGTGTCCAATTCTTATGAAGAATGGGAACACTAAGAATAGATATGGATCTATCATGTATGTAATCATCCCATTATCTTGCATGTATCGACATGGCAAGAACAAAATGCATTCATCATCTTGTATGTAGGACATGGCAATTTGATATGCTCATCCTCATAACTTGTATGTAAGACATGACGAATGTATGTCTGTCTACTTCCAGTAAGGGTTACTGGAATACCATGAGAACTTGATAAGTACTTGTGAAGTACTAGTTCTATGGAGATAAGGAAGAGTTCGATGTAAAGAGTTACATTGATGCGAACTTCCGAAAGGATAGAAAATTAATCGCAAAAGATACATAGGATGTATAAAAGTGAAAGTTTGTTGATAATTGGAAGTGTTCCAATAAAACCACTTAAAAGGAAATGTCGAGTATCTATGCGTTAGAGAACAGCAGTAGATATTATATGGATCTAAAATTTCATGAGATGAACTTATAGATATTCCGCTCATTGATGACAAGTATGGAATCCTTGATCATGCAATGTGGCTAAAGGTTAGCAAAGGAATATTATATCGCATATTACGGCAACTCCATCTCATATGTGTGACGTACAGCGAAGAGATGAGAGACATGCAATTTATACTGACTTTGGCAAGGTGTTTCCATTACTCACTATGTTCGCACTAGAGCACAGTAACATGTGGGACATGTTTGGAGATCACTATGAATATGATTCAAGGGTGATTGGCTCGTAGTGCAAGTGGGAGTCTGTTGGTATGTATGCCCTGAGAGCCAATCATGGGATGATTGGTGGGATGCATTAAGATTGATTTGATAAACATCAAAGGCAAGCTTCCAATTCTTTCTGGTTCAGTCATATGAGATAGTGATAGAACAGATTGAATGTCTAGAGAATGACAGTACTCAATGACGTACGCCTTCAGGTTCATGATCTGAACGATGAGATCATACGAATGCTAAGAGTTTGTACATTCTTGTTATGTCCCTGGTCGGATGTCATTGTGGAAGGTAGATAGACAGCAATGACACACAAGACTAGATTGTGGTGTTGGTTGATGACAGAATCTCATTAGTCATGATATAGAGATATCAAACCAAACACATAGGTACTTGTTAGAGAACAAGTGTACCGGACAGACCCACCGTGAGTTTGACACATGGAACCATGATATGGTAGTCACAGTCAGTACTCACGTGATGGTGGTGAGTGTGATTCTTTGACCTGAAATCACTACACTCAACACATGTCGTTGGGCACACTTTGACATCATCAAACGCAGTCCTGAAACATGGGTTTTATAAAGGTGATGATTGGGTGGCTTTGACACATGGGGCTTTTGAGGGGTGAGTGATAGATATGGGATTTGTCCCTCCTGAGGGAGTTTGATATCCATGGCCACTTGATGAGTAGGATTGAGAAAGGTGTGCACGCATGTGTGAGTCAGTATGTGATACTGATGTCAAAACATATCTCTTCCAATCTACTCTGAGATCAAGAAAGTGAATGAACGTTGACAGGATGACTGTTACATGCCTCGAGTTCATTCGGGATATCAGTGACAAAGGAATTATACATTCACTATAACACCATTCACAGATTGTAGGATTGAAAGTTGTTCTCCAACTTTCTATTTCACTTGGGTAGCACTGATGTGTGACTAGGCACCGCTCTTTGCTTGTGAAGTCATAAGTGTTATGGACTTTCACTGCCAACATGAAAAGGACCTGCAGGGTCACACACATAGGATTTAACCTGGAAGAGGAGTTTTGCCCATAAGCAATGTTTAGATTGATTACTAAAGGAGTTTAGTAGTTCAATTAAACACTCAATCAATTGATAGCTCAATATCATATTGTTCAAGGTGTTGGACACATTGATTGGAGTATCGAATTGATTGAAATCACAATTGACTGATTTTGCACAACCTGCACTCCCAACCGATCGGTTCATGTGATGAACTGGTCGGATGAGGTTGTTGAATCGGTCGGCTCAAGTGTTGAGCCGATCGGCTCAAGTGTTGAGCCGATCGGCTCAAGTCCAGGGTGAACCGATTGCTTCAAGTGTTGAAACGATCGATTCAACTGGTGAAACCGAGCAACTTGGGAAAGTGGGATTGGTGAGAATTTTCCTTGCATTTCACTTGCCCAATTTGATTGGAACAAGGATTGGTATTCGATACCAATTGGAAACAAAAGAAGGAAAGTCAATCGGGAACCGACCAGGACCACCAACCGACCGGTTCACTTGTAAACTGATCAGTTGAGGTGTCCCAACCGACCGGTTCACTTGTGAACTAACCGGTTCAGGTCCCCAACCGACCGTTTCAGTTGTGAAACGATCGGTTTAGGTTGTGAGTTGGTTGGTTTTGTGGAAAATCTCGAACCCTTCTACTCCTGCTTTTAGTCCTGCATTGCCCGGGATGGAGAACCCTGTCCCATGACCCTCCTATATATAGGGGTATTGGGGGCTTCTCAAAGTACAACTCAATGCAATCAGTTGCTCTGCAAAGTTGTCATTCTCTGGTTTTGGTAACCGAGAGAGCCCGAGTAAGTGCTACCCGCAAAGGGAGGTGCAGCAAGGGAAAGACAACTGCAGTTGCAACTGGAGGCAGGAGAGTTTGTTGGCAACTAGTACGTCAACAGGAGGGTGCGACTCCTTCCAACTCCTTGTGGGACAAGGAGTGTGGAGTTCCAGGTGGTCCGTGTGGACTACTTCAAAGGCAGGAGGTTTCTGCTGCTCAGGAGGACAATTGTCATCTGACAGTCTGGTGAGACCAGGAGGTCAGTCTCGGTGCGACCAGGAGCTGCACAGACACCATCGAAGACCGAAGTTGAAGACCACGCATGGCGCGAGGTATTGTCATTGAGCAAGCCTCGGGACAAGGTATGATTCCACAAACCATCCTTTCCTATTATATAGACGTTGATGTGTTTCCTTGTTCCGGGTTTAAGGGAGAAATTTTTGTTTCTGCTGCCTTCTCTGCCTCCCCTAAAACCCTACACATCTCCCATGCACTCCTCCCTAGCACCACTTTATTCCAATCAAACATGGACTTGATTCCCAGGCCCCCCACCTCCATTCTCATAGTGAATGTGTTCCATCCCACAAGATAAATTAGTTTCAGTTTATGACCTCCACCCCAAATAAACTTATGAACGATTTTATCAAGATTTTTGCAGACACTAATGAGCAATTTAGTTGTTTTCATGGAATATGAAGGGATAGTAGTAAGAGTCAATTTTACTAGGCAGATGTGTCCTATTAGAGAAAGTGTTTTCATTGCCCACCTGTTCACCATGCTCTCCCTTTTATCAGTAATACCTACTTAGGTATATTTCTTCACTCGATTATGTAGAATGGGTACCCTAGGTACATCCCCAAGTCTTGGGTTCCTCTATACCGCTTCACATATAGATGTTTGTTCTAGTACACTTATCCATTGAGTTGGTGAAGAATATATTTGTTTTTTCAGTAGATATTAGCTGAGTGGATGCTTTCTCAAATCTTTTAAAATATCCATGGATAATCATCATTTTTTCCACTATTGCTTTAGAAAAATTAATGATATCATATATGAAGCATATGTGTGAGACGAGGGTCCTTGTTTAGAAACCTTGATAGGCTTCCATTGTTTGCTTTTAACAATCTTGTCAATGAGTTGTGATAACCTTTCGAAGCACAGAACAAAGAGATAGGGGGACAATGAGTCCCCCTGCCTCATACCTCTATATGTTTTTAAGTTTGGTAGCTTTTCTCCATTCAATAGAATATTGGTTGAGCCACATGTCAAAGAATTCATGGCATATTTTCTGATGTCATCTGGTTAGTTGAATTTATAGTGTATCTTCTATGAACTACCATGACATTCAATCATAGGCTTTGGATAAATCTACTTTTATGGCCATGAAATGGGTTGTGCCTTAGAGAGACATGTTGTGGATGATCCCTTGGACTATGATGAAATTATCTGATTTTGCCTTGAACAAAACTCATTTGAGTTGGATCTATCCATCTAGGGATATGTCTCTTCAGCAGTTCAACAATTACTTTGGAAGCTAGTTTAAGGAAAGCATTGATCAAGGATAAAGGTTCAAGTTCACTCCATCTGGTAGGATTCTTTGCCTTGGGGATCATCACTATGCAAGAGTCTCCTAATCCATCTGGGAGCCCATTTCCATGAAGGGGTTGTCTGATAGTTTTAATGATGGAAAGCATATAGTTTTCCATTTTTTTGATAAAAGCATTGTCTGTTCCATCTGGACATGCTTCTTTATAAGGGTTGAGGTTTTTAAAGATGGTCTGAATCTCAACTTTCATTGGTGCTGCAGCTAATTCCCTCAACTATTTATGTGTCAATTTATGGAACTGTCTTGGAAGTGCATCCATCTCCTCTTGGGTAGGTAGGGAGGTACTTGTGAAAAAGAGACTGGAAATGCTCATTGACATGTCTTTTGAGGTCATCTCCATCCACCCAGGATCATCAGGTTGGCAGAGAGTAGATATGAGGTTTCCACATATTTTTTTACTAACATAGGCATGTTAGAACTTGCTACTATTGTTTCCATGGACCAGTTAGTTAATATGGCTCTTTTGTTTCTAGTCTTTTTCCTCGTCTCAGAGTAGTTCGTCTAGATCATGTTCCAGTTTAGCACAAGCATTATCATATCTCACACAATAATTCATCTCAATATTAGTTTGTAGTGATTTCTCTTTGATTTGGCCTTTTCTTTGGAGTGTTGTGAGTCCCATTTCTCTAGTGGTTTCTTGACATTCGACAAAGTTTCTTCAAACATATCGTTGTTGTACTAATATGCTTCAAGGATTTTATGATATTCCTGACTAACATGACAGGATGCTTTAGTTTTTAAATGAGGTTGTTATTTTCCTTGTTGCTTCATTAGAATAGCTATTGGGTTGTGATCTGACCCAATATGGGGAAGGATTTCTAAACATATTTGTATACCATTGGATCCATTATGCATTTTCTACTGATTTATCCAACTTTTTGTGTACAATGCCCTTTTTGTAGGTGAATTTATAGAAAGTACTCTCGATGTCTACCAGACCTACAAGAATGAGGACATTGTTGAAGTTGGTAGCCTCAGTGTAGCCTCATGAAATCTCCATGATTGTCCACTGCTTGTTAGTCCTCAAACTAATGGTGTGGAGATGTTGTCAGAGGATGGGATGGACACTAGGTCTAGGACAAGCATATATGAAGGTGATGAATGCTCCCATTGATACAGCAGTGTATGTAGTACTTATGGCTTTCAACAATCTGGAGATTACACTCCTCTTTGTTCTAAAGGACCCATATGCCTCTGGAGAAGCCCCTTGCTTCTACTTGGTGAGAACTTGAAAAGCCTAAATCTTTGATAGCTATAGCAGTCTTGACACCTAATATATGTGGTTCAACAATAGCGACCACTTTGATTTTTTTTATCATTAATCATGTTTTTAGAGAGTGGGTGTTTTTAACCTTACCAGCACCTTGTATATTCCACACTATAGTATTAATCATTTGAAGGATATTAGAGAGGATGTTAACAATGGTTACTAGATGAACCTCCTTGCTCATAAGTTCCTTTCCTCGCTTTACTTCTCATGTTGTATGGATGGGTGGCTTGTGTGGCAGAGGTTCCCCCCCGTATTCTCTTCTCTTTTGACTTCCTACTCGCATTGATGAGATGTGTGTCAGTGTCGACACTGCCAGCACTTCCGTCATTAAGTTCCATCTCTATCTTTGAGTTTTTATGTGCATCGCCCTCTTTGCCTCTCCCTTGGATAACCTCATCGTCCACTGGATTAACCATAATATGGTCATTTTCTTTATTTGTTTCTCTATCAATTTTATGTGTTGGTTCAACAGGTAGCTTAGCAGCACTAGATTGATTGCCCTAATTATTCTGAGTATTTTGGTCTGTTTTGTGATTTAGAACATCCTTTGTTTCCTTGCTAGTCTTTTGTTTCTTCCTATGTATCTTTGGGCCAATAGCAACCTCCTTAGTAACATGTCCCTACTAAGGTGGGACCTCTATCCCCTCCTCCACTTCTTCATCTTCCTCTCCCAAAATTTAGTACTTATTTGCATTTCCTCTCCCTTTCTGTTGAGGTATTCTGGTATCTTTGCTTCTTGTTGGCCTGCTCATTAACATTTTTTCCATAATAAACTTGCCATTTCTCCTCCTCTTGAACCCTCCTAACCCCTGCATCATCATTGTTCTCTGGATGTTGACTTCCACATGGGTATTCAGTGTCTGTCTCGGTGTTTGTAATCTTTTGCCATATGGCCTCGTTTCCCACACTCCAAGCACAAATTCGGTAATGTTCTTACTTTGTCTTGTACTCACTACCATTTTTTATGTTGGTCGGGAGTATTGGTTTGCTGGTATTTATTTCAACTACAAGTCTCGTAAATTTGCTTCTTGTGTGATTGGTCAAGTGATCGTCAGCACACACCAGTCGACCCACTACCTGGCCGATTTGTTCAAAAATATCTTTATAATAGTAATGTAGAGGAAGACCCACAATTGTAATCCAGGTAACAATATGATCTGGTATGCCATTGGAAGGCTCAAAGTAGCCATCCCACGGCCATACCATGAGGCATCCTCCAAATAGGGACCATGGTACCTTAGTAAGAGCATTGACATGATCTCCTCTATTGGATAATTGCACAATATAATATTTGTTCATGAGCTCAAATAACTCCATACGACTTGTAGTTATAACTTCATATTTATAAGGTTTGCTCAGAATTTCTTCTGCTTCCAGTGCCACATAGATTTCTAGAAATCCTCTATAGTGCACCAGTTCAATGTCCTCAGGATTAATGATTTCTTCTTGCTCATCCTCGATAAAATATGGGTCTACTGATCCTCCCTTGTTTGATCCAAATATAGCTTGAGTGAAGGTTCTCTACATATTCATAGGGGCATTATGCGCCAGAAATGGGTTAGCATCATATGTATAGATCTATTTTTTGTCACTAAAGGATGATTCATCTCCAGACTAATCGTCTTATCATTCATCAGTGATGAGGCTTCTCATCATGTGCCTACATATGTTAGGTTTATCTCAAGTTCTACTAGATGTTGTTGAGATTCTCTTGCTCCCTTTCTTGGGTATGGAGTGTGTCTCCTTCCTTCTATCCCTTCGGCTGTCGTTGTTGTAGGAGATGACGACCTGAATTTACATGTCTTGCCACTCTTTTCCTTGCCATGCTTACTATCGTCGCTATATAGGGTTTTCCCTAGCACATCTCAGTCATTGCCGCCTTTCCCTCTATCCTCCATGATGCCCCCCAAAGTCATTATGGTCTTTATTTGTCAGATCCAAAGACAAATGTTTATAACATAAATATCAAAAGATTAAAACTTGATAACTCAAACAAAACATACCTTTGGCATTGTCGTCTAGGGCACATCAATAAGAAATGCATTTTTAGACTCCATAAGGATGGAGATCTAAACTCTTTGGATTTAGAATCAATAGAGACATTTGAGTCTTGTTTGTTGGGCAAGATGATAAAGTCTCCCTTCACTGGTAATAGTGAGATGGATAGTGATCTATTAGGACTCATACGTAGTGATGTATGTGGCCCTTTTAAAGCAAATACTAGATGTGGTTATCAGTACTTCATTACCTTCAATGATGATTTTATTAGATATGGTCGCATTTACTTGATGAAACATAAGTTGGAAATCCTTGAAAAGTTCAAGGATTTCATGAATGAAGTATGAAACCAACTTGGTCAAAGTATTAAGGCACTTCATTCTGATCGAGGTGGTGAATACTCAAGCCAACATTTTGATGAGATTTTGTGAGGCTGTGGTGTCATATCACAATGGACTCCACCTAGAACACCACAACATAATGGTGTATCTGAAAGAAGGAATTTCACATTGCTAGATATGGGTGCTCAATGATGAATTTTGCTGATCTTCCAATTTTCTTCTGGGGTTATGCTCTAGAAACTATAATATTTATACTAAATTGTGTACTAGATATGATATGGGAAGCGTCTCAATGTGTCTTTTATAAAATTTAGGGATGTGAAGGTTATGTGAGAAAGTAGCTTCTCAAAAATCTTGAACCCAAATTGGATAAATGTTATTTTGTTGGATATCCTAGGGAAGCCAAAGGATACTACTTTTATACTCCATCTAACAATAAAGTGTTTGTTTCTAGGGATGTTGTATTCCTAGAAAAGGAATTCATTTCCAAAGGAATTAGTGGGAGGAAAGTAGAACTCAAAGAGGTTCGAGACCAACAGGAAAACATTGAACCTATAGAGGTACAAGAGGGACCTAGAGAGTCACAAACCATTGTAGAAACTAAAATTTCTCATGTAACATAGGAACCTCACATATCTAGTAGGATACTCCTTGATCTAGATAGATTTTGTTATCTTGTGATTCAAGAAGGCAATGATTTGGTCATTGATGATGAGCCAACAACCTAGATAGAAGTTGTTAAGGGACCAGCATCTAAGAAATGGCTTGAGGCCATGAGATCTGAGATGGAATCTATGTACACCAACAAGGTATGAATTTTGATGGATCCACCTGAAGGAGTAAAACCCTTAGGGTGCAAGTGGGTCTTCAAGAATAAGACTAACATGGATGGTAATGTACAAACTTATAAAGGTCGATTGGTTGTAAAGGGTTTCAAACATGTTCAAGGTGTTGACTATGAAGAAACCTTTTGTCCAGTTGTCATGGTTAACTCCATGAGGATCATGCTTGCCGTTGCAGCTTATAATGACTATGAGATTTGGCAGATGGATGTTAAAGTCGCATTCCTTAACAAAATCTTCTTGAGGATGTATACATGACACAACCCGAGGGTTTTATAAATCCAAAGGATGAAAATAAAGTATGTAATCGACAAACGTAAAATTATGGATTGAAGCAAGCATCCTGGAGCTAAAAATTTCAATTTGACAAAATAGTCAAAGAGTTTGGTGTTAGTCAAAATGAAGACAAACCATGTATTTACAAGAAGGTTAGTGGGAGAAAGAGTGTCGTCCTCATATTGTATGTGGATGACATACTATTGATGGGGAATGACATCTCTACTTTACAAATGGTAATATCTAGATAGGAAATACATTCTCTATGAAAGACTTAGGAGAAGCATCCTATATATTAAGAATCAAGATCTATAGAGATAGATCTAAAGGCTTCTTGGCCTAAGCTAGAGCACATATATTGACAAAGTGCTGAAAAGTTTAAGCATGGAGAACTCAAAGAGAGGAAACTTACCCGTGTCTCATGGTGTTAGTATCTTTAGAGATCAATTTCTGAGTTCTTGTGAAGAATGGGAACACATGAGCAAGATTCCATATGCAACTGTAATTAGATCTATCATGTACCCAATGTTATGTACTCACCCTGATGTCTCATATGCCTTGAGTATGACTAGCAAGTGTAAAGCATAGGCCCACTTCCCAAGGCTCTAGTAGAGTTCCAGGAATTATGACTGGACCCAGAGACCACTACTAGCCTTAATTATGCACTTTGTCCTCACTTATGTGCAATCTAGGATAAACTTCCTGACTGGTCATGCATCCTAGTACTACTCTGGGTTGAGCATACTTAATCACAGAGTTCTTTAGTGATGAGATCCCTAAAAATAAGGTGCACCTTGGTGATATGGGTAGTACAATCATTCCTTTTAAGATCATTTTGTTTGAGACCTCAGTCATGGGATGTTACAATCTCCCCTAGTTAGACTCTTGATGTCCTCGTCAAGACTCAACTATACAGCCTCATAATATCTTCTCCATTTTGGTGCAGACCTAGAATGACCCATGGACACCCATCTCCCATCCACAGCTACCAACGCAAGGGTTGCTCCATCTTGTCTCAGTGGATAGCCCTTTCCAACTTTCCTGGACCGACTTACTGGAGGGGAATTGCCTTTGATACCATTTGTAATGCCCGGGCCCACTACCCAAGGTTTTAATAGAGTTTCAGGACTAACGGCTAGCCCCAAAGACCACCACTAGCCTTAACTACACACTTTGTCCTCACTCATGCACAAGTCAAGATAAACTTCCCGATCGATCACCCATTGTAGTACTACTTTATGTTGAGCACACTTAACCATAGAGTTTTTTAGTGATGGGCTCCCTAAAAAGGAGGAGAATCTTGGTGATATGGGTAGTCCAATCATTCCTTTTAAGATGATTTTATCTGAGATCTCAAATTTTGGGACGTTAAAGAAGGTATTAGTCAGATCCTGGTGAATGTCATTGGACTATCGTAAAGAGCATCCTTAAGTACTTGAGAATAACTAAGGATCAGTTCTTTGTCTAGAATGGTGAGTAGGTGGTAAAAGGTTACATTAATGTAAGCTTCCAAACTGACAAAGATGACTATAGATTGCAATCTAGATTTGTGTTTTGCCTAAATGATGGAGCTATAAGCTGGAATAATTCCAAGCAAGAGACATTTGATGATTCTACAGTAGAGGCTGAGTATATTTCTACATCCAATGTATAAAAGGAAGATGTTTGGTTCAAGAAGTTCTTTTCTAAACTTGGGGTGGTTCCAAGCATCAGCGATGCAATAAAGACATATTGTAACAACAATGGATCTATTGTAAAAGCTAAGGAACCCATATCACATCAGCGTTCCAAGAACATACAATGACAGATTCATCTCATTCAAGTGATTGTACAAGGGGGGGATGTGAAGATTTGTAGAGTGCCAACTGAAAGCAACGTGCCTGACCCCTTGAAAAAAGCACTTATGCAGTAGAAGCATGAAGGTCTTGTTAGATCACTTGGAATTAAGTTCATGGATGATTGGCTCTATGTTCAAGTGGGAGTTTGTTGGTATGTATGCCCCTGGAGACAATCATATCATGATTGTAATGTCATATCTTATAAACATTTTGATTAATAATAACATGATTGTAATGTCATATCTTATCAATGTTTTGATTAATAATAAAGGCAATATTCCATTTATTATGTTTTATTTAGTTATGAGATATTGATATTACATAATAAATGTCTAAGAGAATGATGTTACTCAATGATGCATGTCTTCAGATTGAGCACATGAACAATGGGATAGTATAGATGTTAAGAGTATATACATTCTTGTAATGTCCCTAGTTGGTTGTTATTGTGGAAGTTGATAGACAGAAATAACACACAAGACTAGAGTGTGTGTTGGTTGATGATAGAATCTCATTAGTCATGATATGTGATATCAAACCAAACACATAGATACTTGTTACAGAATAGTGTATCGAACAGACCCACCTTGAAAGTGATACATGGAGAGCATGGAATGGTAGTCAAAATTAGCTTTCATAGTGATGGTGGTGATTGTGGTTCTTAGACCTAAAATTACTACAGTCGTCACATGTCATTTGATATAGTTTGAAATCATCCAATGTGACCTTGAATAAGGGCTACCATAAAGGTGATTCTTGGATACATTGGGACACATGTGGAATGATTGTGAGTGATGTAGATGGGATTTGTCCCTCCTACAGGAGTTTGATATCCTGGACACTTGATAAATGAGAGTGATAAATGCATGTCCATGTGTGTGTGAGTCAATATATGATATTGATCTCATATATATCTCAGACAGTCTTATCTAGTTCAAGGAACATGGGTTGAATGTTGAATAGGATGACAATTCCATGCCTTGATTTCACTCTAGATATTAGAGACAAAGGAACTATACAATCACTATAATACTAATCACATCTTGTAGGTTGAAGTTGTTCTCCAACTTTCCAATTACTTGAGTAGTAATGATGTCTTGCTAGATACCTCTCATTACTTGTCATGTCTAAATCAGTTATGAACATTCACTTCCAACGTAACTTGGGACTTATAGGGTCACACGTATAGGATGCACCTAGAATAGGAGTTTACTCCTGAATGTGGTTTGAACTTGATTGCTAAAGTGTTAGGTATTCAATTTAAACAAGATTGGCAATCAAAACTCTGAAATGACAGGTTCAATAAGTGAATTGATTGGTTCGGATGTTTGAACCTTCTAGTTCAAGTTGTGAACCGATCGTTTGGTTGATCAATGAGATTAGATCAAGGATTGATGTTTATATCATGTTATGCATTAATCAAATATTAAAAGTCAATACAATTGTGAATAGAAACATGGTGAATTGACATCTTCAACTGTTTAACCAATTGTCTCATATGTGAATTGACCAATTTAATGGTGAATTGAGTAGTTCATGGCTTGCAGGTTCTGGAAAATTCATGAAATTATGTCTCTTCAAGATGTGATTCATCTGGAAGTCTTGAACATGACCCTCCTATAAATAGAGGGGTAGTTGAGGTTTTTAGAAGACACAATAATAAACTCTAGCAATTGGTGTCTTCTCATAGTTGTGGTAATGTGAGAACTCGAGCAAGTCCTACTCGTAAAAGGGTGGGACAACAAGGGAGAGCATGTTGAAACTAACATGTTGACTAGAAGAGACAGTTCCTTCTTATTTATTCCATAAGAACAATAGGAGTTCTTGGTTATTTGCAAGGACTACGTAGAGGTAGGGATGCCTTTTCCATTGACTAAGGAGGATGTCGTCAACCGTCGTCAGTGGTGATCAATTAGGAGGCCATCATCGATAGTCGTCCAAGTGCAACTTGAGAAAGAAGCATGTTGAAGCAATGATAGTCACTGGACTTGCTCTGGGACCATGTATTTGCCTCAAAATCTTTCCTTCCAAATTCATAGTTGTTGAGGTGATCTGCTATTTAAGGTGAATATGGTAGTAAAAAAAATTTGCCATATCTGATGCCATATTAATACATAAGATTGGAATGTGTTTTGAATGGTGACAGAGTCTCATTAGTCATGATATTTGATATCATGTCAAACACATGTACATGTTAGAGAACATTGTACTAGGCATATCCACCTTAAGAGTGATACATGAAATGGTAGACAAATCAGTTGTCAAAGTGATACTGGGGATTGTGGTTCTTAGTCCTGAAGTCACTACACTCGTCACATTTTGTTCGATGAAATTTGACACCACCAGTGTGATCCTGAATAAGAGATTCCATAAAGGTGGTGATTGTCTACATTGTGAGACATGGGGATTGATGGTTAGTGATGTAGATATGATTTTTCCCTCCTGTTGAGAGTTTGATATCATGGGCCCTTGATAAGTGAGATTGAGAAATATAATGCCATTCTTGTGTTAGTCAATACATGATATGGGAACTCACTGTATCTCAACGGTCTAGAATAGTTCAAGAAATAAAGATTGAGTATTAATAGGATGACGATTACATGCCTTAGATTCAATCTGGATATCAGAGATAAAGGAACTATATGATCATAGTAACACTAATCACTTATTGTAGGTTGAAGTTTTTGTACAGTGTTCTAATTACTTGGGTAGCAATGATGTGTTGCTAGATACTCCTCATTGCTTGTGTAGTCATAATGGTTATGGACTTCACTACCAACATTATATGGGACATATAGGGTCACATGCATAGGATGCACTTGGAATAGGAGTTTACTCATGGATAAGATTTAACTTGGTTTCTAAAAGTATTTAAGTAATCAACTTAGACAACATTGGATGTTAGTTGACCAACTGGCGTGTTGGTCAAATGACTGGACTGTTAGCCGATGGAACAAGTTAGTTGACTAGTTGGAGTGTCCAACCAACTGACTAGATGACCGGTTTGTTTGGGTCAAACAAAAGATTTGAAAGGACCTGTTTGACTAGATCAAATGTTTAATTATATGTGTAATGATGTGCATTAATCATCACATTAAAATATAGTCTTATTATGCTACTGCTTACAAGTTAATCGAACAACTACATAGTCCAATCGACCGATTGGGTGTGTCAATTGACTGAGTGGATGGTCCAGTCGACCGATTGACTATGTATAGTCAAACCATCATATCTGACCTTTAATATCCTTTGGGTTTTGGAAACCCTATCCCATCCACTCCTATATAAGGAGGGGGTTGGCCAAGGCTCAAGACACACAATAGACACAAAGTCTAAAGAGGAAATTAAGAGACTATTTCAAGACTCCTCATCTCACAAATCTAGTAATGTGTGAGAGAGCCTAGTAGTCTTATCTGAAAGGGAGAGATAGAAAAGGTAAAGGAAGTCTACGCTACCATGTTGACAAATGGAAGGACAACTCATTCACATTGGCTCTGGAAGCGCAATGTGGAGTTCCAGTAGTTTGCATGAACTACGTAGAGGTATGGAAAGCTTTTGTTGCCACACTAGGAGGACTTTGTCAATCATCGTTCATGTGTGCTACACAGGAGGATGCCTATGGTTTCCATCCATGTGCTACCTGATAAGGAAGCACATTTCTCTACAAAAATAGTCGATGGACTTGCTCCAGGACAAGGTATATATTGCACCCTCTTTCCCAATACCCTATTTTTGACATGATCTATTGTTTTAAGAAAATATGGATAGAAACTTTTTGTTTCCACTACCTAATATGTTCCCCATATTTCCTTATAGACTCAACTTCCTCCTTCTTATTTTCCTATTTGTTATCACTGTCAAGGACTAGAATGAATGTTTTCTATTTATGAGGTGTAAACAGCAAACCAAAGTTTTATGTGGTCTGTGTTGGTACAGTCCAGGATAATATGGATTCATTGATTTTGATAGAGGTTCCATATGTTGTATGAAAAATAATGTGTTATGACTGCATCTAAGCATAATTGGTAAATTAGGGTTTACTTGGATGATTACATGCTTAATTGGATTGATCATTTCTTAAATCTAATTAATGATGATAATTCAATTATGATGTTTTAAACCTAATAAGAACTTTAAGTGTGCTTTTACTTTGAGAAATTAGGGTTTGAGAAATATAACCCTAGTCGGCTGAAATTAGGGTTTTTACCCAACAGGCCAATGTTGGAAAGGAATGAGACAGGTAAGCAAAGGAAAATGAAAATGGTATCGAGTCATGGATAGCACGATTGTCGTGGGTATCACGGTCGTGCTAGGTCATTGGTGGCACCTTGCGCGGGCATTCTGGGGCATTTTCTCTTCAACTGACATTTCTGTAGAATTCTGGATAGCAGTGCGCTATTTGATTTTTAGTTATTTATTGGTAACTCCAAATGATCTAAAAATTTTACTGGAGATCTGAAACTCAATCATAAACAACCTATAATCCTCAAACTCCTATAGAGAGAGGGAGAGTTAGGGTTTGATAGGAGAAATAGGTGGAATTGCTTATCTAGGGTTTCTCTATCCGAGATATGATGAAATCAAGTAAGTTTAGCTTCTTTGCGTAGAATTTTATGGTGAATCTTCTCTCACATGTCAAGATTCCATCCCTCCCTTGATTTGATTCGAAATCATATCAAATCACCCGCTTTTCTCACTCTTTCTTCATAATCCCTCATTTTTAGGGTTTCTGGGTTGAAAGGAAGAATAATTGGGTGAATTGCTAGGGATTTGATATGAGATCGAGATTTTTAGGGATGAGCTGCATTTTTAAGGTGTTTTCACACCTTAGGGTGAGTGGGAACTTCTTTTAAATAGTATATTGCATGAAAAATTGTTAATTCATCCATAATCTTTAATTGTTTAGCATGTGACTACAAACCATGAATTATCTGTTTGATCTAAGTTGTTGCAAAATGATATGAAATGGAATCTTCCTCTGTTTGGATGAATTTTAGATGATAAAATCACATTATAAATGTATACATTATATCCTAATGAGAATTCCCTAAGTATTTGCAAAGGTTATAAGAGTAAATTGAAATATAGGGAATTTGTCTATGACTAAAATTGTTGTATAATTAAATAGAGAAATTTGTTTATCTGGATCCCCTTAGTTATGAATGATTGTTTATCTGAATTCATAGTACATATATGTTAGATACTATCTTGGATTACATTTAAGTTGAATAGTGTTTGTTTGATATCTTAGTAAAGAGGGTGAAACCCTAGATGCAAGGAAAGTTGGATATTTATGAATAGATATTGTGAAATCCATTTGAAGGGATATTTTTGACATGATAGACTTTATTTATTCAATTTTAATCTTGATGTATGATATCTCAGTGAATGGCATGGAAGCCTAAATTTATCCCATTTCCAAGGTTTCATACATATATTGATTGTATATGATTTAAGCAGTCTTTATTCAGTGAATGTTTAAGTCGTATGAACTCCTTATGAGAGCCATGTGATAAGTGAATGAGGTAAATGAAACCCTAAGGATAGGGTATTCATTGAATCAAGTATTGTGATATCAATGTCCTCAGTATGAGATGTGATGATGCTTAACAGTTTGATTGCATGATTCTAGTGTAATAAGTGCCAAGTTGACATGGATTCTGTTTATTTAAGAATTTTAGTCTGTCGATATGTATAGTATGATGATTACTCAGAATATTATAGTGTTTTGAATATACTGCTCTGCCAAGTTTAGAATGATATACATGTTGTATTATAAACTTCAAATAAATAGATGTGGCACCATAGAGATACCAGAGTCAAGTATAAGTAAGAAAAAGATACAATATCATAAGAGCTTTTCAAGAATAATAAAATAATAGACTTAGGGGCCTTGAACACTGTAGAACCCTTCTGAGAGGTCTGCGCCTTAGGGGTGAAATGACCTAACCCTGGCAATGTCCAGTATATGGGGGTCGCAACATACTACCAGGTGGTACGGGGGATGAAGCCCTAGTGGAAGTCTCCTAAAAATATAGAATGTAGTGTCCAACATCATCCAGAGATCTTAGTGGCACTAGAGTATAGAAAAGCCAATAGGTGGCTTGACTCTCTACCTATGTGCTCAGGTTAGAGGAGGAGTCCAGTTTTACAGCCCACAGGTGTGTTGAGGCCAGAGTGCCATTACACTGTTGCAGACCAGTGGCGTAGTCAGGCTTAGCAATCTCGGGGTGTCGGCTAAGTCTTGTACGGTGTGATCGTAGTGCACTATGAGTCTTCATATGTAGAGTACACTGCATATGATTAGGGCATAAGCTAAAATATGATCATATAGGTTAAAGAGTTTCTTATAAATAAAAAGAGTTAAGAAAGATTTGAGTACATTTTCATAGTATTTGTTCTTTAAATGCAATATTACATTCTCTGTTATTTTAACTGTATTGTTTTAGATCTGCTCAGTGTAGTAATTATTGTTGTTATAATTGATATCAGTTGCTCAAAGGTATATCTGTAATTATATCAGTGCTTTAGACTATTTCTTTGAAGTACTCATTCACTGAGTGAGTAGGCTCACCCCTCTACTCAATTTTTTTAGAGAAACCACATGGACTTGAAGAAGGTAAAAGCATCAGAGTAGATCTACCACATGAGTTAAGTATGAGATTAGTTAAGTTCAGTCGGTCCCTGTCACTCTAGGTCCTAGTATAGATGTGAGAGAGTTATAAATGATGTTTTGTATCTTTGTTTCCTTGATAAGAGAGAATGTATCTGATTATCATGTCGTATGTACATGGAAGTGTGAGAAATAGAATGAATGTATGGATGTGTATCATTAATGTTTAGATCATATTAGAGTAATAAAAGTTTATTTCTCTTGTAAAGTTTGTTTATGTGATTGAATGCGAGAAAACAAAGAGTTTGAAAAAGAAGAAAAGTCGGGAGTGAACTTTGTATTAAGTGTAATCCTCATAGTCATGCCCTAATCTCATGATTAGTGGTAATTGTGGAATGTGGGTGTGATAGAATGTGTCACCAGGCTTGCATAGTGGTCACCTTGGATTGAAGATCATGGAGACACATTGCCTTCCAGATGATTGAAGTTGAATGAATGCATGTAGGAAATGATGACTAGATGTGACACATAGTCTTGTTGCATAACTTCTCAGGATGTTGGGATTTTAGGCACTTTGTAGTCTCTTTAAGCTTATCCCCTCCTACAAGTTTCTCTTTCTTGCTATGTTCAGCACCCCCTTTGGCACCCACATCAGAATGTTTATTAGAAGCATCTGATGTGTACATCTCAATTGATTGGTTGTATGATAGAGTAAAATACATACCCTTATTGGCTCCCACGATGACCTAGATGTAGGATGACATGGTTCAAATATGATGTTTATTATGGAATACATATATATAGTGTGCATTAGGATAAATCCTTCTTCAAACAATTAATATGTGAAAAGTAAAATGACTTTCCCATATTTATGATAGTCAAAAGGAATACTCCTCTATCTTCCACAGTCCTTTAAATGGATGAATCTTGCAAAAGAGCTTTGGGAGATATGGTGGATAGATGTGAATGCCCCTATCTTAGGTGGGAATTCTTCCAACTCTGACATGAGATGTACCTAATAGCACCATGATGATGTGGTCTATGTTGGTTTGTGGTAAAGGGTGGTGGTGTTAGGATGGTAACCAAGGACAAGGTCACCCATTTAGGACCATTGAGTGTGGTTGGGTCACCATTTTTCCTTCATAGTATATTGGATATATCTCTCTTTAAGGAAGGTTTCATGATAGAATTATTCAAATTAAGCATAACATTGAAAATTAGATGATTATCCAGGGTGAATGCATTCTATTCTAGGCAGTGATAATAGTTGGTTAACCGTCTACCCCTAGAGTGTCCTCAAGCCATAAAAGGAGTTCTATATTTTCTAGCTTTGAAATGCCTCTCTGACACTCTAGCTCCTACTCAATTTTATTAGCTCTCTCTTGAGCCACATCCCCTTTAGGGAAAGGTGGGAATTTCTTCCCCTAGAATGACATCAAACCTTTGAATGAGCTCTAGATATTCTGGATTGAATATGCATGTATTCCGCCCTAGCTCCATGTTGAACCTTTTTTCCTTTAGGGAAAGGTAAAAAAGAAAAGTTGTGAGAGAGTTGAGGTCTCTTTAGGATCTTAAGCTAGGACTAGATGATGTTTAAGGTCTTAGTCCCATATAGATATGAAGATGAAAGTGGCATGGTCCAATTTTAGGTCACAGTCTCAGACCGTCTAGATATGCAAGTGAATGTAAACGATGGTCTAATTTTAGGTCATAGTCAGGACCGTCATGGGATAGGAGAAGATAGGTGGAGCACATGTGAGTAGGAGATAGCTTAGTCCATCTTAAATATCATTAGGATTAGATAGAGTTGAGTAGGACTTGATAGTTAATCATTATTTTGAAGTTATGTTGAAGATTGATGATCAAGTAGCCTTACAATGTAATTGTAAAGTTCTATTTTAAAAGGATCATGTAGAGTTGGGAGGCCCTTCAAGCATGTAGTTGTCGATCAAATAAGGAGGTATGTGTAGCTCAAGGATAAAGTATTTTCTTATATGGTAGAAACTGAATGTGATTCATTCATGAAACCACATATTTTGTAGATAAAATTGGGAAACCTTTGGTCATTAGGTTGCATGTTTGAACTTTGGTTTGGTCCAAGTTTCCTAAAGATGTTGTCTTGACATGGGTAGCCACTAGGAGGATACTAGAGTTTATGTGTGAGTGGTGGTCTCCAAAGTCAAGACCACAATTGGGAATCCTTTTGGCTATGATTGAGTTAGAAGATCGTAGAAAAAGTTTTCAATGTGAAACATGAGCATTAATTCCGGTAGCCTTCCAATTCAAGGTAGGCTACCAAAAAGATGTAAATTAGAAACTCAATCAGATTTTATATGTATAGTTAGATTTTGATAGCCTAAAGGCACGGTGTGGGCTGTGAAAATTGGGAAAAAAAATGATTGAAATAGTAATAGCCTATCGACTTTGGGTAAGCTACTTGGAATAGACTATCTGATGAGGTTATTTCTTTGAAATAATTGTTCGTTGAGGTTGTTGTATGAAAAGGTTGTTTGTTTTGAAAAGAATGTTGTTTGTAAATAATGTTGTTTTCAAAAGTTTGATGTTTTGAAAAGATTGTTGTTTCAAAAATACTGTTAGTAAACCATGAACAATCTAATCAAGATTATTAGCAATGTATAATCTAAAGACAGGAAGTGAACAAAACCTTAGCATTGTAAAGCAAGAAATAGTCTTGACTTTCTAAAATAAGAAACAACCTTAGAGTTGTAAAGAAAGAAACAATCTTAAGATGCATGTGTAGAAGATAAAATTTCCCCCATTTTAGCCCATGATTTTGGACATTTTTTAAATTTCAATCTAGCATGACATGCATCGGTGGGGTTTCTCATATTTTATTAATGGAGTGATGGCATTCATCATCGGGGTGACCTAGTTCCTTTAGATTTCGGTACTACTCTCAATACACCTCGTGATTGCAACATCATTAATCGGTCATGAATGCTAAGATAGGGGTTGTCCTAAAGGCATTTGGACATCTAGCATTGTGTTGTGCTGGTACCTTTACTAACACCCATGCCCCTCATCAAGGGATCCAACATGAGTGTTGGCACCCTTCCCTTAGATGCATGGGTGTGTAGGTGTATAAAGTGCAAGTGTACAGATTCCATAATTTCAGAAGCAATCCCATACTAACAAGGCAAAAGCAAGTAAAGAACAATCGGGAAATCCCCAAGAAGACATGTAATGTCCCATCGGCCCAAAACCGTTCCAAGCATGCAAATAAGAGATCATGAAAGTCGCATGAAACTACTATCTAACTCATGATGGAAGACTTATTTTTTCCTCTCCCTCTTATTTTGTTTCATTTATATATATTTTGCTCTATTTAGAAACAAATAAAAAAGTAGAAAACAAAATGGGAAGCAAAGGAAATCCTAAAATGGAAGCAGAGGAAACCCTAAAAGGGAAACGGAATAAAACCTAATAGGAAAAGAATGAAAAAGGAGGGGAAATCCAAAAATAATAAAAAATAAAACTCAAGAGAATAAGGAAACAACTTGGATTGTCTATTCATCCCCAACAAATCCCCAAAATGTTTTACCTGTAATTAAAAGAATTCCTATGAGAGGCTAGACTCAGTGATAACTGTAAACTCATTAAAAATGATAAAAACATGAGGTTCAAAGTCTCCATCGTGTATGCAAAACATGGACATTTGAGGATAAGCATTTAGGTTAGTAGTACAAGTGAAAACATCAACATTTGACTCCATCTAAGGGTAGATAATGAATGGAAAGCATGGCCAAAATATAGATTCCTTAATCCTATAAGAGTATGGAAAGTGTTATGCAGCCCCAAATTGCCTATGAAAACGGTAATGCTAGTTATAAATCTAAGCTCATAGAAGGCGGCTTTGATTGGTTCAGGGTAACAAAATGATAAAATAAGGAAAGAATTTAGCTTTACTTATGAATCTTTAAGGACTAGATATGATTGTGGCTTTCCCATCATCACCCTAAACGTTCTAGTTTTAGTTTAAGAGATCTCAATCACCTTAGAATCCCCCATGGTGGAGATCCATCCTAGGCAATCGGGATGAAAAGTGTGGGAACTAGAGATAGAAATATGATAAAGGAAGATTCAACCACAAGTAAGAACTAATTAGTTATTAAAAAATAGATCTAAGGGACCACATGATGACTAGATCACATAGAAGATATAAATTAGATCATGGAAGTTATTATTTAATTGATCAAAGAAATTAATCAGTCTAGATTGATAGATAGGGTAGTTGAATTATAACCAACTAGAATAGAAGTATAAGTAGTTAAGGAGTTATAGATAGCAGTTTAAGAGTAGTTATAGATAAGTAATCCATATCATAAAAACTAGGCCGACATGTTGCCTCCTTGCTGCCTCAATAGCCTTTGGGTGTACAAGAGTCAGTTGTGTTAGAAGAATAAACCTCTAGTCATCTTGACAATTAAAAATAAAATAGAGTATTTCACTCTCATGCTTTAGGAGAATTGAAAGGGGCAACCATGGATGGTGGATATGGGGGTGTATTTATAGTATAGACTAGCTTTTAGTGGTCCAAGGTTTAAGGTAGAAGGTCGTGGAACAAACCTGAGGGGCGTTCTGTTCTGTTGGGCTAGCCACTGGTGAAATATAGGATTTCTCCATGTGTCACCCTGGAATAACTTAAGATTCCATTGGGTGTCCCATGCAGGATAAAAGGATACTTAGTATTCTAGTTATTGGATATTTTGGAAAAAAAATTGGAGTCATTTACAAATAGTTTAGATTGTGTAATTGAGTAATATGAGGATAAATCATAAGTATAAAAAAATCAAGATAAGATAAATTTTGGACCAAGTCCTTCCTTTTATCAGAAGATATGGATTTTTCATTAACATAGTGAAAATTGAATGTCTAGTTGACTTTGAAATTGAATATTAATTTCAATATAATTCAACTGGAAATTAATTTAAAAAGGCTTGTAAAAATCTAAATTATAAGAGAATTACATTTTTATATGTGAACTCCCAAACTCTGGAAAATGGGTGAAATGAGTGGATTAAGTAGGCAAAAATATGGAGAAATATGGAATAAATGGATGAACTCCATATCCAGAAAGAAGATATGATCACGTTCACTGAATGAAATGACCAAAATGGGATGTCAACACTATGAGATTCTTGTCAATGCTCGTGTGAGTCAATACTTGGTATTTATTTCATTATATCTCAAATGGTCTACTCTTGATCAACGAACATAGATCAAAAATAAGAGGATGATGATATTATGCCTCATATTCCGTCTGGATATGGTAGACAAAGTGAATATATAGTCTTTGTAATAGTGGCACAATATAAGGTTGAAGTTATTTTCATGCTTATCCAATTATATAGGTGGCAATGATGTGTTTCCAGATACCACTCAGTTCTTGTGAAATCGTAAATGATTGCATACATAACTACCAACGTAATGTGGAGCTCATAAGGTCACATGCATAGGTTGCATGGGGAAGAGGGGCATAATCATTGACATAATTTAAATTGTTTACCAAAAGATTTAGATGATCAATTAGAAAAATGATAGATTGTCTAGAAATCAAATCAATTGAATGGAAACTTTTAGTTGATCAATTGGACAAGATTAGAGTAGTCAATCAATTGGAAACTATAGTCAATTAGATAAATTGAATTACTTCAATCACATAGATTGGAAATCAAGTTGATCAATTGGACAAGATCAGTCAGCCAGCTAATCAATTCCATTCAATTTGATGGTTGTATGTGAGTGGGCCGCTTAAATTAAGCCATTGGCTTTTTGTTTTTTGATTTCTTTTAGAAACCCTATTCTCTTCCCTCCCCTACTTAATGGAGCAATACGGCTGAGGTTTTGGTTATACACTATGACATGTGAACCCTAATTATCATTACCCCAAGGGAAGAGTGGAGATAGTGCATGACACAAGTGTGTTGGCAAATGAAAGGTCTCTCCTTCTATGTCGGCTCAAGCAATGTGACTAGGAGTCCTTTGACATCTGCGTGGACTACATAGCATTTGTTTCATCCCTATGTTGGGAGGATGTTAACAACGATTGTCCCTGCACCACTATGAGCCATACACATCACCATGTCAAGAAAGTTGTTGAACTTGCTCCATGACAAGGTACATCTCGCATGTCCTTCCTTCCCCATATACTATTATTGATGAGATATGCTCATGAGAAATAGATTTATTTTATTGTTTCTATTTTGTTTGGATCCCCATTTACCAATAGCATATCGATTGGAAACATTCCATATTCAGTAAAGTGGATTTTTAGGCTGAAAATGTAGTTGTCGATACTTCTTATCTTAAGCTAATTGTTTGGTTAACATAATTTTTGAAAGAAAAATTAGTTGACATAGGTATATCAAAAATCTATGCACAATGTGGTAGGCTAAATCGCCTTAGGAAAATAAAGTATGTTCCAACTTATTCTGACTAAATATTTTTTACATTTGAGTTTATTACAAGTCATACATACAATTAAACTAATCTATATCAAAGATTTACCAAAAATTTAATTTGTTAGATTTTGATCTTCAAATATGACTTGTTGTGATTCTCTAATTCTAGCATTTATATTTGGGGTAGGAGAGTGTTTTGTAGATTAAATAATCTCAATGAAAGCATTAGATACACATTAATCAAGTTGTGAAGTCATGATACAAATATGGACAATGTAATCTTTGGGGTCAAAGCAAAACAACAAACGATGCAGCATATCATTTCACCCAACTAATTGAAGACTTGAATTACTTAGCAACAACACTCACAACATCGATAATCTGAAATAATCCATGATATGGATAGCCAAAAAATGAAGTGCATATGTTAGATTGAATCTTCTTTTAACTAAGATCCCTACACATTCCATGTAATCCACCTAGCTAACTCAACTTGTGCATTACAATTTGGGTCTCTTCTCTTGGCACATAGTGGCTCACTGTGAGCAAACCCATTATACATGCTCAATCATAGTTCAATGTGTTTGAGGCTCATAAAACTTGACATGTGTTTAGTTGTATGTACCCTTAAATCATGTTACTTGTTTTCATGGTCTATTGTGGCGTGAAACATTTATTTAGCAAATTAAGTGATATATTGGCATGTACAAATCTTTCTAGTACTTTGTGCAACAGGGCTCCACAATGAAGAATTAGAGAAATTTATGATATATATATATATATATATATATCATAAATTTCTCTAATTCTTCATTGTGGAGCCCTGTTGCACAAAGTACTAGAAAGATTTGTACATGCCAATATATCACTTAATTTGCTAAATAAATGTTTCAGCTTTATACAGCTTTATTTGTAAATTGCTCAGCAATATAATGAACATAACTAATAATCTCATGTCATGGCATTTAGTGATAGTTGTTGAACATTTAGGCTAGTTACCTATCAGTATAATGAACGAAATACCATACAAGATTGCAATAAGATGTTCATTATCAATCTAAACATTTAACATCAATACAATTGCCAAAAAAATCCATTATTAAGGCAATATCAATAATAAAATAAAATCATCATCAATTTCACCATAATTTCTCAATTATGTTTGTTTGTGATAAATCCAAGGTAAATATCACTTAATTAAGGAATATGTATCACTAATTCATTTCAATAAATTTTGAAATCTCCAATATAATCTCAAACTATAATACGCAGATCAAATCTAAGTTAATCAAGTCACTTGGGTGATTATGTAATAAAATTCATGTTAAAATCACATAAAAGGAGTTATCAATACCACCATCGAGTTTAGAAGCCTGTGGTCAAACTCCACTCCATAAAAAACTTTAATCCAACTCTTCCTCTAGTTCCACCTCAACCCACTCGACGATATTCAACTTGACTAAAATAAGGTGCATAGAATTAAGAACATTTAGGTATATATTTGATCCTACCTAAGGGTTAAAGAGATTCACTTCGATCTAAATTGACATTTGCCTTGGTACCAAGATCAAGGCCTAGGCAAGTTGGCGAAAGGTTCACCGTCCAATGAATCACAATATATTGTGCTCATAAGCATAACCTCGTTCCAAGGAATCTCCTAATCATTCTAGAGCAATTAGAAAGAGATAAAGACCCAAAAAAACCTATTTGACAAAGTCTTGATGAGAAAATGCAAGAAAGATAAGAAACCATCAGTAATCCCCTTACACCATCTTGAAATTTACAAAAGATCATTTTAAACAATCAATAGTCCCCTTAAACCATCTTGAATTTTCAATATAAGCTCTAATTGACATCAAAATGAGGCATAATCAAATTCCCTTTAAGTACTAATATACCTTCAAAAGCTAATCATCTCTTTCGTACCCAGTCAAAACCTTTGTCCGTCATAATTATGAAAGTGTTATTCAAATCCATTGTGTTAACACAAATCAAGTGTATTTACCACTACCTAATCCTTTTTTCATCATAATTGTGGAAGTGGTGTTATTCCCATTGTGTTAACACAAATCAAGCGTCCTAACTGCCACTTCATCTTTTTTCCAATTGATTACCCCATTGGGTTTTACAGCTAATCAAGCATTTGGTCATGAGTAAAGCTATTAGCAATCTCATTCAAGTTCGATATTGAAAGAGGGGAACGTCGGTGAGAGGTCGGCACACACCTACACATCCCCTTTTCACGCACCCATGTCTTTTTAATTGTATTTATAATAACCTCATGTCTGAAACACACTATCTAAACGGGACAGTCCTGAAGAATACAACTTTTCATAGCTGGAATGCAAATCTCGCCTTTGCATGAGATGGATTCGTAAGTGGCACATTAAATCAGCTAATGGGAGTCCGAAGTGTCAAATCATCTAGAGCATGCCGCCATTTCCTTTCAAACACAAACAAATAAATTATCGGATAAAATAGTCAGGTGCAGCGAAACTTGACGCATGCAAAGCTAAAACCAAATTTCAGAGAACGCGTTTGATACCAATTAAGTGGTACGAGTAACTTGTCAATTTAAACACAGTACACATCTATATTGCATCCATTCGACACTCTAAATGCCCAAAGCGCAAAATTCAAGTCAACAAAACATTTGATGGACATTAATATCCGGCCATTGTCGTCCCAATGGTGCATCCTGCACGGGTAATGTACGTAGTTGGCCAGAGGACTCTGTTGTTGCTGGGTTCAAGTCCATAGCAAGTAAAGCAAAGCCACGGTCAATAGAAGACTCAACGTCCAGACCGCCTTTGCTTGGACTTTCTTCGAAGCTGCTTCGGCCCATCAGGGAACTTCAGGGGGACTGGAAGGATCAGCATCCAGTTGTGCTCCCTAGAGGAAATGCAACCTAACTGCAGGAAGTACTGTCTCAGGATGGCATACTGTATTTTCAAATCCACGCTAATATCATTTAGGGACGTGCAGAAATCATCCACGAAGAGGGTAAGCACCAGGATGCAATAGACCAGGAGCGTCTTCTTGTCAGATGAAACCCTCCGAGATTCAGGGTCCACAAAAAGGGCAAGTAACCGCTTAGAGATGGTCTGTGGTATATTACCCAAAGAGCCAGCACGGACCTTGAACTTAAAATCCTTTGCTTGTGATATATGGTAGAAGCTTACCAAATGTGTTATGTATGAAAGAATCCTCGTGACTACCTTCTTTTTCTCTTGATCCTGCAATCATTGCAACATTGGTAATTTCACACGCAATGGCGAGTTTATTAGTCGAAATTGTATGCGGCACATAATGGGCACAAACCTTTTCAGTTTTAAATAAGCCAGGATTACACTCCCGGTAAGTAAAGATGCACAGAAGAAATGTATGGAATTATTCAGTATAACCATCCCTGACACCCATATAACAATTGCTTAGCATAAAATGACGTAACTGGTGGAAGGAAAAAAAGTTGTATGCAATGTTTTAAAAAAACGTTAAGCAGTAAGCGTGCGGACAGCACCTTGTAACTGGTTAAGCGGTAAGCGGCCGATTTTTTAAAAAATGGGTTTTGATTTTCTATACAATTTTATAAAAAAATGCACATGTATGCATATATATACTATACTTTTTGGAACCTTTATACATATTTGAACACCCTAAATAACCATACTAAACACCCAAATACTTTATAACACAACTATAAAACAATGATTATAGCTAAACTATTAAACAATAGACTTGTCACACGTAAAACACCCTATACAACTATAAAACAAAAAAGTATTAAGTATATATGCATGATACAATAACTATTTTGCATCACATTACAGCAGACTTATCATTGATACCTTACTAACTTATTGCTACATTTACATATCATCACTTGATCAAAAATTACAGCAGTACATTTAACCAAAGTATGCATTTTAAAATCTATGTCATGATTAGTTACATGTCTTACATACAAAGTATGCATATTAAATTAACTAAAGCTTATCATAGAACATGTATTGTATATAAGTTCAATATATTACAGTCAATAATTATTTTACTTTCAAAAATTACTTAATGTTACAGGCTTGCAGCAATTTTCTTAAAAAAACGGGTCTGAGCGGCTGATTAAGCGGGTTAAGCGGGAAAAAAACACCCGTTTTTTTTTTTTTTGAAAAAAATTAATCAGGCGCTTAGGGGGTATTTTAAACGGCTGGGCTGCTGAACCGATTAAGCGGCCGCACAGAACGTTTTTCATTTCACTGGTTGTATGGTAAATAACACTACTGTGAAATAATGTAATTACTTACAAGGAAATATAAGTATATGGCTTGAAGTTTGATCTTCAAATAATTGAGTTAGCAACGTGTTTAATAAATTTCGAAGAGTGTAAAGAGTGCACCGAAAAGGTGGGACCGTCAGACTCTAAAAAATTTGAACCCCAGGAGCCCATAGCATTCGTTGTAAAATCAGGTTGCAATAGTATTCATTGTACATCTCTCGGATGTAAATGAAGATGAAAATCAGGTGGATATCTGACCGTCTTCAATCAAATAAGATCCTTGCCGGCGGAAATCTGCCCCTACTTACCGTGCTTGAAACGGAGGATTCCTCAACCTCATACCTATTGTTACAAAGATAAAAGGTTCCACCGCCATGATGTCAGCAGCTACGAGGAAGGGGTTAATCATTCCTTTGACGGAATCAAACATGTTGGGCGTTTCACACTCGATATTTGCACGTGATCTGACGACTTTCTGGTGCACATTTTACAAATTAATGCATGCATTTGGTTGCATTCAGGGCTAAAAGTTACTCTAATATGGAACCCATCCTTGAAGAACTGAAGATTTCTTTTGGCAGATGGCCTACAGAGTACATGGGGCCGCCACCGTATACAGGTAGACTAACTAAACAACTGTGCTCACCCCAAATCGAAAAGATCAACTCAAAGCTGAAAGTAAGGAATAAATTTCATCTATGGTCATATATGAGTTGATTATCTCAAATATAAAGCTTATCACTAATTTTGGTCAGCCACTTGTCCTGTGCTGTTTTAAATAAAGTGGAGAGAATTTCAGCAACTCCATAGGGCGGATTTTAATATTGTCTTGGGATATAATTTGTCAGCCTAAGTTGGAACGAGATGGGACATTAGAAAAGTTCCATATATGGCATATAATAGGCTTGAAAAATGAGTGGAGGTGGCTACTAAAAAAGATAACCCGTGGACGAAATGGGAACATGAAAGATACCTTGAGTACCATTCCTTCAGCACACAGAGAATCCTCCTGATGCTGATGTGGAAATGGATCATTAGCCACGGGGATTCTTTGTTAGAGACAACAGATAAATTTACCTCTGGAAAGATCACTTACCTCTAGAATGAAAAATATTTACCACTATCTGGCTATGATTTCAGCTTATATGCTTAATTGGTTTCACTTCCAGGCTATTTTGGAGGACTGCCACACTCAACATGATCAAGGGGAGCTGAAGAACCAATGTCAAACAAGATTCACAACTTAACGGCAACTAACAAACACAGCTGTGTAAAGCAGAAGATCCATTTTGGTGTGTCCAGAAGGGTTGTTCCAGGAAGCCAATACGGCTTGCAGGACCCTGCCCACACAGTGAAGAATTCATCACCACAACCACTACCATGGATTGTTTGAGATCCAGCAGGCCCATTCTACAAGCCCCAAATTACCTGCCAGAATGTTAAATTGGCATGCATCAAAATACTAAACATCATTGACATTTAGTCGTTTATCTTCAAAGTTGTCTATGTCACAGCTGTGATAGAGAAACCGGATCATCTTTCAAGTACCGCCTTGTCCTTGGCAACGTGAAGAGATTGTCCCATTGTAGCACACATTGTGGTATAGGTCGCATGTGCAAGTTCTCAAATGATGCTCGATGCCCGGTCGCATGCCTAGAATTCAAGCTTCTATGCAGAAGAACCGTTTGTCGTAGCGTTCTTCTAGCTTTGTTTCTGGCGATTATTTCCTCACTGTGCACCATGGGTGTAAGTTGGTGAAGTTTGATTTGCAAACCGGAATTTTGAAATCCGAGTTTGCCGGTACCCGCGTATTTTAAAGTGGTTGAAGGTAGAGCCCAAAATTCTGAGACGTGGTTTAAGCTTCCCCAAGTTGTTGATGATGCTCGAGAACGATAGAACAAAAATCAGATTTTAAGGCAAAATGAACAGCAGCAGGCATTGTTCACGTTAAGTACCAACAGCGTACTGTTATGGTGAACAGTATGACGGCGTACTATTCAAGGTGAATAGAAGCTATTTCCTTTTTGTTAGATTCTTGTTAAAAAAAGTGGATAAGTTTGTGGTGAATGGACAAAATCTAATTTTTGGAAGAAGATGAATACGAAGACTTGCAGGGAGAAATGAACAGTACGGTGACAGTTTACTATCATTGTTAACTGTTTCAAAAATCAGTTGAAAAATCGTTGAAAAAAAATTCGAGATACTGTTCATTTTGCCTTAAAATCTGATTTTTGTTCTATCGTTCTCGAGCATTATCAACAACTTGGGAAAGCTTAAACCACGTTGAAAAAAAAAAATCGAGATACTGTTCATTTTGCCTTACTATTCATTGTTGAAAAATCTGATTTTTGTTCTATCGTTCTCGAGCATCATCCAATTGATGCAAACCATGTTGCAAAAATCAAACTCATTAATAAAATTCAACTCTTTCGGACAATACCCTAGGGCATGGATATTTATAGATAATTCGTTGGAAACCCTAATTGGCTTATTTCTTGTGATGACCCAACCAAAATACTAAACAAAACTTATTAATTAAGAGCTTACAAGTAAGACCCTACTATTTCATGTAGGTCCTCAAACGGAAACACATGCATAATAAATCCTACAACAAGATTAAATAAATAGAACTAACTAGCATAATTGGATAAGCTAAATGGCTTTTGAATCAGGGAGTGGGACTTGTCATGCATCAGTGAACCATGTCAACAACTCGGCCTTGTGGCCCACGATATTGGTTCACCCAAGCTAGTACAAATAGGCATGGCAACAGGTCGGGTATTTGGAAACCCAACCCGCATGCAACCCGACCCGAAAAAATCCAAACCTGAAAAAACCCAAACCTGAAAAAAGCCCATGCCTAAAAAAACCTGCAAGCACCCAACCCGAAAAAACTCGACCCGAGGTGCATACCAGACCCAACCCGAAAATATACTTTTCTATTTGCAAGTATATTTTGGATCCCGAAACGAATAGGACCTTTCTGTTGGAAGCGAGACCAAGACGACATCTCGGAGCTCTTGGTTCTCACCTGCTCTTGGGGGAACCTTACTCCTAGGGAGCTTACAGTGAGAATAGGTTTGGAGCTACCCGGGTTAATTGGGCGTGTTCCCCGTTTCCGGAATTGACATATCATAATTGATTAAGTGGTCACATATGCCAGAGGTCTGGATGATACCATCGGAGGCTCTCAAAATTCACTTCTTTCCGCATGAACCAAGCTACAGAGCCAGGAATATGATCCAAGAAGACGATACCGCCTACAGCAATAGCTGGGTAGGCTATGTGATCTCTTTAATCCTCTTTTTGCATCACGCTTTCAGGGCCTCCACAGTATATCCTCCCATGACCGTCGTGGTACCTTGACTACGGGGTGGCCCTCGCACCGATAAGAACTAGAAATCGAGATGGAGGGTTGTAATCCCATGATGGACTTCAGACGACAGCGGTCACACGTTCAATAAAGGTGGTCGTGCGAACAGAGGGGTCGGCTAGGCGGCCTTGTCCAGATGATCCTCTATCAAAGAAGGATGTTAGCTTAGCTTTGGAGGAACGCCTTGCTAACGACGGTGGAGGGCTTCGGAGAAGGACAGACGACCAAATTACGCTTGACAACTGGGACCGCGGCTGGAGCTGGGACCGTGGCTGCAGCGGCACCAGAACCCGGTGAGGCCGACGCTCATCCTGTAGCTGGCGTAGCGGGATAGGGCAGTGGTGGAGGAAACGATTGTGGAGCGGGCGGGGACAGATCGACCTACGCCGGGAAGGGAGGTGGAGAACGGTGGTGACCTTAATTGGAGCAGCTGCGTAGCTACCATCTGTCGTCGAGGAGAAGGGGGCTAGGGTGTCGATATTAGCATTGCTGCAGTAGTCCAAAACCCACCTGAGGCTCCGAAATCCAACCTCGATCGCCTCAATTTCTAACAGCGCACGACATGAGATAGTAGATCGTCCTCCTCTCTCATGTGGTGTCGTGGCGGCAGCCCTGGACGGAGCGGAAGACTCAATTAGAGACTTAGCATGTCGGAGTGAGCGAGGGCCGAGGGGTCCAGGGAGCGCGTTCTCATTCAGTGTCTAATGGGTACCCGCGTGTTTTCTATTCCAACCCTGACTAAAGTCGTCGTGCACGGCTCTGTACTGATTGTAAAACCCGAAAAATCCGCATACTCAAGAAATACAAAATTTGCGGGTTGGATCGGGTCGGGTCGGGTAGGGCAGGGTTTTTCTGCCATGCCTACAAAAATCCAACTTGTCAAGGATACTTACAGTTGTCAACCAACAATGTTGACAAGTATTAAGCAACAATTGTGCAATCAATTAAGGGTTACAAAACTTGGTAAGAGACTGTTCTTGAGCCTAAAGTAGCGATCTTCTAGATTTCTTTAGCTAAAACATTGTGGATCTGCCATAAGTTTTACAAGATTTCGTGTGACCTAGCACTATTTCAATTCATATTTTACCCTCTTTTTCCAAATCTGATTTCTATAAAAGGAAGTCATGGTTTGGTTCAATTTAACATGTCGTCCCGGTGTGGTTGTTTTTGTAGACCATGTACGCCACAGATACTAAATAAATGCGATTGTGGACATGTAGGACTAAATTATAAACATAAAATGTGCTCTACAAACAAATTGGATGTTTCATACAAATATCCTCACTATAAATTAATTTGCCAATGTTACTCAGCAACATCCTTGAGATTTTATCAAACGTATTGTTTTGTGGAATGTAATTTGCTATCTTGGAATAGTATAAAGCATATTGGTGTTGCTTGGTTTATATGGCTTCATCACTGATGGCAAGAGTTGGTTTCTACTCAAACGACTAAGGAGTTGGAAGTGTGATAATTAGACCTGGCGTTTGTATATTGCTCAAAATCACGAGAGAACGAAGCAAAATGAGGTTGACAATTACTTTCTCAGAAAAACGAATCGGATGGATCGGGGTATGGTTGTCACTTTTCAGGTCTGAGAACCAGCTAGCTATACTGATCAGAAAGTCCCTAAATAGTTGTAGAGTTCAATTTTTATATAACAAGTTGGGTACATGTGATATGTATGAAACAACTTAAAGGGGTGGATAAAGGGTAGGGACTTGTAACTGTGTGAATGTATTCTTTCTTAAATGTATGATACATGGAACACGCACGGTGTTTGAAGTCATCTTTTCTCCCCTTATGTGTGTTGCGAAAATAACATCTGCTAATCGAAAGCTCTAAAGCAAGTCATAACATAGACTTGATAGAAACAAACACAAATAAAAAAGAATTAAGCCTGACGTCCGTTTGTGATATGAAAAAAAAATACAACATAAAGAATGATGAAGCCACCTCTATGTTTACACCATGAAATGAAAGATTATTTATGCAGAGCAATCAACCAAAATATATTTGCAAAATTAATCAAACAATGTAAATGAAAATAAAAAATGATAATAAATTGCTTGTCAAATTCTAAGAACAATAACAAAAAAATGATGAATTAAATCTACAAGGGTGATGTGTATTAGATAATATTATATAGATAATAGGATTAAAGCGGGAGGAAATTCACTAGTAAAGAAAGAGACGAATATTGTATATATTTCATTTATTGGGAAATGATTTGAGAATGCCATGTTCGTGGGGTGTCTAGAGACCTTTTAAAATATAAAAATGGGCCCCGTCACCGCATGTCATAGTGTGTTTATATTCAAAACGTGTTCAGTAAGAGATGACTGCCATGAGAGTTACATGTACTTCGTAGGTTGCAATATCGAGTTATTAGAGTTTCAATTTAATTTAATATAAATATATGGAGTATATGTTCAAGCAGACTTTTGGTTCTCATAGAGAATTGGTTCCCTCTCACGTGTTGTTAGAGCTCAAAGCTTAAACCCGATGTCTAGGTCCATGAAACTTCTATCCAGTTAAGTCTGCAAAGTCCTCACCGCCTATAGTTAAAAAAAAGACATGCATGTACCTTGTCGCCTTCTCCAATATCGTCTCAATCTTCCTCCTCTTCCATACCTTCTCCCTTTCTCTTTTCATCCATTTGGGAAGCCTCTTCCTCCTCCTATTCCCTCTTCTCCCGCTTCTTTTTCTCATTGCCTCTTCATTTTATCCGTTGACTGCTGCAACATAGCCAGCACGATGTTGTGAGGGGTTGCCATCGCCATCACGTCGACAATTATTGCTGACTCTACCTTATAAGAGGCACCCAAGCCTGATTATGGGTGTCAGGGGGTGACATCTCTTCACCTAGCATAGGGACCGATGGACAACCTCCCTAGACCTCAGTGTGTGCCATCACGATAGTGGTACCATTACGAGCTCTCGCATGGGCCACCGTGGTCGAGATACGGAACTCTAAAGCGAGACAGCCCCTTCTAGTAGCCGCTAGGTGTTGTAGCACTACAGCAACAGCCAAATTGCCCCTTTGTCCTTCTGCCAACTTACTCCACACCTCTCTCCCAATAAGTCCTACCAACTAAGCTACAACAACATTAATCTTTGTGGCCGCCACATCGGCTACTGTGGGTACAATTACATCCGAGGAATCGGAGACGGGGGATTTAATTGTTCTGATTTCTGGTCATGCTACAACAAATATAAGCATCATGGTGCATAATGAGGATTTCAACACTAAGATGGTCAAGCTAGGCAACTGCTTGGTTGGAGACGTTGAACATGATGGCGGTTGTGACAAATTTAATCGACAAGATCAACCAATTTCTATTGGAGTGGGACCATCTGCAAGAAAACGATGTATGCTTCATCTTACCAACATGCAAACGGACAACAATTCTCACCCACAGCTAGGGTGATTACTAAAGAACTGCATCCACAGGTATGGGCGACCTATCATGTTCCCAAGTTGTTGCATAGTATTAATATTAAAGCCTTCAATTGACAATAGTTTTATGAGGAGCGGCCCCTATTGTTTGCTAAGGTGAAGCTGCAAGTTACACCGCTCGGATCGAAGCAAGTGTGATATAGTCTGTTGCATACACACCTAGACCAACATAAGGTAGACATGGAGTCCTTCATCCTCATCAAGTAGCTATTGTGTCTTAGGTTGTTTGACAAGTAACAAGGTTTGGATTTGGTTAAGGAATACACTTGTTACATCTAGAAATTTGTGTAAAGTACGAGGTCAGTTTGGATAATCAAATGATGTTCTCCATGCATCATTGCAGCCTCTCTACATCCATCGTTGTGACACCCAAAAATACTCATATTGTGCCAAAAAAATACTCATATCATGGGATCTAAGCAGGCGTCCACCACAACATATGAAGCAAATCGGATTATGGATAGAAATATAAAGCTACATTGGTTGCAAGAGGCTGCACTGAAAACTATGCAGTAGATAATCTGAAGATGTTTACTTCGATTGGGAATGTGAACTTTGTTAAGATTTTTTTGGTTATTCACATAAGGTGCACCAACTAAACGTGGAGAACACTTTCTTACATAAGGATCATGTTAAAGGACTTTTTCTAGAGATGTAACCAGAATTTGGATTGGAAGGAAAATCTTGTAATTAAGAAATGTTGTATATGTTTATGGTCCAAATGGTCTACACCCTTTATTTGCATGTTGGGCATGTTTGACCTATTTGTTAACTTGAAGGGGGATGTTATTTTTTGTGTTTGTAAATGGAATAGGTAGGTAATGCCATTAACATGTTACAATGTTTTTCGTATTAGGTTGATTATGGAGATATATACCTCTTTCTATTAGTGTATAACATTGTCCCTATTTTTTAGTTGAAAAAAAAAACCTAGTTGTTGTTGGCTTAGAGTTAACTCTAGTAGTTTTCCTCTTCCTGTTGAAGTATTTCAATGTAATTCCTAATCGAGTAGTTGAATCTTTTTGCTTCCAGGCTTTTTCACAAACCAAACACACATATTCTAATCAAAATTGGCAATGCACATGGGAACCAACCATGCTAATTCACCGCCTTGGTACTATGACGGGTGGGAGACGATAGTAGAAGATGAGAAGAAAGAAGGCTAAAGGGGAAGGGGAAAGGCCAATAAATGAGAAGGAGATGGTCAATATAAGAGGTGAAAAAAAGGGTATGTCAACAATGAGGAGAAGGTCAGCATCAACGCAAGATGAGGAGGTTAAGATGAGGAAGAGAAGAACCAAAATAAGGTGGCAAACGAGCGTTACAGGGTGGAAGATGAGGAAGAAAGAATAGCAAGATAAGGAATGAGAGAAGAATGGCCATTAGTTATTGCATTGTCTTCCTATGATGGTTTGCCTCGTGGGAAACCAAGAGAAGAGGAAATAGTCAGCACTAAAGCTGTGAGAGAGGGAACCATGAAAGTTATTGGAACTCAAAGAGAGGAAGTCATCGCAGTGAGAGATGAGAATGTCATGCTTCCTAGAGTAAGGGGAGTCGCCACCACAGATCACCTCACCCCTAGTAGCCTCAACTATGTACAGGAGAGGCCAGAGATGTTGGTCGTTGTGACAGGGGACTATGGCTTTTCTTTACTTGATTGTTCCAAATTTAGAAAACGATGCACATGATCATCCTCATATATAAGACATTCACAACCATAAGAGGTCAATTTAACAAATGCGGGTGCAATCTCTATATTGAATGGCATATGTTGCTTGTTTTCATAATGTTAACCCTTACAGTAAGGCTCCAATTGGTTTGTCATAACTGGTCTGGAAAACTTATGAATTAGTGTTCGTTATACAAGTTTTCATGATTGGTTTTAAATATGTAGGGAACTTGAGTCAGGGTTAGTTCTGAGCAGTGTTTCAAAAAATGGTCCATGCGGTTGCTTATGTAGTTCAGTCCCTTGACCAGTTGACCGAACCGCATATGGAAATTCAGTAGTTAAAACGGACCGTGGCCGCATGAATTCAATGGTTAAAACGGACCATGGCCGAATATACGGTCAATAGCCGCATATAAGACCAATTAGTCCTCGATTTTTTATGGAAAAATGCTAAGCTGGCAATTTTTTAACATCACCCCCTATTCTTCATATAACTAAAACCATCACCTACATTTAGCCTATCTTCTGCTTTCATTTTCTCTTTTTTCATTACATTCATCTATGATTGTTATACATTTAGCTCATTATAGCACATTTGTATGTATCTAAGAGGTGTTTGATTGCATATTTGCATTATTGCATCTAAAATATGTAATTCTACAAATTATATTTGTAATTATATGATTATTGTATATTATAAATATATAATAATTTAAAAAAAACTGAAAATTGCATATACTTCCGCATATACTCCCGCATACTGCATATACTCTATTCAGTGACCTCTCCGAACGTACAACGCATACCGTTTTTTAAAACCATGTTCCTGAGAGTGATAGACTCACATATATAACATAGTTCCTAAGTTCCCTCTTAAAAACAGTGGAATACGAGTTCTGCACTGACTAATATATTACATAGTTATGCACTTGTTTGGAAGGTAGAGAAATCATGAGTGTGGCGAAGAGTGCGCCTGCGAGTACGGAGACGGAGAGTGCGACAAAGTATGTGTTTGGAGAGAGTCGTCGACTGTCTTCGCGTGAGCAACCTCATATCTGGAGGCGTAAAGGGGGTAGCAATGCAGATCTATGTCAGGCCTCTGGTAGTCTCTGTCCTGGTGAATGGTTTGATAGATCAAATTTGTCAACAGAAAGCTGGTATATGCCTTGAAAATGGTCAGAGGTGGAGTAGGTGTCTTGTAGGTTATGTGCTTGACTTCAAAAAACCCCATTTGCCTACTGTAGAGGGTTATCTGAATTGGCTATGGAATCCTGGAGGGAGAACAGAAGTTTTTGGTTGTGATGATGGTTTGTTTATTATCAGGTTTTCAAGTCAAGATGATTTGGATTAAGCTCTGAAGTTGGGGCCATGGTTTGTGAAGAACATGTTGTTGGTATTGTTTCACCGGAAGCATGGTGTTCCGCTTGGGAGACTATGTCTGAATAATGTGCCTATATGGGTTCGTATTTATCATATTCCGTTGGATTTATGGGATAGACGCATGTTTGAAAGGATCGGCTCCTTCCTAGGTGTCCCACAGTGTGTTGATGAAGCTACAAGAACCTGTTAGATAATTGAGTTTCGCCATATCCAAATCTTAATGTCTTCTGACTCTTCATTTCCTGATCATATATTAATGGAAAGTGATGATGGTGACCTGCATAGAGTTGAGCTCTGCTATGAATGGATTCCAACTATTTGCTCAAAGTGTTCTTTCTTTGATCATTATGATGAATGTTGTCTAGTCCCAGATTCTAAAAGTACTTCTAAACAACTATGGAAGGTCAAGAAGTCTCAAGCTCTTTCTAGTTCTATAGATGTGCCTGTTAATGGGGATGTTCATGTTAATTCTTCTCCAAATATATCTGATGCTCATGTATCTAATGAAGTTATTGAGGGTCCTCAGAGTTAGCTTGAAGGCAAAAGATCGATACCCTCGTCTCCTATTCCGATTTTCCTTAAAAGTCCTTATGGGTCTAGTTCAAAAGGTAGTTTTATTCCTCTGGAATTTGCAAAGAAGGTTAGTAGTGGTATTATTCATCGCCTATCTACATTTGTTTTCTCTCCAATTCAACTAATACTGGATTGCTAGAAGTTATTATTGAACATGTGTTTGCTAAGGCTGACAGCTTAACAACCCACCATCCAAAGTTTGAATCATTCCATATCTCCTCCTAGAACGTGAGAGGCATTAGTGATAAATTGCAGGGGGTCCGGGAGGGGTTACGAAGATTGGTGTGTGATATCATTGTGCTCAATGAAACCAAACTCACAACAAGTCCATGAAAATGCATCGGGGAACATTTAGGGCCTATATCATGATAGTCTCCTCTCTAGATTGGCGTGTGATATCATTGTGCTCAATGAAACCAAACTAAGGAAGGATAAGGTTGGCAGGATTATGAATAAATTTTTCCCCATTTTAGTTGGATTCAAATCACAAGTCTCATGTGCTTGGTAGGGTGTTTATCCTATGGAATGAAGCCTCAAGTTGTGTCCCTAAGCTGTTGGAAAATAATCAGCTGATTCATGCTAAAGTTTCAGTTATAGGGTCTGATTCTGTCTTCTACATTTCTGCCATCTATGGGCATAATCTGGATTTGGATAGAGTTAGTTTGTGGAATGCTCTTGAAAGTATTTATGATATTATGGATGATCCCTGAGTTATTTTTGGAGATTTTGATGTTGCTAGGAAGACTAATGAGAAGATTGGTAGGAACCCTCCCTCTACTAGATCTATGGAAGACATTAATAATTGCATTTTGAATTTTGGCTTGATTGAGATGGATCTTCGTGGTCCTTTTTTTACTTGGGACAACCACTGGGATGGGGTGGATTTTGGTACATCTAAAATTGAAAAGATTTTTTATAATTCAAGTTTTCTGGATCTTAATGCTGACATTTATGGATATGTTCATTCTAATATAGTGAGTGGCCTTAGGATTGTTTCTGTTAAGATGGGCAAAGCAAGGAAGGTTAAGTCACCGCCTGGGCAGCACATAAAGGTTTGACGGATGTTGTTAGCAAAACCTGGAGTATGGATGTTGAGGGTTGTTATATGTATAAAGTTTATAGAAAATTCTCTACCCTCAGATATAATCTTCGTGTTTGGAACAATTCTATTGTTGGTAATCTTTTTGATAATGCTAAAATCGCTTCCTCTAATGCACTTAAAGCTCAAATTGAGGCTGATCTAGATCCGATGAGTCCTGCTCTCGTGTCTAAAGCGAAAGAGCTTAGAGATATTGCTAAGAGGGAGTCTTGTCTTGAAGAGTCGTATAAACAGAAGTCCAGGGTACAATGGTTGAAAGAAGGGAATCTTAATTCAAAGTTTTTCAATTCATCTATGAAGACAAGGCAAAGAAATCAAATGAGATCCTTGCTCATTGATGGTTCTTTCAACAAAAACCTTCATGATATTAAGAATTATGTTGGTGATTTCCATTCAAAACTGTTCAATAATGATTCTGAAGGTATTGTTTGGCCTGATGCTTGGTCAGGTATGTCTATTAGTAATATTCAGAAGATTGATCTCATTGCTGACTTTACTCAAAAAGAGACTGATGATGTGGTAAACTCTTTAAGGACAAGGCCCCTGGTCCAGATGGGTTCAATGGTTTCTTTATAAAGAAGACATGGTCATTGTTGGAGATGATATTAGTAGTCATTAAAGAGTTTTTCAAGAATGGTAAGTTACTAAGGGAAGCAAACCATACCTTATCACCCTTATTCCTAAAAGTTCTAATGCATGTGAGATTCAAAATTGGTGTCCTATTTCTCTATGTAATGTGGTCTATAAGCTCATATCAAAAATTCTGGCTAATCGTCTTCAGGTTGTTCTGCCACCTATTGTAGATGATACCTGATGTGCTTTTATTAAGGGTAGGAGTATCAACGATGCTATAATCTTGACAAATGAGATTGTGCATGATTTTAACAAATCCAACAATAAACTGTGTACAAGTAGATGTTTCAAAAGCTTATGATTCGGTGAGTTGGAAGTTCTTGTATTCTACTATGTACAAAATGAGATTTCCTACTATTTGGATTGGATGGATTGAAGAGATTTTTAATTCTACCTCATATCAAGTGTCGGTTAATGGTGAGCCATCTGATCAATTTTTCCATCTAATGGCATTAGACAGGGGGATTCCATAGCCCCATATCTTTTTGTCCTTGTTATGCAGGAGCTCTCTGAATTGATTAAACAGGCTGTTAAGGATAAATCTATGACTCCTATTTCAGCTTCTAAAGGCTTTTCTATATCCCATCTAATTTTTGCGGATGATCTCATGCTTTTTTCTAAAGCTGATGACTCTAGTGCTCATAGTATTAAGTCTGTTCTGGATTCTATTGGTTGTATTTCTGGTCTACGGATTAATCCAAATAAGAGTATTGTCTTCTTCAGCAAGTATGCAGACAAGTCGAGGAGTTTTGAGATTCTGGGGATTTCTGAGGGCTATCTTCCTTCTAAATATTTGGGAGTCCCACTATTTGTTGGGAAGTTATCGAAGGTTTATTGTTCTGGTATTATTGATAAAATCAAAATGAGATTGGAGTCCTGGAAGTCTAAATCTCTCTATATGGCAGCTAGACTCGAGCTGATCAAATCCACTCTATCTACTTCGTATTTACATTGGGTCTTTTCTTTTCCTATCCCTTGCTCCGTGCTTGATGATTTTGACAGGATCTGTAGGAATTTTCTGTGGGGTCGTTCAGAAACTAATAACCCTCTACATCTGGTCAAATGGGAGGTTGTCACTAGACCTAAAAAGGAAGGTGGTCTAGGTTTGAGGAAGAGTAGGGAGGTGGTGAGAGCCGGTATCCTTATCAATGTTTGGGATATTGCAAGAAAAAAGGACTCTTTGTGGGTCAAGTGGATAAATGAGAGGTACTTAACCTCTAATTCCTTTTGGTCTATCGAAGAGTCCAGTAATCTATTTTGGTTATTCAATAATATCCTTAAGAGTTAGAGACACTCTTCTTCAGTTGGTTGAATTTAAAATTGGAAAAGGGGATTCTATTCGTATGTGGCAGGACCGTGGTTAAAGCGGAGTAAATTGTCTATACTTCTTTGGCAATGATATTTACATCAAGACTGGTTTACTGAAGAATTGTTATCTGTCGTCCATCATTAAGAATGGCTGTTGGTTTCTTCCTGACTCCAGGAATCTTTCTGAGCTAGCTGGATTTCTTAATTCTCTGAATACTTTTTTAATGGTAACGATCAATTGCTGTTTTGTGGTCTTGAAAATGTTCGACTCAAGGTAGTTTGGGATGCTATCGGAAGCAAAAGTTCTGAATTAAATATCTTTAAGTGGTTATGGCATTTAAAGGTTTCTAAGAGATGAAATATTCATATTTGGAAAGTGAATCATAATAAAATTCCTACCTCAAATCATGCTAGAAGGAGAGGTATCTCTCTAGCCTCTATGTGCTTTTTGTGCAAGAGAGGTTATGAGGATAGTCATCATATACTTTTTTATTGTTCCTATTCCGGAAATGTTTGGGGAGCAGCTATTGATGATGGGTTCTGTGATGTCATACCTAGTTCCTGGGATGAAGTTCTCTTGCTTTCCAGTGATAAAAGGAAAGTTACTTGTGCTCTTATTTATTATGACTGCTGGATTGAGAGACATAGAAGGGTTCACGAGGATCTTTATAGAAATCATGATGCTCTTTGGAAAGTGATTAGGAGTGAGGTGGAGGTGTTTATCTGATTTGTTTCTTGGAGTTGTGCTTCAGGGATAAAAGATTCTTGTTGTTTGTCTGCTTCTATTGGGAGGATTTGCCGCTTGTTTTGTTGCTTCTACATTTTTGGATGTTGAGTATTCAGCACTTTTGTCCTCTGTTGTGATCGGATGGAGGCTGTTTGATGTTATTCTTTGTGCTGACCTGATGTTCTGGAGGTCCTTTTCTTGGAGGGTTGCCTTGTGATGTCTTCTTTGAAGTTCTAGTATAGGTGCTTTACGGATATGGAAGCCTACTGAATTTTCTGTTGAGGGAGTTCTCTAACCAGCTGAATCTGACCTGAAGATTTTTCAGTTTGGGAGTATTCTCTGTTGGCTTTTGCTATACTTTTTTGTTTCTGTTCGGAGCTTAATCGTATATCCTGGGGCATGTGTGCCTTTTCTCTTCAATTCCCTCTTTTTCCTTTATTCTTTCTTACAAAAACCTTTTCGTACAGACACTTTTACAACAAAAAAAGGAAAAGGAGTTTTGATGACCAAAAAAAATCCTATACATTTAATATTCTTCATCTTTTATAAGTGACAAACTCAAAATATTTATGATTAGGGATGTTATATTGTGTGGATATGGTTTATTTTCAAAAGGTCATACGCACACTATTGCTATACACCATAATCACACTACGGTAAAACATTATACACCATAACCACCCCTTATCAATGCACTTTTCAATATAAAATACATGCACACTCAAAATAATCACATTGTGCACTACATGAAAAAAAATGTGGTTTCGCAAACATTTTTTTGATCTTCAAGTTAAAGTAACATTAAGTGAAAAAAATGATGGCTCAGTGTATCATTGCATGAAGAATATATTAAATTTAATATTGTAGATTGTATTCAATAATGAACAAACACTAATATTTTCAAACAGAAAATGTAGATATCATTACAATATTTTATACATATAAAGTAACTAAAAATATTGTGATATGATTTCTAACCACGATATTTTTATTAAAATTATAATTGTGCCACACCCAAAAAAATCAAGGAGAAACATCTGCACCATTACCATTTGGTGAAGTTATTCCTGTTGAAAATGCATTGTGGTCATCTGCAGATATGATTTTTCTTTACATTTTTGCCATCCTTATTTACTATATATTACATCGTAAAAACCCATCTTTTAACAATTTCCACATTCACACTTACAACCATGGAACAGGACTTCGACTTCGAGTCAACTTCGACATGTGTGAAAGTGGAAGTTTGTGGAAACATCAAGGAAACTTCAGAGGATTTTTACAACCAAACTTTGAGGCATCTTTGACAAAAATTAAGCTCAAAATAGTGATTTCATGATGAAAATTGATAGATTTCATCAAATTTATTTTAAAAACTAAATATGTGTTTATATATAGCCATCCATACATGTTTACATATGTAGAAAAACACAGCCACGTGCAAATGTACAAGACGTCGTCTTAGCGTCAACTTCGACAGGCATGGAGGTGGAAGTTTGTGGAAAATGTATGGAAACTTTGAGGAAGTTTTGGACTAACACTTCGACGCAAAATAAGCTAAAAGATGGTGAGATTGTGAGGGAATTTGGCAAAAAACATCAAATGTTTGGTAAACACATACTCCATCTATAATTTTATATAACAAATGCTTGGAACATAAATCTGTTGTATATATGCGGTGTTCTGTATCTACAGAAAATCCCAATTGGATCACATTCTAGATTCAAAAAACATGAGCTAATTTCCAAATACTTCAATTTGTGAAGTGGGGGAAAAGTAAGAGAGGTGAAATGGTATTAGGTCTGCACCAAATTTTGCAAAACTTGTGGAAATCTACTAGAGGAATAAATTTATCATTACTGTCTAGTTAGAAACCAAGGATATGGTCATCTCAATGTCAAAAACGGTTTCCTACAAGTTTCTTTATGCCTTCACTATATGTGCAACAATAATAACTAATTAACTACAAAGATCATCAAGAAGATGGGAGGTTTTGAGCTAGCAGACTCAATTTCACCACCAACTAGGTTGAAGTCATTGACACATGTCAACAAGTAGGTGTGGCTGAGTGAAGGGAATATCCTTCAGGATTTTGGGACTCGCGTGACATAAAAATACCAAACCTAATTAATGAACAAACCTGGGATTTACAAAGATACCATCTCAAATTGGAATAACCATGCCCCAAGTGAAAACAGCAAAAGGAAAAACCAGCCCAAATACAACATCTTGCCTTTAGAGGCAGAGTAGGGATCCAGCCCAGAGATCAACCCACCCAACAAAAACATAGGACAAATGGTGCTTAACATGTATGGACCCAAAGTTCTCACATGGCGTTCCTAAATTATGTCAAGCAAACTGAAAATTTAAACTTACAATGACCTTTCGCCAAAGAAATATATTCAAGTAGATTTAGAAATAGTCCCATTGTAAGACCTAAAGAAATATATTCAAGTAGATTTAGAAATAGCCCCCGTGTAAAACCTAAGCAGTGGTTGATCGTCTATAAGGAATTAGATATTCCTGTCAATCATAAGTTAACAGTATACTACTACCTAGTGACTAGGCCAATACACTTACCAGTAAATACTACGTCCCAAAACATACTTTTATAATCCATGAAATGGAAAATTTTAAAGTATCAAATGCCAGCATCAGAAGAAGAAAAAATCTTAAATTACTTGGCACTACTGTTCAAAAGAATTTATAAATATAACAAGAAAAAAAGTGTGGATGCTAACAAAGTAAGAGAATATAATATAGCTCACTTATCTAAAATGAAAGACAAGAGCGAAACACATACCTTGAAGTCCCTTACTTTACCAATCCTATTCACAATGAATGTTGGATAGCCATTTTCTTGAAACCTACTATCAGATGAATTTGATTCAAGCAATTCATAAATATCTGTCAAATAGGGCCACTCCGCCTTGAGAATAATTTTGTCTAAGAGGTATGCTTTTTCAGGCCTGACAGCAGTAGGATCATGAGGTGGAAGGTTTGCAGCAGGTTCAACAGAAACTTCTTCTGGATCTTTACTCGTATCAACATCCTTTAACTGATCATCCATGTATTCTTGAGAAAGTGGGTCAACATGCTGTTGCGCCAATGCTTGAAATTTTTTGTACTGCAAATGAGTTTAATGGAAGAAAAGGCAGTTAGGCACATTTTTTTTTAACTGTGTTTGTATGAGAAGTTGAGAACATTGTATGTATCATTGAGAAAGTGGGTCAACATGCTATTGCGCCAATGCTTGAAAAAATTTTATACTGTGAATGAGTTTAAATGGTAGAAAAGGCAGTTAGGCGCATTATTTTGTAACTTTTTGTTTATATGAGAAGTTGAGAGCATTGTCTGTATTCACAAGTGAAGATCTTCATATATTTGTCACTTTTTACCAAATTAAAGAACCCCAAGGCCACATGACTCATTAGAGTCAAATACTAAATAAAACTACACCGTTCATATATAAAGAATATTTAACACACAAAATGCTACCAGTAACACACAAAATGCTAAACTTATAATTTCACAATAAGCAACACGATGAGTAGTTGAGCACGTGCACCTACTTGCAAAACAACAAATACCCCAAAAGATGCCGACAAGGAGTGGCTCAAGTGGTCAAGCACGGTATCCCCTGACAAAGGGACCTGGGTTCGAATCTCAGCTGCCGCCTTGGTTTACCACCCTATCATACGTTCGGCCTCCGTCACGAGCATGAAAGAGGGGGAGAGATAGCCTCTTTTAATCCCAAATACCCCAAAAGATGATGTCCAAGTCCTCCGGACCACCATGAGCGTTAGGAATTCTCTTTTCTTGCTCACTATTATTAAGCATTCTCTTAATTGTTAACCAACCATTGAACCTCAAAGTGATAACCCCCAATCATATTCTGAAAGAGTAATAGTCTGCATGGCTTGACTTAATAGTAGAATAGTACACATCACCATTCAGTAATATTACAGAAGCAGGGATATGGTAGGATATGTCTTGAATCCATGGTGTTGACGGTCAACCAACTAACTATTACAGTCATTTCTCCTTGTTTGGATGTTTAATGAGTTCTTTTGGGAAATCATAGTGATGTAGGATAGATGTCGTTTATCTAGTTTTATTTTGTACTACTTTGATATGTAGGGATCTAAGTGCAATTTATCTACTTATTTTACTAAGTCGGTATTATTTTATTATATTTTTATTTTAAGTTTTGTTTTATGTTTTAATTAACAATATTATCACCTGTGTAGGATTATAGTTTCAAGGGCTTGTCCCATGCAATCTATTGATTATTGATAAATAGATAAAGTATTTTCTTTGGTCTCTTCTCTTCCTTGATGCAGTCCCGCATTAATTGGTATCCGAGCAAAATCATAAACCTTTAGGGTATGACCATGTACCTCCTCTTCCACCCTAATGTCATCCCTACTCCTGCTCACATCATCGTCATGCTCTCATCAATTCTCAGTTGACTGATTTGAAGGCTTCGTCAATTGCAACCTCGTCAAGGAAACGCACAAGGCGCTATCATGTCCCCCCATTTTGTTTATGTTGCCCTTGAGACTCCTCCTCCGTCAAGCTTCCCAATCCACATCACTTGCTACCCCACCCTTACGAGCCATGTTGCAACACATCCCCTTTCGTTCTTCCTCTCACATTCCTTAGCACCAACTGACCCCCTCTACCTAGCATCGATCCCCCTCCCAACCCACTAGATCCCCTTCTGTATTGCCCCTCTCCCAACCCACCACATCCCCTTCTGTTTTCCCCTCACGTCCCTTCAAGTCTTACCCTTACATTCCCCCCCAACCCGCTAGATCCCTCCCTTCCGACCTTCTTGTTCTGCTCCCATCCCCATAGGGAGCCCTTCTATTGTTGCAACAACCACAAGTCCCACCTTGCCCGCCTCTACCCACGCAAATCAAGCACCCCACCACGGCACCCCATCACCCACTAGTAACCATAGGGTAGGGAGTGTTGCTGCCAACCCCCTTCCACCTCCAACAAACCTCCTGATCTCGTCCCTTCTTGTCCTTATTTATCAAGGCGCCCCGCCTAGGCTTAAGGCAGGCCGCCTCAAACTAGATGCCCAGCCCCCTAAGATGACCTAAGTGGCCACCTAAGGCCTTTTAGTCCCAAATTAAGGCAATTCAAGCCTTTTTAGGCCCAAATTAAGGCACTTCAAGGCAAATTTAGCATGAATTACGTGTATTTGATCAAGTTGAATCATTTTAGGGTTGAAATGGGTCCAATTTATCCTAAATGAGGTCAAATTAGGGTAAATTAGGTCAAATTTGGGGAAAGCATGCCTGATTTGGGGAAAATAGGTCTAATTTGGGGGAATTAGGTCTGCCTTAGCCATGTAAGACTTCATTTAGATCTTTATAGGGAAAATTAGGGCTAGTTAGGTTTAATACGTCATGTTATGGGAAAATAGTTTTGATTTTGTGCCAAATTATGTCAAATTTAAGCATATTAGGTCTGATTTGAGAAAACAAGTCTAATTTGGGGGAAATGGTTCTGATTTGGTGAGATTAGGTCTAATTTGACCAAATTAGATCTTGTTTAGGTCAACGTCGAGAAAATGTGGGGAAGTTCGGTCTAATTGGGTCATATGCAAAATTAGGTTCGTTTAGGCCAAATCATGTCAAATTTGAGTGTATTAGGTCTAATATGGGGTAAACAAGTATTATTTGAAAGAAATAACCTATTATTGGAACCATGCATGCCCAAATTAAGCATTAAAATGGATTTTGCATGTGCTTTAAATACGGTTCAGGGCATTTTTTGGAAGATTAACCATAAAGAGTGTTTGTAGTTATACCAAGGAAAGAGATATTGTCGATCTTGGCAATATTGTGATTGAAAAATTACATAGACATGATCTGCTATGGAAACAAGTGTTACCGTTAGAATCGCAAATACTTATATTTCGGTGAACTATTACCGATATTGTCAAACCGATGCAATATGCACCACTTACCCACTGATACATGGCATTATCATCGGTGTACCGCCCGATACGTCGGCATTTTGTGATACTTGAGTTGTTGCTTCTGTTTAGAGTATAAAAGTTGGTTATTTTAGACATTTTTATTTTAGATTAGGGCTCAAATAAGCCCTAACCCTAATCAAGATATGTTTACTTAATTTCTTGCATGTTTGATTATTTCGAACCCCCTCTTTATTGGCTTCTATTTTAACAAAAAGAAAGTTCATGGGATGCCCCTAAATCCTAGATCTATTCCAAAACTTAGTTATCAAGGCACCCGCCTAGGAGGCGGCACCTAGGCTTAAGGCGACACGCCTCAAACTGGGCGCCCAGTCCCATATGTGATCTAAGTTGCCGCCTGAGGCCCTTTAGGCCCAAATTAAGCCACTCAAGGTTAATTTAACATAAATTAGGTCTATATTTGATCAAGTTGAGTCATTTTATGGTTGAAATGGATCTAATTTATCCAAAATGAGGTCAAATTTGGGTAAATTAGGTTTGATTTGGGGATAACATGCCTGATTTGGGGGAAATAGGTCTAATTTGAGAGAATGAGGTCTAATTTGACCAAGTAACGCCTCATTTAGTTCAATATAGGGAAACCTAGGGCTAGTTAGATTTGATCAGGTCATGTATGCAAAATTATGTTTGATTTTAGGCCAAATTATGTCAAAATTAAATAGATTAGCTATGATTTGAGGAAACAAGATTGATTTGGGGGAAATGGGTCTGGTTTGGTGAGATTAGATCTGATTTGACCAAATTAGATCTTGTTTGGGTCAACATAGGGAAAAATTGGGGAAGTTAGGTGTGATTTGTTCATAATAAGCAAATTAGGTTTGATTTGGGCCAAATGAAGTCACATTTGGGAAAATTACGTATAAATTGGGGAAAACATGTACGATTTGGGGGAAATAGTTTTAAGTTGTGAAGAATAGGTCTGATTTGGCCAAATTTGGCCTCATTTAGATCAATATATGAAAATATTAGGCAAATTGGGTCTCATTAGGTTGTGTTATACAAAATTAGGTCTAATTTAGGCAAAATTAGGGTAAACTAGGTCAAATTTGGATCAAATGAGTACAAATTAGGCCCAGTCAGTTCTAGTTTAGGTCATGTTAGGTGTGTTTCAGCCTAAATTCTATGTTATTTTATGTAATCATGTCATAATTTAATATGAATGTAAATATCAAAAACAAACATTATTAAAAAAATACGCCCAGAAACGCCTAGGCGCCCGCCTAGACGCCTCTTCAAGAATGTGTAGAGCTAGGTTGCCTTAACAACCATGCTCCAAAATACTTAATTAATGTTATATATCACTAGGTCTATGATTATATTATGTAGATCTACTAATTTATCAATACATCTAACTAATTAGCACACTAATAACCACTACATCTACCTAAATAGCACACTAACAATTTTTATTACCATGTAATTTTATTAATTAATAGTAATAATACAAGAAGTACTATTGACAATAGGTACGCGAGTTAGATTTAGTAGAAGTAGTTCTACTAAAGACTAACATGAACATATACTAACAAAAATAGTCTAAGCAATATTTTTTATTTTTTATTTAATAAAATGTTGAAAATTGTAGCCAGACCCAAGCCCGGGTAAAGGAGGGTTGGCGGTATGTTGACAGCCAGCGAAAAAAACTGTCACCCTTCTTATGACATGGATCCTTATAAATTACAATGTTGAAAATTGAAAAATATTGTATTTTTTACATATTTGTGTGTTCATACTGTATAAGATGAAACTAGTATTTGATAACATATCACTTGTCTTTCTGATAAGTACATACCATTTTTGATAATTTTCAAATGATTTCAGACCTATTATTTTGAAAACCTTTTTTTTCAAAAAAAAATCTTTAAAAAAATATCGTGTTTGACTTTATATATAGATAAAGGTATTAAACAAATTAAATATTGTACTTGATCCTAGAATACATGAAATAAATATATTATGTTCACTTAGTGGGTTATTTATTTCATATTAGTATTGTACATTTCTAGTACCTTTGAATTACTAAATAGTATATACTAATACATCATTTGTTTTGTTGGTTTGCCTCTATCTTTTTTCAATGTTGACTTTAGAGAAGATCTCTTTGAATTCAAGAGATTTTGAGGGTGTTGGGGTCGGTCAAGCTGCAATAAAGGAAATAGATTTTGCATGGAGTCAATGCATGCATGTTCTTGGGAATTTGGGAAAGATTATTTGCAACTACTATAAGAAAACAATTGGCGAATGAGGAGTCACTAGATTCAAGCGTCACATTACTGGAGGTACAAAAATGTGGCAATGTGCTAGAAGTGCCCCCAAAGTGTTGGGGATGACTTCAAGAAGTCAATGGGTACAGAGAAAAAATAACAAAAGCTGGAGGATGTTGAAAAGGCTTATACAAATACTTTTGGGTGTTTAGACCTAAATGTCCTTCTACTTAATCGAGTGATTATACAGTATATCCTCCAAGGTGTAATACAGCGTATATAAGTTGTATGTATAGGCGGGCTCGCAGAGAATCTCGCAAAAGTGAGTGGGATAGGGAGGAGGCAACTAGGATTATGATGAGATAAAGGCCATCTAGTATAGGTGGAGGCAGTGGGGTTGCAATACATGTTCATATTGTTGACCTAGATGATGATGATCAACCCACTAAGCATAAAAGAAAGGAAGGCAACATTGATACACTTATCTGTGTTGCTAGTGCGAGATTGAAACCGATGAGCCAAAGGTTAAAAAGCTTGATGGTAGGCAAAAAAAACCTAATAGCAATGCTTATTGCGGCGCAAGAGAAGGTCGGAAAGGCAATAGGTTAGTTTTTCTTTGCTCATGGTATACCCGTCCATACATGTTGCAATTGAACTCTATCTCCATCGTATGGTAGATGTTATAGAGAGTCTGGTAGGGGCATCAAGGCTCCCACTGCATATGAATTGATGAACAAATATCTTCCCTAAGAGAAGAAAGATGTACAAACATGGATTTCAAACCATAACAATTGCGGTCTGAATATGGCGTCGCACTCGTGTGTGATGGGTGGACTAGTAGGAACAAAAACCAAATTATTAATTTTCTTGCACACCAGTAAGAAATGGTTGTGTTTCTAGACTCTATTGATGCTTCTAATGAAATCAGGAATTACAAATACATCAAGAAGCAATGAAAGCATAAATTAGGCTTTTGGAGGTTGAAAATGTGGATTAGATAGTGAATGTCATGGCTCTAACTTCAACAAGGTCAGTGATAGTATGATGAAGAGGTATGTGATCTATTGGACACCATGTGCTACCAGCTGCATAGATATAATTCTTAAGGACACAGGCACAATTGATTACATCATATATGTGACAACCAAACAAGGGTTTGATTTACATCCATTCCTTTCTGCTAATATGCAATGAGCCAACCAGAGTATTGTGGAGGCAATCTAGTAAGACTAGGGTAACTAGATTTTCAATAAATTACTTGGCCTTGCATTCATTAAAGTCCAAAAGGAAAGAACTTAGGAGGCTCTTCAATGGCGTGGAGTGGATCTCCATAAAGGAGCACAACACCCCAATTGGATGAAAGATTGAGGAATTGATTGTCAATCATGTTTTCTGGGATAAGGTTACAAAGGTCATGCCAATAACGAAACATTTTGTCAAAGTATTGAAGCTAGTAGATGGTGACAAAGTTGCAACAATGCCTTGGTTGTATCATGCAATGCAACTAATGGTGGAGAATATAATTAAGCAGCTCCTAGGTCCAATGCACAATACTTGTCAATTGTAGACAAGCGTTGAACGATATGCTTTAGCATCCACTGCATAAAGTAGGTATATAACTCAACATTTTCCTTCTAAGTGATAAGTTCTCTAACTCATAGTCTAAAATCTAAATCTTATTCCCTTATTTAGAATTCGTGACAGCTTACAATCTGAATTTGAGATTCCAATACTCACAAATTTGGGCTTAGATGCGACTCTAATGAATGTTATGAGATATATAATTATGAATTACATTTCTCGACAGATGAGGGCTTGATAGTATTAGACGGGGTATATATTTGACTAACAAATTGATTACATAACTTACATGAACATCTATATTCTTGCTTCTTCATGTCAGATAATAAAAGAAGGCAAATCGTTGTATTAGATAGGAGAAACCCTGCTCCTATAAATAGGAGAACATGGAAGCATACATGACATAAGACAACCCTAATGGGCCAAGACACAATGAGGTCCATATTACAAGGACAATATAAATAACTAATAAACGGACTCTCTAACACTCCCCCTCAAGCTGAAGTTGGGAGAATCCCAAATCAGCTTGCAGATAAAGAGTCAAACTAGAAAATAAATAGACAGAAATAAAAGGATAAACCAAGCCCATACAAAAAATTTCTCCCCCTCAATATTACATTAAAGCACTCAAACACTCAGAAACTCCCCCTCAAGTAGATACTCCAAGCAAGCAGACAAGCAGGTCATAGAAGCTTCTCGATCATCTGGAGCAAAAGATATAATAGATGATAGGCACCAAGGTCTTCATCAACGTCGTCGTAGTAGCCAGAGAGTGCTGGGTCACAGGCAGCAAAGTCCAGAGAGTGCTGGATCACAGGCAGTAGAGGTCAACGTACAAATAAAGTACGGACGGGTCAACGTGCGAAACAGAACACGGACGAGCCAGAGAGTGTTGGTACACAGTAGTAGAGAGTCGACGTCCAAACAAGGCACGGACGAGCCAGAGTGTGTTGGTACACAGTAGTAGATAGTCGACGTGCAAACAAGGCACGGACATACCAGTGAGTGCTGGCGCACAGCAGTAAAAAGTCGATGACATAGGCAGATAGGAGACCAGTAGGCAGATTAGCAAGCAAAGAAATAACTCCAGTAGACGAAGCTCCATGTAAAGTCAGCAACAAATGTCTTCATCATCTTCCCTCTTCATAAAGTATCCATCATAGTAGTAGACGTCATCAATCCAGATAGAGTCCAAGTATTCAACTTCACAGCAACAGTCGAGATAGATGATGAATAAACAATAATAGCAGCAAAATGATCCATACATCAACAATAAAGGTAGCATAAAGATCCATATAGACAGCAGCATATATATCTTCCTCATCTCTCCTCCATCTTATCTCTTCCTCTACTCTTCATCCTCTATTCTCCCCCTCACGCCAAGCACAGAAAGAGTAAAGGAGTGGTTGGCGTGGACAGTAAAAAACAATGGTAGAGGCAAAAAATTTCTATAGGCAAATAGGTGGAGGAGGCAACCGACAACACGCATGGATCTTAGAAAAACCCACGTAGGGGCAGCAGATGAAGAGAAAAACATATGCCAACATGGAGGATCAGTCACTCCACCATGAGGCACAGGCAGATAGAGAAGGAGAAGCCTTTTACGCCGTCAACGTGCCAAAACTGGAAAAACGTCGGGGCTGTCCAGAGATTGTAGCATATGTACTGCAGCAAATGTACTGTAGCGGTGGTGTTGTAGCGGTGGTACTGTAGCTGCGGTACTGTAGCATATCTACTGCAGCGGCGTACTGTAGCAGATGTACTGTAGCGTCGTACTGTAGCAGTGGGAAAAAAACAGAGGGGTTGCGGCTAGGCAATAGGCAGCAGATCTGGCGGCCGGTAGTAAGAGCGTAAAGGAAGAAGGAACAAGGCAGGGAACTAGGAAGGAATTCCCTGCGGGCAGCCAAGCACCGCCAAGGGCGGCGGCCGCCCGCAAGAGGGGGTGCTCCTTTGGTTCTTGCTCTCTCTCTCACGTAGGGTTTTGGTCCCTAGGACGGCTGCTCTGATACCATGTCATTTAATAAAAGAAGGCAAATCGTTGTATTAGATAGGAGAAACCCTGCTCCTATAAATAGGAGAACAGGGAAGCGTACATGACATAAGACAACCCTAATGGGCCAAGACACAGTGAGGCCCATATTACAAGGACAATATAAATAACTAATAAACGGACTCTCTAACACTTCATCTAAATATCCTAAATATCTTTGCAATTGTGGCAATTTTGTGAAGGCACCAGATGTTTTGGTCATCCAAATGCAATGGTTGACCTTGAGGAGTGATAATTTATCTAATTCATAGTCTAAATCTAAATCATATTCCCTTATTTCGAATTCGTGACAACTTACAATATGAATTTGAGGTTCCAATACTCAAAAAAATTGGGCTTAGATGCGACTCTAACTAATGTTGCGAGAAATATAATTAAGAAATTCATTACCTCCATAGATGAGGGCTTGATAATATTACACGAGGTATATATTGACTAAGAAATTGATTATATAACTTATATGAACATCTACAGTCTTGTTTCATCATCTAAATATCCTAAATATTTTTGCAGTTGTGCCAGTTTCGTGAAGGCACCAGATGTTGACCGAGGAGGGTGATACTTGTGAGTGGTAGGTTTTGAATGAAACGGGAGTCCCCATCTAAGAAAAGTGATTGTTTGCATCCTTTCTCAAACAACATCTACATGATGTTATGAATGAAATTTGAGCACTTCCAACTTGATACACTCAAAGAGAAGGAAGATGTTGGGGACAAACAAGTTGAGAAATCCGATCTACATTCACTACAACATGCGGTCAAGGGCTGGAGTCATACAAGATGCCAACTACAAGTGGATTTTGATGTTGTCCGCGATTCCAATGACGGTGCATACACATTTAACCCATCCAGAGATAGAAGAAGTTGTTGATTCAGAACAGAAGATCCTTTAGAGGAATGGATGAATGAGATAGGTTGTCCCATTCACAATAATCTAGATGACTGTCCAGATCCATACGTAGAAGAGCAATTCATAGCAGCTTCTGATATTAGTTGATCAAACCCCACCTGAAGGGACTTGAGTCCGCACCTAAGCATGAAAACACTGATATGGAAATCAATAGAGCAGTGTAAGAGTTGGGTAACCCAAATTCTTCTTCTTAAAAACTACATCTAGGTCCATATCTAAGTTAGGTGATGGAGGCACTAACGGAGGCGGTGGTGAGCGCTCTCCAAAATATTTATTGTTGATCCTAAGAATGGTAATCGTCCTTGTATTTCTAGGGTAGCACCTCCTCCAGCAGAAAAAAGAATATCCCATGACTGAAGAAAAAAATTCAGAGGAGGAAACTCAAATCGAGAAAGATTACAACGGTGCATTACCACATAAGGGTACACTACGACTCCTACAGTATTGATCGTAGTTGTTGAGGCGCCCCCGCCTAGGCAGCCTAGCCCCTCACCTACCTAAAATTGAAAATGGATGCCTGGGCGAACGCCTAGCACCGCCTAGGGGTGCCTAGGGGCGCCTAGGGCGCCCGAGGAGTCTAGACATTTTTTCCTGATTTTTTTTATTTTGGATAGTGTCATTACTATTTCACTTGTACATTACTATTTGGAGTGTAGATCATAAAATATACACATCAATACCTTATATATGTGATATATGTTCTATTATATAAAAATATAAATATAAAAAATATAAAAAATATCTCAACGCCTAGGCGATCTAGGCGCCCAGCTAAAACATAGCATTGCCTAGCCGCCTTGAAAACTATGGTATTGATTATTATTCTAAATTATATGGGAGCATAAGTATTTATAATTCTCAATCTCAAAATTCATTTGGTGATATGTTATTTAGCAAACACCGACACAACCCTACCCATCTCACTCTCACTATGGGTATAGGCATTCTAAATATCAAGTTCAACCACCACCACAACCATGCTAATGGCGCATGCCCACCTGGAACATATCAGTACAACTCCCTTGCGTACTCTAATGACGGTGGGCAAGAATGGAATGGTGGTCGTTCAGTTATTCCTATTTCTCCAGTTTGAATAGTTCATGTGATTGTGGCTATTCCTCAAGCTCATCAACCTTCTCGAGCTCCTCCATCCCTATCTCAAATCAAGAAAAAGTATCTCCAAGATTTACAAGAGCATTATCCAAAGATTGGGATGATGCAATTTGTTAATGATGAAGTGTATGAGGAGAACATATCTTCAAACAACCAAGCATACATAATGTACATGTTATGGCCGCAATATGTCACCTATATGAACTCAATATTGTATGGATAACCAGCATGACACTCAAAATAAAACTGATGTGAGTTGGTAGGTTACTATGTTATTCATACGTTGTATATTGTAAATTATTGCGTAAATGAGTGCATTTAAGTTTATGGATTGTACTAGTAGAATTTCCAATCTTAATTCTTACATTTTTCCATTGAACTTCTTAATCAAAATACCAAAAAGCATGACAGATTCCTTACCTCCCGCATGATGAACCACTCCCAACATACCTAATATAGAATTTTATTGCATGAAACAATGCATTTAGGTGTAGAGATTACAGCTGCAAATCTTGTTGATTAATTCATTCATTTTGGCGTCAAAACAACTAGAATTGCATATGTCTATGTTTCTGACGCTATACCGGTAAAAAGCAATTTCCAGGTTGTCAAAACATTGTCGCTGTCGGTCACCTTGTTCCTAGAGTCGTACATACTTGCATATATAACCATAAAATTGTGTATATAGGTCATTGGGTATGGTGCATGGGTGGCCGTCGACATCCTGTCCAACCCCAAGGTTTACTCTATTGCAGTGGCTCCAATGTGGCCTTCCCTTGGGAAGGGTTCCTCAAGATCAAAAAAATGTGTATATAGGGGAGGAATGTCAATGAAATCAATAGGATAATTGTTTATAGTAAAAGATAGATTAAATTTTAATGTATATAGGGCATTTATACATGTCGTAGTATCAAGGCACCCTTGTCCCCATTGTACTTTCTACCTTTTTTGTCAATAGGTGCACTTCTCTCTCTTGGACTTATACAATAGTGATCTCAAGAAATTTTAGGTTTTAACTTGTGATTGGAATTCACCATAAAAAACTTGCACTTGATATTTTATTATGTGTTGGTCAAAAGCGGTTAATTCCTTCATAAATTTGATTACATGAGGGATCTTTCTATAGGAGATGACCATGTTACAGTGTTCCATAGTAACATGCTTAGTTAAATTGTACCTCATGCAGACCCAACCATACCCATTTATTCCTTACACTCCCACTGAAGTTAGAGAGTTCAGAAAGTATATTCCCGACTTGTTACACATATTAATGAAGGAGGAATAGGCTTGAAAAAGATATGACCTATGTGCCTGCCAGTCTTTTTGGGAATCAACCAACCAAACTTCACCAACACACACCATGATATGTAACAAAATTTCAACACCAAGACGGTTGAGCTTGACGCTCATTTCTCAATCCAAGATACAGAGATCATAAAAATCACAGAGGCAGTCGTCATTTGGTCGATAGATAGAGTGCATTCTATAGTTGGACACTGACACAAGGAGAATTAGCAAGGCAACAAATGACAACCTCTCATCGTCATCATCTATGTCCCCGTGGAATCTTAGGTAAATCGATCACTCAAGATCGACGTTCCTAACTTTCTTGGTATAGGCGATCTTGATAATTTTATGATTGGCTACACAGCATTGGGGTGTCCTTCAACTGGCACCAGTTGACAAAGAATTGTCACTTTTGCTAATGCGAAGTTATGAAATATGCTCCCACTTGGTGGTAACGATTTTGCATTGTTCGTTGTCTAAACACCTAGATTGCATATAGGAGGAACAAAATCACTTCATTTTGGTCAACAACCAACAACAGTTTTGCCTCGAGCAATCTGATTTTGAGTCGAGTACAAGGTAAGTTGATGACTAAATGCACAAATTCAATGATTTGGTCTACAAATCAAAGGTTTGTCAGAATGACGCTACAAAATAGAGCCTTGTTGGGGGTCAATAAATGAAAAATGGATCATTTGGTCATCTCTAATTTAATCATTAGTATATTTGGTATTTGCCAAAATGTCTTGTGTAAATTGAGATTGCCCATCATAATAACTTCGACAATCCAAACCAACCAAGAAAAACTCAAAAAGCTTAGGAAAGATATTCAATCGGGACGACTTCTCTAAGCATGTATCATTTCATATAAGCCAGTATCTACATACCATGGTACGACAACATCCAGATTAACTAGTGGCAATGTGTCTATATTATTGTCTTACTTTCTTTGCACGCCTTGTTTGGCATCAGTATTTTACATCTACATCAATCGCTTCAATTCCAAATTACCAATTAGAAATCCTGACTCGGATTTCTTTGTTAAGGCAGTATACTACATGTGCATCAAGATGTCTTGGAGGGAGTATTAACATCCTACCTGCCGCCTAATTAAGTATGAGCTCATATGCTACTGATATCAAGAACATTCTTTGCAATTGAACTTTGTTAAACCTCCTTGATTTGATTACTCTTCTCATTCACTATCTTACTTTTTGAGGACCCAATTAAGTTGGAGCCATTTTCTAGTTAGATGTTATCCCCAAAGAACCTTCCAGGCCAAATTGGTGAAGAAATTTACTTTAGGATTTATTAAGGATAAATCATAAAAGAAGGGGTGTACTTTGACCTATGAGGCCGCCGCACAACTTATTTGCCGCCTTGAGTACTTTATTTTTGGCTCATTAGGCCAACTGATAGTTGCAGTGTTCTTTTATTGGGTCAATAATATCAAATTAATTTTTTTGTCCATGTTAGTTACCTAAATGCCATTATTATTAAGGGCTAATACCCCTTATTGTCCATTTTTTATTTGCCTAGGTTCACGCCTTAAAGAATTTGGATGTTTCGTACTATATACTAGATCTACTAGGGCAATGATAGAAATCAAAGAGATTGTAACTTAGAACCTATGTATGTAAGACTGTGTTATTCTTACTAGGATGCAAATTTCAAATTAAAATGATATAGTAACTATATACAGCCCATTTCACATGTTATAGGAACTCTACATACCCATATTAACCATTAAATTAAATTTTGCTATGTTTTATACATAGTTTAAGGAAATTTTAGGGAGATTAATCTTAAAGAGTGTGTGCAGTTGTGGATACCTATGGTTATAACTATAAAAATGTGTACATATAGGCTATTGAGTGAGGGATGGGTGACTAGCCACACTAGATCTAGCCTCAAGGTTTTATCTGTTGAGGTGGATCAAATGTGGTCCTTGCCTTGGGAAGGGTTCCTCGAAATCATGAACATGATCTCTTAATAAGTGTTTGTGAAAAGATGTTAAATCCTTAAGAGTAAAGTGAATACTTAAGGGGTCCTATATAGGCGACGACCATGTTACAATGTTCCATGGCAACATCCTTAGTAGAGTTGCACCACAAGCAGAACCTACTAGGCCCATTTATTGGAACACTCCCACTTGAGGTAAAGAGTACACATAGTGTATTCCCAACTTGTTATCGTTTGATTAAAGGAAGAATAGGCTTCATTTAGATATCGGCTATGATCTCTCCAGTCTTTCAAAAATTCAACCAAACTTCACAAACACACACCACGTTGCGCCAAGATGGGCGAGCTTCGTGCTTGTTTTGCAACCCAAGAGACAGAGATCAAAGAAATCAAAGATATGGTCGCCAATTTGGTCTACCAGATAGAACGCATTCTACAACTAAACACTAACACAATGAGAATCAGTGAGCAAACAAACGACAACCTCTCGTCGATGTCCCGTGCAACCTTAGACAGATCAATTACTTAAGATCAATGTTCCTGAGTCTGCGGCACAAGCAATCCTCATAAGTTAATGATTGGTTGCACAACATCAGGGCGTTCTTCAAATGGGGCGTCGGTTGACAAAAAGTGTAGCTGCTATTTTATTGAGGTGAAGTTGTGAGGTACGCTCAGGTGTGGTAGAAAGATATGTGAGTTCATCATGTAAATACTTGGATCGAATGAAGGTGGATATAGAATACTTCCTCCTTTGTCTCAAATACAAGCAATAGCTATCCCTCAAGCAACCTGGTTTGGAGCAGGGTGTGAGCTAAGTTGACAAGTACACGTACAAATCAACGATTTAGTCTACAAATCAGAGGTTTATTAAAATAACACTATAATGATCACGATGTCCTCCATGGTCTCTTTACCTAGCTGCCACTCGTTAGCTACTTCACGGATCTCAAGCATGGACGACATTATACATGTTGCAACCCTGGTAAAGCATGAGTGGATGCGTCAAAATTCCACCTTACAGCTCACTCGGTTCTGTAATACTGCATTTACCCCAACCATTGGCACTACATCCATCATGTGATCCACTCGTGTCCTCGTCAAAGACTGTGTCAGATTGTCAGTCCATACCAAGGTTCAATTCTTTTTGTGTTAGGGCTATGGACAACATATGAACGGTTAGTGTCGCAGTTATGTGCGACATCTACAACCAAGAGAAAGAATGATGAGGAGTACAAGGACTGGCATCCATGCAGCGAGCGCAGCAATATGAGGAGTACTTGTCTAGGCGGCTAGGCGGTACTTCCCACCCAAGGGAAGCCCAGGGGGGCTAGGCGAGAGCCCAAGTGTTTCCATGCGTTTTTCATATTTGCTTATATTTTACATGTATATAAATGATTGCGTATACATTTAGCTATACTCCAATATATACATCACTATATACATTTCCATTAGTTATCCCTAAGCTTTATCAATCATAACTTCACTTGCATCACATGTGCCATGACCTAAGCTAGACTCGTTCGGCCTTAATTTGACCTATCATTCTCTAAATTGGACCTAATTTAACTTAATATGCCCTGATTTGGCCTAAGTTAGACCTGTTTTGCGATAACATGACCTTATAAGACGTGACTTCCCCTAGTTGTCCTACCTTGACCTGAGTGAGCCCCAATTTGGCAACATCAGACCTAATTCTCTAATGGGACATGATTTCCCAAATCAGACCAATTCCTCACCCCAAATCAGACCTAATCTACCCAAATTAGATCTGATTTGGCCTAAATCAGATCTATTTCTTCCCTAAAATAACTAAACTTGATCTAATTGGACCAAATTCAGATCTAATCCATGCTAATTTGGTCTTGAAGGTTCTTAATTTGGGCCTAAAAGCCCTTAGGTATCCACTTCATTTATCTAAAAGCCTAGGCGTTCAGTTTAAGGTGGTCCATCTAGAGCCTAAGGGGCCTAGGTGCGCCTAGGCAGGAGCCTGGATAACTATGGTTCAAGAGACCTACGAGGATCTAAACCCCATTTAAGGCAATTTAAGTTTCCACCGACTTGCTAGAGGCTCGTCTTTCTCAGTGGAGGGAGCTAGTATAGGACAGTCTAGCATCATTGGATCTACATCAAGCTTGGTGAGAGTCTAACCAATCTGTAAGCAAGTCAATTAATGTTTTGTGCCAGTTTGCAAGATTTTTGTTGTTTGTGGGGTCTAGTTGATACTCCATGGACTTGTTCACAAGTTTAAGTTTGGTTAGCTTAATTAAATTTATGATTAGTTGATAATTGATAACCATGTGATTAGTCACAATTTTTGCAATAAGAAATTTCATTTCCTACTATAGATATTTGTGTTAGGGTATGTGTCCTAACAAAATGTTTGATTAAGAAATTAAATTCTAAGAAATTCGTTCACCATGAATAAATTTACCAAATAAGAATAAAATGGTTAAAGTGGAAGAAAATTGTTGCTTAGGCCCCAAAAACCTAGCCACGCACTCGCACCCATATTCTGCAACTATGCCTTAGTGGCATGAGAGAGGCAACCTAAGCCAATAGGTGATTCACTTGTTGTCATCCCAACAAACACAAGGGATATTGTTTATAATCGCAAAGAAGATCATCGTTGCTTATAAAATTCAGAGTTGGCACATCCAACAAGATATAGGATGTCTTCATCGTCATACTCATACTCCATGAGGATCTTTGACTCAAAAAACTTCATTAGGCAGTTTTAGGCCTGAATAGCACTACTGTCAAGCTACATAACCATAGTTATCAAAACTGAACCGAACCGGGAACCGATGCCTATACCGGTTCGGTTTGGCCCCAAACCTAGAAATCCCTTTGAACCGGTCTGGTTTTTACTGAACCGGCCGAGTCTGACTGACCAATGATTTGCTGTATTTTTTGCTGAATTTTGTTGTTGCTGCAGGTACATTCTATACCCTCCTCTTTTCCCTATTCCTCCTCTTCCTTATCTTCCTCATCCTCCTTTTCATGTTATTTCAATTGTTTGTTGTAGCATTTGCTTCTGTTTTTGTTGCTACTTGATGCTGCCTTCTTTTGTTGTATTAATCCTCTTGCAATTGCTCCGGTACCTCTCTTCTTCTTCATCTAGTCCCCTAGTAATTTCCATATAGTTAAAATATTCTACAGTGACTATACAAAAGCCTAGTGCTACTGTCTATATTTATATTCCTATAAGGTTTCCAATATCCTTATGCCAATTATACCGTGGTATCTCCTCGGGTTAATGAAAATTTATTTGAATACTTAATAATTTCACACGGGAAATGCACTTTCAAATTGAATTATTGTCATTTTCATGCTAGTATTTGATATACTCCTAGATTTGTTTACTTTTTCCTTAACTTTTCACATATTATAAAGTTATAAAAATAATTTATGGTGTTATAAAAATAATTTATGGTGTCATGCTGACGTCACCGGTTGAACCGGTGAACCGAGAACCAGAAGCCTCACCGGTTCACTCACCGGTTCGGTTCTGACAACCTTGCATAAAACCTAAGAGTACCTCTATGGTACAATCAACTATATGATCAGTTATCATACGGCCACCCCAAGTGTGTCGAGGAGACTAAAACCAGAATGACTTACATGCTTGCTTTCAATGAAGTAGCAGCAAACAGCCTATACTATTATTATCTCCGACTCATATGCTTCATTTGGAAACATGATCAATCAGATTGATGTTGACTGAACACTATAGTTCCAGGGTTATGTCTTGTGGTGGGGAAATGACAACCTGCCATCTCTGTCCCTGAATTTTTAACTAGAAAAGGCAGCGTCAAGCAATCGGTTGTTTAGGCAGCATCTGCCGTGCTCCCCGTGACCAGCAAAAGCCATCCGGTCACTGGCAGACATGTTGCCAAACGCGACAATAGGAGCCACCCTTTGTATTCAGAAAAAGGAAGCCTGGTTGAAATCAAGATCATCTCCCACCATGTTGGTTAAAGAAAAAACTACCAGTGTGATCAGTTAATGGTGGGATGGCAGTGCCGTCATGTTTTAGGGTCCCATTATAAATGAAACAACCAAGAGTATCTTAATTTGTGTGTGACATTTCAATCAATAAAATACTTCTAATAATCTAGTCAGACAATAATATTGTATCGAAGAATCAGCATTGGTTTAGGCTAAAAGTCTCACCTAATTTAGGGGGAAATTGTAGTTCCATTGAGTTTCAGTTTCAGCTTGTGGCGAAGTGACCAACTTGACCGAGCCATCAGCTGTAGCAGGCCGTTTGGAAGTAATATACACAGTAGCCACCTCATGATGGGCACTCAAACACCCATCATACGATTCCAGAAGATATTATTCATGTTAAATTTCAAAACCAAAATTATTCCTATCTAACACGTTTGACTTTCTTTACTGGCGAGAATACACGGGTTCTCTCTTCTCTGGAAAGAGGCATAACGGACACTCAAACAACTCCGAGATTATTCCTGAACTGTTTTACACTCAGCTGACCTACTCAATGTTAGCTATAGATTCACTTTATGCGCATTAAATACCCTCTCAAGAGGAATTTAGGTGACTGCCCTCAGAGATTGCATTCTTAAAAATGAATGTAGTTGCCTTAACAAATAATGTTTTGTGCTGACAAATGTGGTTTTGTCAGGGCTAGCAGGCTTTCCCTCTGTTAAGGTATAAGTTAAGACTCAGAAGTGACATTCATGTCAAATCAATAGTCTCAATTGGCCAAAACATTCAGCCAAGTTACCTGGTCTTCCTCAAACCATCGTCTCTGACCCATGTGATGGAATTATGGCTTAATGATCGTGGAAACTTGCACCGCAAACTAATGCGGGATTATAATATTTTTACTAAATATCTTAAGTCCAAATTGCAAAACTCCAAATATACACACCAAGTAATTCATGAAAAAAAAAATCATAAATGTTCGAACTTCAGCCAATCGAATGCTTACAGAGGTCTGGTTCTTCTTGGTTCCATACAAGTTTGTCAATTCTTTAAGTCTATTAGATCTGTTCTCCTTTGTAACAGGATTAGCACTTGCTTCCTCAAGAAGCTCATTGTCCATATACTTCACACCTTTGACTCTTGCTTCAAGTCTAAATATCTGCATACAGATGTTAAATCAGAATTTATTGAGAACAGTCCTAGAATAAAATGAACATATGACAATTGAAACATGTTCATCTGAAAATGGAATATGGAAAAACGTCTACAATGTAGATATAGAAGGTATATCAACCAATAATGGCTAACCAGGGAGATAGCATGCCATGGGCATGATTCGTAGACCAAGCAAACCGATTCGTAAAAACTGATGAACAATTCAATTTAAGTCTAGATACCAGTCAATACAGATACCAGTTAATAATTGCGCAGTTTACCAACAGAGAGTAAAGTACCCAGAATTGTAAGGTGGATAATACGGGAGGGTGATATCTGTAGGGGAGGGTGTTTAAGGTTTTAGTACCCTGTTTTCTGGTCGTAAAGAAAAACTGGAGGGAACAAAAATAACAAAACACAGACGCCTTGAGGAAGGAGCTTTGGCGCTTGCCCATTGCCTTAGAAAGTACAAGACTTTTTGTTATAAACAGCCATTAATAGGAACAGGAGAAAAAACGGGAACGCATAAACCTTATTCGCGGCGATTGGCACGATCTTGAGTGTATGTGTTTCCTTATCCAGTACCCCGAGCATGTACGTGCACAGCTGAGGCCCCGCCGCCGCCTCGCCGGCGTAATTATTCCCGACGAAGTCAACATTCGAGCCCTCCGGCCTCACGACGAGCTGCGTCCTGGAAGGGTACTTGTTGTGGTGGTACACATCGACCTCGTGGCGCCGCTTCCTGTTCTTCTTCTTCGTTGGGTCATAGCCCGAGGGGAAGTAACCGAGGAAAGGGGCCGCCTTGCCGTCGGCTTCGGCGACGTACTCCACCTCGACTTCCGTCATATTGGCCGACTTCCGTTTCCCCATTGACGTAAGCGCTGTCGGCGGCGAGAAATGCTAAGCAGGCAGCAGGGGAGGCCGCGGCGTCCTACCTGGTTGACGCTGAAGGCTGTTCGGTCACTTGCCCCGCCCTTCACGGGTCGGTTTACTCTTTTGCTTCTTTTTCCGTTGCTTTTAATTCTACAGCGCAGCGATCCCACAGGGCCACAGCGCGGCCTTGGAGCGTTCCTATTCTTCTACCTTGGAGAGGAAACAGCGGTCACCTGATGTAGCTTAGTTCCTCCGACTTAGATTTGGGTTCAGGCGGAAGGAATAATAGGGTTTAGTGCCGCGCCGACGCCCTAATGAGGCACAAGATTTACATAGATTGGGTGAAAACCAAAATACTCTGTCCATGAAATGGGGAACTAGAGTTAAACTTCTTACTACCTTATGAATAAAACAAGACGACATATGTGTCTACATGCTATTCCAACTATTCCAACTATGTATGTGTGAGCTTCATGGTTTGTTTGAGCTGATGTGATTATTATATTATATAGATGAACTTCTACTCTTTATAAATAAGACTAGCAAAGAGGACGTGCTAAGCACCTATATTGCTAATAAATAGAAGATTAATTTATATCTCAAACATTCTTTAATCGCGGCTATATATATACATAAATGTCACGCATCTGTATATTAAAAAATGGAACACATATTGAAATTATGTTATTTATATGTTCTTGAACCTTTAGCCTGTGTTTGGTATGGGACTCAAACCTGGTTTAGCCCTGTCTTTATGTGCCAACCCCGCCAAACAAGAGAGGGATTGAGATTGGTTTCTGTTTGGTTCGCAACCTAAAAAAAAACCCCATTTCGGGATAACGGAACCCACAAACCCGGGCTAGCCTAGTCCCACGAGGGGCAGGATTCTGGTTCATAACCCGATTTCCACGATCTGGCTCACCCTTCCCCTGACGTTGGCATCGCCCCTGACACCTCCCCCCCTTCGCCTTTCCCCTCTCCCTCTTTTGCTCTCTGTGCTCTCTGCTCTCTCTTCTGGTCTCCCGAGCCAGAGACCTCGACGTTGTTACTCTGGGAGTTAAAGCTGCAGTAGGCCATCGTTTCCATAGGCGAGTCAATGGCAGGCCAGTCAATCAAGCCGACGGAGGGGTCTGCAATCGTCGAGCTACACCGTCAGTCTAGGCGGTTAGAATCGGGCATCCTGACTTGTCTCCCATCAAAGCCCCCCTTCTCACTGTGTGCAAGCCCAGTAAACCCTAGCAAAGGCAAGCGTTGTCGCGGCTGATATATAGTGTGGCGATTCATCTCTGATATCCTCCCTGCTCACCTTCGCATCCTCCACAAAATCTTGTCTGAAGTCGTCGTTGCCGAGCCCATGTACTCAGAAGTCGCCCAGCTGCTTGAGAGGTATGTCTTCTCTTCTTCGCCGACCATCTCTAGCATCCAGTAGTATTAGTTTGTCCACCCCCATCTCCATGTTCATCCGTCCCCATCTCCCTCTTCGTTGACTAGATATCTACTACTTTTCTTGGGAACCTAGTATATACTTCTTCAGATAAATGTCCCTTGGTATATATCTGCTACTTTTCCTGATGAATATGTAGTCGTTCCCATATTCCTTGATTTGAAATTGCCCCTTGTGGCACCATAGCCGACACATATACCAACAAGGTCCCATTTCTTCGTACAGTCATACTCATCGACTATAGGTTGTCCATAATTATCAAGCATCAATTTTCCACACCAAAATTATTTTTATATTGGTTATAAATGTGCTTGAGTCGTATAACTATGCATTTATAGAATGATACAATGTATCGTTACTGTGTTAATAAATGATCTAGCATAATGCTTCAAATCCACATCTATATGCAATCTCTATGTATTGAAATATGCAACACTGAAGGGAATGTTGATCCGTGGACTTGGTTTGAAGACAATGGTTTATGGATTCCTCCCCTATTGCTGAAGATGAATCTTGCTCATGAAATTAAAAAAAAACACTCCTCAAATTAAGTTGATTCACAGTCAATTGAGATATTTTCTATTATTGGAAATGGGGGCCTAGGAATAGCTGGTATCTTTGATATTTTTTCCTATGTCTTGTCTTTTTTAGTAATTTCTAAAAGCATTTCTATACTTGGTGAAGTAAAATTTACTTGATGTTGCATATACACACTGCAATTTATAGCATGTGTTTGTCATTAATCTATATGGGCATAACTTCAACAGTCAAACTTTCAATCATATTTGATCACACTCATGTACCCTATCTCCTAGGCCATTTCCACTCCTTGGATCATGCTCTGACACTTTGCCTTTAAAGCAAAGAATTACCTGGCATGTTTACTAACTATGGCCATTTCCTTCAATGTATAGTAGATATCTAATTGGATTCCGTGTAAGCGCTTAACTATGTAGTTTCTATGTTCTAATTTTGAACATATATTGTTTTATACACCAAAAGGGTAACTAATCACATCATATAATCAATTGTTCTTTTATGCAAGTAGTTTGATGGTGAAATTCATATCTACTTATCTTGAAATTTGCCTACTATTTTTTCACTAAACAGACTACTTTTGGTGTGGTTGGACTGGATCCCTCCTCATACAAAACATTGATAATATGCCCCTCGAGAAATGGGCTTAATTGTTAAGATTGTATCTTCAATCTGTCTGATCTTTACAGCCTCAAATATCCATCAGACATAGAGCTTACCCAATCATATGATATCAAAGTATAGTGTCTCATAAATAAGGTCAAGCCATGAATTTAACATCATAAGTATGCCCTACGGAGCAGCTTCAGTGTCTATATAATAAATGCTAACAAAATGCCTCATCCCGTTTAGGCAAAAAATTTATTACAATTTAAACGATTTCTCTATAGAGAGGGGCTACAAAATGTAGTAATTTATACCATTACAATGGATATAAATTGTTTAATATGGAGACGATATGGAGAAAGAGGAGGGATACATAGATATAAAAATGTAGTAATCTAATGTTGACTCAGGCAGCCACTATGTATATGATCTTCCTATACATATCAATTTTAATGTTGACTTAGGCAGCCACTATGTATATGACTCAGGCAGCCACTATTTCTCTAATTAATTATACATATCAATTGTTGCATTCTCTATAAATATCAATTGCAAATCTATGTATATGATCTTCCTGTAGGGAGGTGAAATAAGAGAAGTTTTTGTAATTAGGTATTAATAAGATATTGCTACCTTGATGCTTTTATTTTTTTCTTTTGCTCTAAGGTATTCATCCTAATGGCTATATACTAGTGATTTAATGGAAATATGTATATTGATTTCCTACTTTACTAAGTAACAAGGTATTTCTCAAACAACTATATTCTCAACTATTCATGCCAGAATATTTTTCAGTTCACTTGAACAGTGAAATCCAAAATTTAATTGTAGTAGTATTCATGTGAATCACTTACATTGGTCATTTTCTAGTAGATAGTTTCATAACAAGTAATTCCCATTGGTACAAAAAGGATACTTTTATGCACATTTATTTTAGGCTTATTTTGCACTATAATCACTTATGTTGTCATTTTGTACCAAGATAGTGTGGATAGACACTTCTTAAGACTCAACGGTCTTATGTACCTTTAGAGTACCTCTTTCATGAAAAGCTCATATTTTCTTTCCTCTGGTCATTTTCTGGATTTTATGCTTCCTCCCATTCATCAATTTTGTCACGAACAACCCGCTTGTTCCTTCCAAGTTTTCTCCTCTAATCATCATCAATTTCAGCAGATTGTAATTTCATGTTAATTTTCATTTGATGGATCATAGTCTAAATTATCTGTAGAAATATTATGAATAAGATGTACGCCCACTTTCTATATTTCACACTCTAAATGTTACGACCCCACCTCCCGATAACCCCCACTTAAGGGAGACCGAGAGGTCGAAGTCGCACACATAAATTCCGGATCACGGTTCAGCAATTAATTGATAACAATTAATAAATTCTAATATACTAACTGAAAAGCTGTAATAAATAAAACTTTTGCATACCTTTGAAAATTTGGAATACTAGTACTTCTATCCAGAATTCCGTCTAACTAACTAATCCTCCTTGGACTTTAATTAGTAAATTCCACAATATGACAAATTACTGTTTGTCCTTTTTGTTTTGTACCTAAAACGCCGACAAACAAAACGTCGGTCAGCCAAAGCTGGTATGAGGGGGAATTCACTAATCGTACAATTATCCATAACAATTATTGCATCCAATTATCAATTAACAAACAATATTACGTTTTAAGTATAACTACGTGATCCATGTGTACCCTATCCCCTGCGTTGTCCCTGCAGTGAACCTGGATACTACCTCCCTTATGGTAGATTCCCATTTTACCCCTCATGACTCCACCTAATAGGTGAATCAATTTCTAGGGCTGAGTCACATGGCACTACCCGTGGGTAGCCCACTCCTTAACTCATGGTATGCTAAGAGTCTCATGGCACTACACATGTGTAGCCCAATTTCTGACTCATGATACCCTAGACCTTGCTCTAGGATATCCTTAGCCTTGACATAGCCACATGGGTGGACTCGGATCTAGCTAGTCATACATCTATAATCATTATGATAGCCATAGTCACTTTATAAAGATAGGATTTAAATCATCCAACAGTTATTTCACACATTCGAGGAAACATCGGTAAAACCTCGGAAAACTAAGCGGTATAGCCATAAGCGTAACCACATACCTCTTATTGCAGTCTCAGATATAGAATGAAAGAGAATAGCCAACTTAAGCAAGCAAAGGCAAAGAAACCCTGAAAATAAAAGTACAATTTACTTTTATTAAATTTTATCCAACATCATTATATCCCTTAGGGTTTCTATCCAATTTTAGGGTTTTCTTGAAAGTTAGGGTTTTGCTTTCAATTTCAATTGCTATGAACCCTAATTCATCAAATTCCCTTAAAACCCTTAAATCACTTCCTTTTAATATTCCTAACAATTTTAGGATCATAATGTAACGAATTACTGGAATAACAAGGTTCCCTTTTTCTTTAATCCTAAATTAGGGTTTTCATGTACATTATCTCTCCTTTTGGACATAAACCCTAATTTAGGCATATTGGTATTCAAAAAAAAATTAAAACTTCATATTATAACTAAACAGGCTAATATCCTTCTATTCAACCCATTGAGTTTACAAAGAACACCCTTTATAGATTTTTAGGGTTTCACATAATTTAAATATATTTTACTAGCAAATTAAAGCACTTTTGAGAACGAACTGTAATTAGGTGTTCTAAACATTTTTAACAAATTCCTTGTAATTTTCTACTCAACTTTCATATATCACTTTTCTCAATCCGAGATTCCTAGCAACCTCTATGATTTTTGCAAGAAATTCTTATTTTCTGAATTATTCGTTAGAAAGAAATATTTACCCGATTTTCCTAGGTCGTCGGATCGGTGCGCCCGGGATCACCTTTGGATCTGACGCTCAGCGTCGCCCGCCCCCACTAACTAAGTGGCGCGCTCCGCCGATTGATTGCAGTCGCTGGATCACGATCCAACGCTCAAAGCCGCGCGCGCCTTGTTCTTTAGCCGATCTCTTCTCCTCCGTTGGATTGCTGTGAGCACACGCTGAACCCTAATCGAACGGCAGCTGTACGTCTCCTCCTTCCTTTAGAACGCGGCGGCGCCACGGCTGCAAGCTCGCCTGAGCACAAGCAATTAGGAGGGAGAAAGGGTCTCCAGGGTTCAAAAGCGGCCGTCGGGGTGCGTTAGGGTGAGGGAAACCACCCTAGGCCTATTTATAGGCTAGGGGAAAGTCTCTCTAGTGTTTCTGACCTCGCCGCCATCCCTGGTTCTTGCTCGTTTGGGCGTTTTGGATATACGCCGCCAAAGATGGCAAAACCGGGGTCCACTCTCTTCGTCTGAGTCTCCCGAACCTATTGGGATCAAAACCATAAGCGCAGATGCGCTGTAACAATCGGAAAGCCAAGGGGAAAATCCCCTGTATATGCGTTGTGTCCGAGTTCCTTTGGGACTCTGGGCGATCAGCCCGATCCGTTGGATTTAGATCCAACGTTTAATATTATCCGCGTTCAAAACCAAAAGGAAAGAATTCCTTAAATTTCCAAGGAAACTCTATTTTTAGGAATTAATTTGGAAAATTAAGAACTCCTAATCCATAAGCCCTTTTGGCCTCAATTTTTAAAGGAAAGTCGTTCATATGTTTATCTCCAATTGTGCAAAAATAGGAGTTATTATCCAAGGAAACGTGCCCCTTTATTCCAGTTTCACATTATCCCCTATTTAATGGCATTTCCCACATATTCTTCATTTCCTTGGCTATTATTCTATTTACTTGGGTTCCTTGAACCCCAAGGATCTTTTATAGTACGAAAACTTATTATGGGAAATTATTTTCTAGCCTTTTTATCACTTTCAACTATTATCTTATATTATTCCATTATTCCCTTATATTCTTTTATTACATGGAATTCCCTTTTTCATTTCTTTTCATTTTTCTCTCAAATGGGCTTAATGGCCTGTAAGGCCCATCAAGAAAGCATGCAAGGCCATTAGAAACAAAATTCATGTAAAAACAACCATGAAATCACATATTGGTCTTATATATTCATTTAAAAGAGATTTACAAATCTCATTACATGTATTGAAAAATGAGGTTATAACATCCTCCCCTCCTTATAGGAATTTTGCCCTCAAAATTCAACAATCAAACAAACAAATTTGGATATGCCTTTTCCATGTCCGTCTTCAGCTCCCATGTGGCCTCATCCTCTCCATGGTGCTTCCATAGAACCTTTACCATCTCTATATTCTTATTTCTGAGCTCTTTTACCTTGGTATCTAGAATCTGCAAAGGCAACTCAGGATAAGACAGCTTTCCTTGAAGCTCAATTGGTTCAATGCTCAGCACATGGCTTGGATCTTGCACATATCGCTTCAGATTGGACACGTGGAACACATCATGCATCATACTGTATTGAGGGGGTAACACCAAACGATATGCGGCTTCACCAATCCGTTCTAATACTTCAAACGGACCCACGTATCGGGGACTCAACTTTCCTCTATTTTTAGCTATAGCTCGGAGCGGTCGGATTTTTAGAAAAACATGTTCTCCCACAGCGAAATGCACATCAGTCCGCTTCGCATCAGCATACGACTTCTGTCTGTCTTGGGCTCTCTTTAGCCTTTGCCTGATTAAAGCGACTTTATCAGCATACACTTGGAGTTCCTCTGACCTCAATAAGGTCCTTTCACCAACTTCATCCCAGTGAAGTGGTGACCGACACGGTCTCCCATACAGAGCTTCATATGGAGGCATCCCGATACTGGCTTGGTAACTATTATTGTAGGCAAACTCAGCTAAAGGCAGATACTGCTCCCATGATCCACCCCAATCGAGCACACAAGCTCGCAGCAGATCCTCTAAGGTCTGAATCGTCCTTTCTGACTGACCATCTGTCTGGGGGTGATAGGCGGTACTGAACTTTAACCTTGTTCCTAGTTCCTCTTGAACCTGCTTCCACAACTTGGAAGTAAACTTTGGGTCTCTATCGGAAATGATGGAACCAGGTACGCCATGCAAGCGTACTATCTCTCTGATATACAGCTCAGCTAAATCGGACACCTTGGCAGTGGTCTTTAAGGCAAGGAAGTGTGCTGACTTGGTAAGGCGATCTACCACGACCCATATCGCATCATGACCTTTCTTGGTCCGGGGTAGACCCACCACGAAATCCATGGTGATCTGCTCCCATTTCCACTCTGGAATCTCTATAGACTGCAAAAGTCCGCCGGGTCGTTGGTGTTCAGCCTTCACCATTTGACACGTAAGACAACTGGCTACATAAGCTGCAATGTCTCTTTTCATCCCTGGCCACCAGAAAAACCTCTGCATGTCCTTAAACATCTTCGTAGTCCCTGGGTGTACCGTGTACTTAGAACCATGAGCCTCTTGTAAGATACGTTCCTTCAGTGGTGAGTCTTCAGGAACCCATATACGATTCTCACATCTGATTCCTCCATCTACTCCCAAAGAAAGTCGAGTCTGAGGCTTCTGCATCAAGCCTTTCATCTTGTCAAGTCCTCCACTGGCCAACTGTGTTGTGACAATTTCACTTAGTAATTAAGACTGTATCTGGATATTGGCCAAACGAACTCGATCATCTAACGTTTGAGGTGACCATTCTACCAATTCTTCTAAGCTCTTCCACTGACTAGACAAAACAGTTGCATACCTGAGCTGCTTTCGACTTAAGGCATCTGCCATGACGTTCGCCTTTCCCGGATGATAGGCAATGGTGAAGTCGTAATCTTTCATATACTCCATCCATCGTCATTGTCGTAGATTCAAGTCTTTTTGCGTCAGAAGATACTTTAGGCTCTTATGGTCAGTGAAGATCTCAAAAGTGGCACCATATAGATAATGTCGCCAAATCTTCAAAGCATGAATGATGGCAGCTAACTCCAGGTCATGCGTCGGGTAATTCACCTCGTTTGGCTTGAGCTGTCGGGAGGCATATGCAACCACGTGCCGATTCTGTTCCAACACACAGCCAAGTCCCATCTTTGATGCGTCGGTGAAGATCATGAAACCCTCATTGCCTGAAGGTAATGCCAATATTGGTGCAGTGGTCAACTTCTCTTTCAGCTCCTGGAAACGAGCCTCACAGACATCGGTCCATACAAATTTCACATCTTTCCGAGTCAACATAGTCAGAGGCAAGGCGGTCTTTGAGAAATCCGCGATGAACCGCCGATAATATCCTGCCAACCCCAAGAAGCTTCGTATCTCGGAGGGGTTCTTCGGTGCCGGCCAGTCTCGAACTGCTGACACTTTAGCTGGATCTACGGCGATCGTTCCTCCCGAGATGATGTGTCCAAGGAACATGACTCGGTCTATCCAAAACTCACATTTAGAGAATTTCCCATAGAACTTCTGCTTTCTCAAGATATCAAGGACCCTACTTAGGTGGTCTCGGTGTTGATCTAGGTCATCAGAATAAACCAGTATGTCATCTATGAACACTATGACAAACGAGTCAAGGAAGGGTTGAAACACACTGTTCATAAGGTTCATGAACACACTAGGCGCATTGGACAACCCAAAAGGCATAACCACGAACTCATAATGGCCATACCGGGTCCTGAAAGCGGTTTTTGGGATATCCTCACTTCTGACTCTCAACTGGTGGTAACCCGATCTCAAATCGATCTTGGAAAAGACTCGAGCCGACTTCAACTGGTCAAACAAGTCATCTATCCGGGGTGAAGGGTATTTGTTCTTAATGGTAGCTTGGTTGATCATCCGGTAGTCTATGCACATTCGGAGCGAACCATCCTTTTTCTTTACAAAAAGAACCGGCGCTCCCCATGGTGATGTGCTAGGGCGGATAAAACCCTTGTCCAACAATTCCTGCAATTACTTCTTTAGCTCAAGCAACTCAGCAGGGGCCATCCTATAGGGTGCTCGAGAAATAGGGTTTGTACCGGGAGCTAGCTCTATTGAAAAATCTACCTCTCTCTCGGGTGGTATCCCAGGTAGATCATCGGAGAAAACATCTGCATAGCTTCGGACTACCTCTATTTCCCCTAAGGGTTGTACCTTGGGTTCTGGCTCGGTGACTACTGCTAAGAAAGCTTGACATCCTTTACTCATCATTTGTTCTGCCTTCAAAGCCGACACATACGGGCTGGTGGTGGCATCCTTCCTACCCCTAATGACAAAAGGTGGGTGACCTGGTCTCTTAATGATCACTTTCTTCTCCCTACAGTCAATATTGGCCCTATAGGTATAAAGCCAATCCATGCCAATGATTACATCAAAATCATTCATGTCAAGAAGGATAAAATCTGTAGGAAACTCTTGATCTCGATATTTCACAGGTATCACCGGAGTTTTCAAAAGGGAAGTAAAGATCCGACCACTCGGGGTTGTAACATCTAAGACATAACCTAGATCCTTGATATCCAAACAAAGCATAGTTGCAAGATTTCTCGAAATGAAAGTATTAGTAGATCCAGAGTCAAATAAAGCTTTTACATTATGTCCCATAACTTCAAGCATGCCTACATTGTTTTTCATCATGCATTAATTCATTACATGCTTAATCTTAAAACATAAAAGAAAACTCTAAGGGTTATTACCCTCGATCAACCGATTTGCATTTGCCTGAGCCTCCTCATTGTCAATGGCAAACACCCGAGCTTGCCTTCTTTCTCCTGCAGGTGGGGCTACAGCTATAGGTGGAGCTGCCACAGGTGGTGCCACTGCTGGTGGGGCTGCCACAGGTCCTTGTCCTCTGGGCTCTGGCATAGGACAGACAGATTGCATATGTCCTTCTTGGTGGCAACGAAAGCAAGTCTTCTTCTTGTAGCGACATTCACCGGCGTGACCCTTCCCACAGGTGCGGCAAAGGGGTCGGTTGTTCTCCTGACGAGGTTTCCCTTTTCCTCCATGTTTACCTTTGGCTTGATGACGTCCTGGACCCTTCTTGTGGTTGTTTCTCGGGCCTTGGGCTCCTTCAGTGAAACCCAAGTACCCCTTGGGTGGAAACGGGGCAGGCATCACGGTCCTCTCCATGTCTAAAGCAGTGTTGTAGGCTTCAGCGAAAGTTCTTGGCTTGCTTGCCATCACATGGGGCCTGATGGCAGGGTGAAGGTGCTCTATGAAGTGATCCACCCTTCTTTCTTCATCCATCTTGTACCCAAAACGTTCCAGGATCCGGAACTTACGCCCAAAGTCTGCCACAGAAGAGTTTCCTTGGGTCATGTTGGTGAACTCCCTTTCCTTTTCCTTCTTAGCTGAGACTGGGACGAATCTGGCGGTGAAGATTGTCTTGAAATCGGCCCATGCCATGGGCTCCTCTGTCAAGTCTCTGCCAGTGATGTGGGTTTCCCACCATATCTTAGCTGCCCCTTCTAAGAGATGTGCAGCAAAGAGGACCTTCTTGCCTGGTTGAACTTCAAGCATGCGGAATCCATTCTCGGCTGCAAGCAGCCAAGCTTCTGCTTTGTCGACCACCTCTATCTTGTCTTCTCCCCAGAACTTCTCGATATTCAGCTTGACAAAGTCTAGGATGGTGGCTCCCACACGTGGACGAACAGGGTGTGGTTCACCATTCTCAGCTCTAGCTATGTCTCGGAGGGCCAAAGCATTAATGGCCTCTGTCAACTTCCTATGTTGCTCTAACCACAAGGTATCAGGGGTATGGATCATCATGGTGGGTTCTGAATCATCGACTGGGTCCTCATCCATCTGGGCTTCTTCCTCATACACATGCTGCTCTTCATATCCTTGGTCTTCTTCTTGGTTCAGGTTACTAAATGGTACCGGGTCAGGGTCAGGGACTTCTTGAGTGACTTCCTCAGGCCTCTTCCTCTTCTTAGAGGATCCACCTTCATGGTTCCTATTCCTCTTTTCAGAAGACTCCTTTACTTTACGGGGAGGCCAAACACTCCTAGCCGGTTTTCCGGAGCCCTCAAGGATAGCAACAGTCTTTGTACGAGCCATCTACATAAGTATAACAAACAGATCTTTAGTTTATCATTAAACTAATTATACTTATGTCAGTGATATCTCATTACGTATCTTTTATTAATTTGATGGATAATTCCTTAATCCTTAACTTATTTGCCCATACCACATGAGGGTGGTGGGGAAGAGAGAGAAATCCCTAACTCTTAAGTCCGTAATAGAAATTGTGATGAGAAGGGATGAATAAGAGGAGAAGATCCTAAAGGTATCTTATTTCGATTCAAATCCTAGGACATCGGCCAGGCAGTCACACATTCCGGGAGTCCTCGTATTCCGACTAGCGGTGCGGAGGAAAATTTTGCCAGCCCCCGGAAGTGATCCTTTTCTAGACACCTCAGTCTTTCGGAAAATCCTCTAATAACTCCCTTGGGTTCTATGGAGGTTGTAAAATTTAATAATTATTAACAATTAAGTGGAGAACCATGGCTCTGATACCAAATGTTACGACCCCACCTCCCGATAACCCCCACTTAAGGGAGACCGAGAGGTCGAAGTCGCACACATAAATTCTGGATCACGGTTCAGCAATTAATTGATAACAATTAATAAATTCTACTATACTAACTGAAAAGTTGTAATAAATAAAACTTTTGCATACCTTTGAAAATTTGGAATACTAGTACTTCTATCCAGAATTCCGTCTAACTAACTAATCCTCCTTGGACTTTAATTAGTAAATTCCACAATATGACAGATTACTGTTTGTCCTTTTTGTTTTGTACCTAAAATGCCGACAAACAAAACGTCGGTCAGCCAAAGCTGGTATGAGGGGGAATTCACTAATGGTGCAATTATCCATAACAATTATTGCATCCAATTATCAATTAACAAACAATATTACATTTTAAGTATAACTACGCGATCCATGTGTACCCTATCCCCTGCGCTGTCCCTGCACTGAACCTGGATACTACCTCCCTTATGGTAGATTCCCATTTTACCCCTCATGACTCCACCTAATAGGTGAATCAATTTCTAGGACTGAGTCACATGGCACTACCCGTGGGTAGCCCACTCCTTAACTCATGGTATGCTAAGAGTCTCATGGCACTACACATGTGTAGCCCAATTTCTGACTCATGATACCCTAGACCTTGCTCTAGGATATCCTTAGCCTTGACATAGCCACAAGGGTGGACTCGGATCTAGCTAGTCATACATCTATAATCATTATGATAGCCATAGTCACTTTATAAAGACAGGATTTAAATCATCCAACAGTTATTTCACACATTCGAGGAAACATCGGTAAAACCTCAGAAAACTAAGCGGTATAGCCATAAGCGTAACCACATACCTCTTATTGCAGTCTCAGATATAGAATGAAAGAGAATAGCCAACTTAAGCAAGCAAAGGCAAAGAAACCCTGAAAATAAAAGTACAATTTACTTTTATTAAATTTTATCCAACATCATTATATCCCTTAGGGTTTCTATCCAATTTTAGGGTTTTCTTGAAAGTTAGGGTTTTGCTTTCAATTTCAATTGCTATGAACCCTAATTCATCAAATTCCCTTAAAACCCTTAAATCACTTCCTTTTAATATTCCTAACAATTTTAGGATCATAATGTAACGAATTACTGGAATAACAAGGTTCCCTTTTTCTTTAATCCTAAATTAGGGTTTTCATGTACATTATCTCTCCTTTTGGACATAAACCCTAATTTAGGCATATTGGTATTCAAAAAAAAATTAAAACTTCATATTATAACTAAACAGGCTAATATCCTTCTATTCAACCCATTGAGTTTACAAAGAACACCCTTTATAGATTTTTAGGGTTTCACATAATTTAAATATATTTTACTAGCAAATTAAAGCACTTTTGAGAACGAACTGGAATTAGGTGTTCTAAACATTTTTAACAAATTCCTTGTAATTTTCTACTCAACTTTCATATATCACTTTTCTCAATCCGAGATTCCTAGCAACCTCTATGATTTTTGCAAGAAATTGTTATTTTCTGAATTATTCGTTAGAAAGAAATATTTACCCGATTTTCCTAGGTCGTCGGATCGGTGCGCCCGGGATCACCTTTGGATCTGACGCTCAGTGTCGCCCGCCCCCCACTAACTAAGTGGCGCGCTCCGCCGATTGATTGCAGTCGCTGGATCACGATCCAACGCTCGGAGCCGCGCGCGCCTTGTTCTTTAGCCGATCTCTTCTCCTCTGTTGGATTGCTGCGAGCACACGCTGAACCCTAATCGAACGGCAGCTGTACGTCTCCTCCTTCCTTTAGAATGCGGCGGCGCCGCGGCTGCAAGCTCGCCTGAGCACAAGCAATTAGGAGGGAGAAAGGGTCTCCAGGGTTCAAAAGCGGCCGTCGGGGTGCGTTAGGGTGAGGGAAACCACCCTAGGCCTATTTATAGGCTAGGGGAAAGTCTCTCTAGGGTTTCCGACCTCGCTGCCATCCCTGGTTCTTGCTCGTTTGGGTGTTTTGGATATACGCCGCCAAAGATGGAAAAACTGGGGTCCACTCTCTTCGTCTGAGTCTCCCGAACCTATTGGGATCAAAACCATAAGCGCAGATGCGCTGTAACAATTGGAAAGCCAAGGGGAAAATCCCCTGTATATGCGTTGTGTCCGAGTTCCTTTGGGACTCTGGGCAATCAGCCCGATCCGTTGGATTTAGATCCAACGTTTAATATTATCCGCGTTCAAAACCAAAAGGAAAGAATTCCTTAAATTTCCAAGGAAACTCTATTTTTAGGAATTAATTTGGAAAATTAATAACTCCTAATCCATAAGCCCTTTTGGCCTCAATTTTTAAAGGAAAGTTGTTCATATGTTTATCTCCAATTGTGCAAAAATAGGAGTTATTATCCAAGGAAACGTGCCCCTTTATTCCAGTTTCACATTATCCCCTATTTAATGGCATTTCCCACATATTCTTTATTTCCTTGGCTATTATTCTATTTACTTGGGTTCCTTGAACCCCAAGGATCTTTTATAGTATGAAAACTTATTATGGGAAATTATTTTCTAGCCTTTTTATCACTTTCAACTATCATCTTATATCATTCCATTATTCCCTTATATTCTTTTATTACATGGAATTCCCTTTTTCATTTCTTTTCATTTTTCTCTCAAATGGGCTTAATGGCCTGTAAGGCCCATCAAGAAAGCATGCAAGGCCATTAGAAACAAAATTCATGCAAAAACAACCATGAAATCACATATTGGTCTTATATATTCATTTAAAAGAGATTTACAAATCTCATTACATGTATTGAAAAATGAGGTTATAACACTAAACCATACATTGTTGTAATTTTGATGTAGATGAGCTACACATGCCTATCAGTGTGTTTTCATGTTAATATCTATCATGTATTATGTTTGATAGGTAATTATTTGTTCAGGTACAAATCTATTATGTAATATATTTGTTTAAGTTAGAACAAGTATGTGTTATAAGCCCTACATTGAGGTCTGAATCATTCTTGTAGGTTTTTTTATGTATCAACTTTTCAAAACTAGAACTGGCACACCCTAATTTTGATTATTCAACTTCTTCTTATTTGTGTTATGATTGTGCGCCTTGACTGTTTATGCTTTGTACACATGCAAATTGTACACCCATTGGTATAGGTAGATCTTTTTCATAGTCATTTGAGTCATTTTGTAAAATTTAGTTGTAGGAATAATTATGTGCTATAATCCCTAATTTAATAGGTCACTATTTGTTCTGTTTAAAATAATATGATGTTTTATTTTTTATTTAAGTTGAAACATATATCTGAATGTCGACTATTGTGTTGTAGATCACCTAAATTATGATGTTGTTAATCGTCTTATAAACATCAATACACCACCATTCGATGTTGTTACCCTTACCCATATATTATAGTCCTTTGCTAACTACGAATAATGTTACTATTGTACACACATCCACTTAAGCTCAAATATTTTAATAGTAGACATATATCAATATTTTATAATTCTTACCTCTAATTCTTGTGGACTTGTGGTCAATTGCACAGACTTCATGTGAAACAATTATGCTTTGTGATATATTTTAACTTGAATGAATGATTTTAATTTTCATGTATGACCAAAATGTACACTCATTACTATTCTGTTGATTATATTGCAAATAATCCAACTATTTTGGCTAATTTGTATTCCCTCTGAATTTCTTGTATGTACCGTCCATGACCCTGTCACTGGTCGTGCAACTCTCTTCAACCTTCAATTCGGCTTACCAGGTATATCTCATGAGCAATACGAACATGTTTAATGTGAATGCCATGTTGAATGGTTGCTATTTATGTACTTTTCCTGTAATGAACATATTGAATGGTGTGTTTGCTACAATGATATCGGATTGATCTGTTAGAAGTACCTATATATTGATGTGTAATCTCATATATGATGACATGTTTATATTTACACATGATAGTTTTCGCATATTGTTTGGTCATGGAAGGAACCCGACAAGTAGCACTGCAATGAAAGTGATATTCATAATATGTGTTCATAAACAGGTTCATATTTCCCTAGGGAGTTTGATTTTGTGCTACAAGCCCTAATTTTATAGGTGACTATTTGTTCAGTTAAAAACTCGATGGAAGAACCTTAGGAGATACTATGCAAATCTAAAATTGGTGACCAACGAAACAACTGATGATAATGTACAAATTTTTGATCTTATGTCTGGTTCGGCTAATGGATCTTGTCTTAGACTACTTCAATACAAGTTATTGCTTTCAACTGCACACACTCATACTAGGTTCGTATAAAGGTTTCGTTTAAATACCCTGACTAAAGTGATATATTGCAGTGTCATTGCTACTATGGCTGCACCAAACCCGAGGTTCCGTATTATCTAGACGAAAGAGTTAGACGAGGCTCTGGTTGCGGCATTGAGGAGACAATATGACCTGGGTAGGTGCGTCGATGGAATATTTACTAGAGATGCATGGAGGGAGACGCTACGTGATTGGCATATCAGGATGGGGAGGAACGAGGGTACATTGGAGCAGTTAAAAACTCGATGGAAGAACCTCAGGAGAGACTATGCAAAGATAAAATTGGTGACCAACAAAAATGGTGTTGGATGGGATGACAGTATGCACAAGCCAATATTACCTGACACCCCAGAGTGGAGGGAGGCACTTGCGGTATGTCTAATAATATACACTCCCCTGAGTATTAAATATCAACTTAAACTTGTTAATATTGACCTAATCAGTAGTTGTCCCCTACTTTAGGCAAACAGGGAACTAGCGAGATTGATCAACAGACCATTCTACCACTACCACGACGTCGAGCTGATGAGGGGGAGGAACATCGCTAGGGGCCATCATGCAATGTCCTCAACCGATCAATAGTCTCCTTCTGATGTTGCATCTGAAGATGATGTTGATGCTGACCTAGATGCATCTGATTCATTTGTCAGCCCAGGTTGGACCGGTCCAACCGGTTTCACTGAAGACATGGGTAATTCTGGGACGCAAAGTGAGGACATGAACAACGGATCACACAACCAAGGTGTTGGTTCAAGGACTCCCACCACAAACAGAGGCAGGAAGCGAGCGTCAAGCTCACAGGACAGTTGTGTCCTGTCTAATGATGTCGTTTCTGAATTTACAAAGGCATTTTCCAAGGTACATGAGATGGACATCGGAATTGCTGCTAGGTCTAATGACAAAGACAAATATCAAACCATTTTGCACCACTTTTATGCAAGCTACCTTGACTCCCCTGTCCCAATTTTTACCACTCTTGTGTACGCCATAAAAGATCCAGCAAACCGTAACATTTACCTAAGCCTTATGGACACCCCACAAAAAATCACCATTTGGTTGCAAGACCTGTGGGAAATGAAGAACATGGCTTCTAGAGCTTCTGGATCACAATCACCCTTCACGCCACCACCATATCCACAATCTCCACCATCGCCGTTTTCTAGCACAAGTGGTTACAATAGTAGAGGTCATGCCTCGCCGCCATACTTTTGAGGTTGTCTGCATTAAGAGCTATATCAGTATGCTGCCTTTTATTTTATGAACTTTCTCAAAAGTTGTTGTTGTACTATTTAATTCCTTTGGGAACAATCTCTAAACTATGGTACTATGTAATGGTTTATCTTGTTATTTGCTATTTGGTCAGTATTTACTATTTGGTCTCTATAGCCCTAATTTCATTTTTGCAATATCTCGATATTTTCCTGATGCTGGTAATCGCTTTTAATTATAGATGTGATGGCTGATATTCATCCATATGAAACAACTGATGACATTCTACAACTAGTGGATCTTATGTCTGGTCTAGCTAATGACATTGCTAACACAATATCCTACCAAATAGTTGACCAAATATCCCACAATATCATGTAATATTCAGACGATGCAACCACACACCAACCAATACCGAGATTAGTTAGTATTAGGAGCAGCCATCAAAAGGTTTTAGAAATAATAATAGGCCATGAAAGGAGGGTGTACAATCTGTATCGTATGCTACCCAACACAGTTTTAGCCTTTGTTGACATACTTGAGGACCGAGGTTTATTGAAAAGTACTAGAGGTGTGTCATCAGTGGAGGCAGTTTGCTACTTCCTTCAAATGGTTGGCCATGGCCATACCAACCGTGTTCTGGCTGAGGACTACATTCACAGTGGTGAGACCATAAGCAGAAAGTTTAAGGAGGTGTTGGATGTAGTGTGTGCAACGAATATATTATGATGCCAACTGCATCCACAACTCTGCACCGCCACATCGGTAAGAGTTCAATATTTTACCCTTACTTCAAGGTATGACCATCACTTAGTTGACCATTGTCCATTCCATTGTTAATATAACCATTTTCATCATCGCTGAGTTTGGTATTTACTTGCGTATTTCTTATATACTTGTCTTAGGATGCCATTGGGGCGATTGATGGGACACACATCCTCGTTTTGGTGAAGCGCGATAAGCAGAACTGATATAGGAATAGAAAAGGGAATGTTTCCATGAATGTAATGGTTGTAGTAGACTTCTCAATGGAGTTTACATATATCATGACTGGTTGGGAGGGATATGCTACTGACCAAAGGGTACTTCACGTAGCTACAACCACAGGCAGGTTCAAAGTACCCGCTGGGAAGTACTATCTTGTTGATGTAGGGTACGACAACACCAGACAATTTATTGCACCATATCGAAATGTTGCTTACCATATAGCAGAGTATCTAGGTAACAGAAGCTCATACACCAGCAAAAGGAAATGTTCAACTACCGACATGCTCAACTATGTAACATTGTTGAGCGAGCCTTTGGTGTGTTGAAGAAGAGGTTTTCCTACTTTCGTAAAGGAGCGACTTTTCCCGTGCAGTCTCAGTCTCGGATTGTAATGTCTTGTTGTATCGTTCACAATTTTATCCGACACCAAAATGATGGGGTGATCCTATGATGGAAGAAAACTTGGATGAGCCTCATACTACCACTGACATCTTGAACGAATTGAGTTCTCTCCAACAAATATGCCAGGTCGATGCTAGGGAGGGAGATGTTTTGTGCGAAACTGTTGCCAATTCTATGTGGGAAAATAAGTGATTTATACATATGTTGTCTAACTTGCAGACATTGAAACATGTTCTACAACATGTTTCACTTACTCCCTTCCCTTTTCAAATTTAAATTTGTAACTTAACGACCAACTTTTGTTCTCATACTCTATTGTTGACTACAATTTTGTCTACTTCTAAACAATGTCAAATTATGTCTCATTAGCTCTTCTGTCTAGAAATAAACAATGGCATGTCGTCGTGTCCATGTCGTCTGCAGTGCACCGTACGAGTGTACATGGATGCCACAGATGCGAAAAATGGATGGTTTGAAGACAACAATCCCCACAGGCCATATTTTACATGTGGTAGGGGTCTTGTTCCAACCAGATGCCATATGAGGTTTCCCATGCAACAAGTACAACCTACAGTGGCCACGCTGACTGCAATTAGGGATGCAATGGTATCACAACTCGCATATGCACGCAGTGAACACAAGTTATGGTCAGAAAACTACGACTTTGTATGTTCAACAAGAGCAGACACCAATAGGCTACAAGAAGAAATTTCAAGTATGCGGGAGAGTTGTCGATATCTTCACCACCGACTTCAAATAACGAGCGATAATGACTCTTCAACAGAGAAAGATGGATACAATACGTCAACATAGATATAATGACTCTTCAACATAGATATAATACATTATGATCAGTCCAAATGAACTGCACGTCTGTTTTAACAATTAACTACTCCTGAAGAAATGTTCTGCGTATTATCTTTGAAAACTATGTCATGAACCCAACCTTTTTGTATTAATCATCAATTTTGTTTTATTAGATGTCGATGACTCCATCTAAGGTTCCGAGGTGTGATTGTGGTCTAAATGCAGCCTTACGGCTTAACACCGAGGATGCAGGGTTATATGACTTTGGCATTCTGAGTCAAAGGCTGGGCGAAATGTATTACATATGCCCTACTCATGAGGTGCGACAATACATCAATAAATAATAGATTGCCCTTATGGAGGCTACACATTCGTTGCCATTAACTTTAACTTGGTACTACATTTTAGGAAAAAGACCGATGTAGATACTTCCATTGGGCAGTCGATCTCCCCCCAACAATTGATTCATTGAAAGTCGAGATTATGTTACTAACTGTTGAGTGCAAGTCAGTGTGGGGCTAGGCGATGAACATGAAGGACTTCGTTGAAATTCATCACAACTACAATGATATATACACTAACAAAAAGTATGAGCATGAGGTTCTAGAATGCAACGTTGCCAGTCTGGAGGAAGATTGGCGTCTGCTTGTGGACATCCCTTCACCTCACATGACTCCATAACGTTGAATGGCAAATACATTTACATTTTATTCTCTATTTTGATTGACTATCAGTGGATGTTATGAACACCATCAATGGATGTTATGAACATCATACACTTGTTTAATTTAGGCACTTATATAAACGTCATATTACATTATAAGTGTTATAAATTTTTATCTTAATGTTGGTGAATGTTTTATTAAAGATGTATGTTATTAATCTAAATTTTGCTTAACATTATGTAAAACCAAATAATACAATTAATTGTGATATACACCCTTACTTTTGAAATATATTACTTACAGAATCTGTTATATGGCTGGCCAACCGTTGACACCGTATTTTATCTGGTCTACCGAGCTTGATATGGTTCTCAGGGGTTTGATGAGAACCCAATATGACGTGGGTAGATGTGTAAATGGAGTATACTCTACACATTCTTGGATGGAGGCATGGCACCAGTTCCGAAACATAATAGGAGGCCCTTACATTTCATTGCCTGAGTTGCAAATGCGATGGCAATACATCAAGAGAGAGTTTGTAAGAGAAAATATTTTCATATTGGGAGATTTATTGCCTCCCCCCACATTGGTCGTGCAACAAGGCATTGAACGCAACTTTGTGACGACGCATCACACTTACCCACCTGGAATTTCTGCATTCTTTACCACTGATGATTGAAATAAACAAATGAACTTGTAACATATGTGCTAAATGTTGTAGTTGTTTGTGTTTGTGTCACAACATTTACCTGCTCTACTTCTGTGTTATAATATTTTATTGCTACCATAATGTGATCAAATTTCCTACTTCATTATTATGTTTACAAAAATTGCATCACCTTCAAACTTATTATCAACTAATTGCATTATTTATTTGTAAAACTTATTGGCACAATTACTTTACCATTTTTGTTATTTGGTCATACCTTTATTTTTATTAATTTTAGATGCCGACATCGCGTGCAAAGGCAAGGGCAAGGGAAAATTTTGAAAAATTGTTGATGTCTTTGGTAAAAAATCAAAAATATGTACAAGATAACCTTGTATGCAAAAAACCATGTTGCGATCACACAAAGGTGGAGGGAAAAATTGGGACCGATGAACAAGATAAGGGCCATGTCAGTCAGCATGTTCCTCATTTGCCGTTGTTGTTTGATTAGCCAAAACACTACATCAAACAACAATACAAGTAGTCGGCGCAGGAAGCATGCCCCGTGTCATGGGACGAGTACGATGAGGCCATAAAGTGGGCCAACTAGGACGACCCACCTGGTACCAATTTAAATTAACATCCACATCAAAGAATGTCCCCCAAAGTGGCTGGTCAAAATCTTGTTCGGTTGTCTAGGTCTGTGGCATGCGTCCCCGTTTTTGTCCGTCTCCCCTGTATGTTGTCGATGTAGTACTCCTGTAAAAAAATGTTTTATGATAAGTGACAGTTATGTTTAACTAATGACTACAATATCATTATTATCATTTGTTGTTAGTGACGATAATGTTATTTGTTTATGTTATGAAAAAAATATATTAGGACAATTTAATATTTCATGTTTCTTGACAATTATTGTGTCAAATATGTTCAACATTACATATATACAACATGCAAATGTCATTCAAGACAACAGTAGCATTTAATTAATTTTTAATCACCACGTCAAAATTAGCATAATCATATCTTATTTGCACTTTTCTAAATATACAAAATAACACCCATACAAAACAAATATTTTTTACATATATTCTGAACTTAGGTTGAAGTGGCATCACAAATACACATTTTGCGTACTTGTTCAAACAGTTATGCAAGAATAGGATAGAATAAGCAGATCCTGACTAGGTTGCCAAACAGAATCAGACTGGTAGCCAAACAGATTCAGACTGCACACAGACTCAAATCAAACTAGATGACCAAAATCAGACTGCATTGCCAAACAAAATCAGACTACATCCTAACTACCCAGTACCAGAATCCAAACTAACCCCGACTAACCCAGTCCAGATTCTAGAATCCCAGTCATGTGCCAAACACAAGCTTAGAAATTTCACTTGGAACCTTATGAATAAAACAAAACGACATATGTTTCTACTTGCTATTCCAACTATGTATGTGTTTGCTTCATGGTTTACTGGAGCTCATATAATTATTGCATTATATATATGAACTTCTACTTTGTATAAATAAGACTAGTAAAGAGCACGTACTAAGCACATGCATTGCTAATAAATGGAAGACTAATTTATATCTCAAACGTTCTTTTATCGTGGCTATGTAGATATATATAATGTCACACATCTATATAATAAAAAATGAGTCGACAAGGAGTAGCTCAAGTGGTCAAGCACGAGATCCCCTAACAAAGGGACCCAAGTTCGAATCCCAGTTTTTGCCTTGATTTACCACCCTCCCAAGTGTTTGGCCTCCGCCATAGGTGTGGGAGAGGGGGAGAAATCTTTATTTCTTAATCCCATATATTATAAAATGAAACACATATTAAAACTATGTTATTTATATGTCCCTAAACCTTTAGAAATTTCACTTGAATGAACGACAAAGAGATGAACCATGAAGGTAATAAAATTATAATTTACTAATTTAAGTTTTAATTATGAAATTAAAAAAATATTGAAGATTAGTAATCAAAATGATATGAAATAGTGGGCATAGTAAAAGACACGACTAATGAAAAGTGTATTTTCTTACCTAAATTATGTCCACAATTGATAGAATTTTAGTGTACACTATGTTTCATGTTGTTGTCATATATGTTTCTTATGAAGCATTTTGTTTGATGACGACTTTAAGATTCATTGTTGATTGCACTCTGGATAAGCAACATATAGCTACCCATGAGTGTAAGGACCCTGACCTTCGTTTTGGGTTTACCCTATTTTCTTTGCCTAAACCTTGTGTTAAGGTGCTTGCTAATCACTTGAGGTTGTGATTAGGGTTCATTTGTGCTTTGTTGAGAGTTGGAGGTGCAACTTGCAAATTATCCAAGTTTTGGGGTTGATGTGCAAGTTTGTCACCTTGAGAGATGTTTTCTCTCTCCTTGCATCCTTTAGGGTTGAGAGGATGGGTTGGGCTCGTTGCTTGAGTAGTTGTGGGCCTTGTTGAGCTTTGGCGGGCTTTGCTTTGCTTTGCCTTGTTGAGGCCTTGTGTCGTGCATAGGAGAGCTTGAAGCTCTGTGTCGCCCAGAGGGTTGTGTCGCCCAGGAGTGTGTCGCCCAGTGGGTTGTATCGCCCAAGGTGACCACTTTGACCTTGCCTAGTTTTTGTCACCATACCTTGGACAAGTGGCTGATCCTTTGTTAGTTGGTGGCATGACATGTGTATGTGGTTTAGCAAGGTGGCATGGCTTTGGACAAGTGGTGCCTTAGACATGCACATGTGGAGCAACACCAAGGTGGGAGCCCCATAGACCCTCTTATATATATACAACCCTCTCCTTAGTTGCTTAGCTCTTTAGTTCCTTTAGTTGTTCCTTTCTCCTTTGGTGGCCGATACACCTTTCCTTGGTAGAGCAAGCTTGGTGGATGATCTCCTTGGTGGACTCTCCTTCTTCTTCTTCCTTTAGATGGTGGCCGAACCCTAGAAGGGTCTTGCTTCCTTGGTGGGGTGCTTTAGAGCTAAGAGCTTAAAGCTGGTGCTCGGAGCTTTGGAGCTTGAGGAGCTTGCTTGAGGTGGGTTACATAACTCCTAACCCTAGCTATACTACTTTCTTTTAGGTTGCATGTTCATATGTGATCTTAATCGGCCTTGCATCTTGTTGGATATGTTTCTTGTTCTAGTTTGTACCCTTAATCTTGTTGGAATTAGTGGTTATGTTGTTAATAGTTGTGTGACCTTTGACCTTGTTGGCCGAACCTATGGTTTAGGGTTTCCTTTAGGGCAATACCCCTTTCTATCTTTGGTTTTGAGAAGTGAGCTTGATCTCTAGTGGTGTAGGCAAAACCCCTCTCTTCCTTAGTCATTGAGAGGTGAGTCTATACTCTAGTTGCTTGGACAACACCCTTCTCTCACCATGGATTTGAGAGGTGAGCCTTTGGTTGTTGATGACCTAGTTGAGGTTGAAGGGTTGCCCAATATGGATGACCTACCTTGATGCTCGATATGTGATGGAGGTTGTGCAATACCCCTCTCTCTTGGTTGTTGAGAGGTGAGCCAACTCTCTTGATCTATTAGGGTTTGATGATGGTGATCTTGAGGTTGATGATGACCATATCGATGTGGTTCTTGTGCCCTTGCATGATATCCTTTTTGGTGCTTTGCACGATACCTCTCATCTAGGGTTTGTCTTGGATGATATGCCTGGATCGAGATGTACCTTTGCCTTAGTTGGTGTTGTGCCTTTGGCCGACATGGTGCTGAGTAGATACCTCTGTTTTGTACCTTGGGCGACATAGGCTAGTTTTGTTGCTGCCCGATATGATGCTTGGGTAGTGAAACCCTAATAGTTGCCTTAGTGGTGACTGAGATGTAGTACCTAACCCAGTTGGACGATAGGCCATCTTGTGGTGCCTTGGTGTCATTTGTTGTAGTGGGTTTGTTGGGCGACACAGTGTTGAGCTTGGGCACCATGACCTTGGCTGATATAGTGATGATGGCTGCCCAATATGAAACCCTAACCCTAGTGGGTGATAGGGTCTTGGACGATAAGAGGTGTCCATATGTTACCCGACACACCTTTGCACTTGGTTGCCCGATACCACCTTGTTCTTGCATGCACGATACCCTCTTGGATCAGGTTGCATGACACAACACTAGCCCTGGTTGCATGATACCCTTGGTGCATGGGTGCACGACTTGGATGGCCGATATGTGTGTGGTTAAGTGCCCTAGCCGTTAGAGTTTTAATGAGGGATATGATCCTACCCGCTACCCTTTTGGGTGAGGGATGGTGCTGCCCACCACATCTCTAGTGTGGGAAGACAATACCTTTGGTGAGGGTTGTGCTTAACCTGGGAAACCCTAGTAGTTACTTTCTTGTACCTTGTGGATGATGGGTTATGGATGAAAGGTTGTAACCAATGATGTATGACTAGGCTATGGTTGTGTAATCCTTAAGGATGCATTCCTTGATAATGGTCATGCTCATGAGATAAGGTCATAGTGGATGCTCATGGTCTGATAACAATAATGTAATTTGTGTACAAGATACAACTTTGTGCTTCATGTAGTAATAAGCATGGATGTTGATCCAGTCATGTGCCTTCAACCCTAATAGCACGATAATCATAAAGATCTATGGTTGGTGATTTATGTTATCTCTCTTGATATGCATACTAACCATGCAAGTGTATCAATTGGATTCATAGCCAGGTAAGAGCTATGAGGTTTATGTGTTTGAATAACACTGAATGATGATAATCCTCGTTGATGAGATAACATGTATCACCCGTATGATGTGAAAAGGTATGTTGACCCAGTAAAGGCTGAGTGCCTAGTTGAGGTGTTATCCTATGATGTTGAGATAAGGGATTGCTATCCCATGGAGATGATGTAAGCCTTGAGAGGCAGTGGCATTCTGTGATGAGGGATTGAGATCCCATGATAATGTGATAATGACAGTATTAATGTAACTCAATGTTGTTTATGTTTTATAACTTGGTTGCCTCAACAATTCACTTAAAATATACTAATTAATTACTAGAACATATCATGTAGTTTGCCCTGGCCATAGATCCATCATCATCAGTAATTGGTGATGGTGAAATAGGTTTATCCTGCGGGATTACCTGGAGCGCATATTGTTGAATATGCGGGGTTTTCTCCTAGCCGAAAGTAGGAGGATTTGAGTACAACTGTGGTTGTGTATAGAGCATGGTGAATAGGCTCATGGCTCAGTGATTATAGAGCATGGTGAACAGGCCCATGGCTCAATATTATAGAAGGGTAGCATGTGGAGCTGACCCTGTGGTTGAGGCCACTCAAGCAAGAGACTACGGTCCTGCTTTGGTTTTCGTACTTTAACCATGAAGAGGTGAGGTCATGAAGTTCGGCTCTCCCGATGACCGTGTATGGCACCGGTTTTGGGCTTCACAGCTAAAGGTTGGATTTGAGCGGGACGACTCACTTCCTCAGGGCATAATAAATCATAATCCAATCGTATAAAATATATTGCTTAAGGCAAAACATGGAACATTGACTGAGGCCTTGCTTATATAGCTGATCTAGTTATACCTTGTAGTTATGTGTATGATCCTTATATTTTGTGATAAGTTCTTATAAATCTTATCTTGTCAATCATGTTCCATAAAGAAATACTTGGTTATATGCCTCCTGGATATCTGGTATGATTGTTCATAAAATAAGTTCTGCTCAGGATGTTGCTCTTATGATCTGCTGACATCAGTTATCTACTTTACCTGAAGTTTTATAGTTTTGGCGGGGAGTTATGTTTCTCGCTTGGACTGTGTGTCTCACTCAGTTGGTTTACAACCTTTTTAGGTGATCATGCTAGACGTGGTGGTGTTTGTGAGGTTGCAGCCGAGCAGCAAGAAGAGCAGTAGGAGGCAAGAGACGGATATGTTGCCGTTTTGGTTATTTTGTAGTAGAGTCCTAGAGTCATCCCTGTACTCTCAGGTCCTCGGAGGTGTTTTGACGATGTTTTACAATGTATAGCTGATGTAGCTTGTATATCCTGTTGTTGGCCTGATGTGGCCCGTTATGTATGTATAAATAGGTGATGAACTCTGGTGCTGACATGATAGCTGGTTCCTTTAAGCTGTGGACATATATCAAGGCTTGTAAATGTTTATATAACATGTTTTCTTTGCAGGATTAGGATCTGGATGTAATAGTTCTCTTTTATCTACTTTTCGCAAATAGTTTTAATTAACCTGTGTTTTTGGTAATATGTGGTTTATGGTGTTTCTGCATGTTTTCATGTGGCATATTGTTGTTTGTGTGATAGTGGGATGTGGCGCCACAAGTTATGGTATCATAGCCCTAGGTTCGCTGAGTCTACAGGGATCTAGGACTAGGGTTGTGTTTGTTCTTGTGAGTTTTCCAGATTTTCTTACAATAACCTTCTTCCCTCAGCGGAAGATAAAGCTTAAAGATGTCTGGAAACCATGAAGAACATGCTGCCGAGAGCAGCGATGCTGCATCAGTTGATGGAGCAAGAGTGCAGACACATTAAGATCGGGTGCCTGAGGTCCCCCAACTTGACCCAACCATTCTTGAAAACCGTACCTATCAGCAGCTTATGGGGTAGTTAATGGCTACAATGGATCACATGGTGGATAGATTGACAGTGCCTTCACAAAGAGCATAGGCTCCCCATGGTGAATCTTCAGGTATTGGGAAGACCTTTGAGCGGCTTCGCCGAGTCAGAGCTTCAGATTATGTTGGAATGGTTGATCCAACAGATGCAGATCTGTGGCTGACAGGTCTAGAGAAGGCCTTCTGGATCCTCGACATCCCCGAAGCAGACAAAGTCAAGCATGCTGTCTACCTTTTGAAGGGTAGTGCTGGCCACTGGTGGGCCATCGAGGAGGAGAAGCGACCCAGTGAGGTGATCTATTGGGATGTTTTTCGGCATGAGTTCGTTAGTCGATACTTCCTGAAGACATATCTGGAGGAGACGATCAACCGGTTTGAGTGTCTGCGCCGAGGATCAATGAGCATCACTGAGTATGAAGCCAAGTTTATGGATATGTTGAGGTTTTACCCTCACATGGCGGCAACAGATGATGAGAGAATCAGGCGGTTTGAGAAAGGTTTGAGTGTCGAGCTATCGACACCTATTGCTGCCTTGGAGAACCGGGAGTGGTTTTCCACGTTTCTGGAGTCTGTCCAAAGGATCAAACGACCTGTCAGGGAGAAAAGGGAGTCTATGACCAAGAAAAGGCCTGCTTAGTTTTAGAAACAGAGGTTTGATAGACACAAGAAGCTGAGGTTTTCTGCGCCTTTTGTAAGGAAAGGTTCTAGTGCACCTTCATAGTGGTCTCCGAGTAAGGGAAGAGGGCGTGGATTTTCACTATCCAGAGCTTACAACACAGCTTCAGTAGCAGTAATAGGGCCATCTAGGCCGTAGTTAGAGGACATGTCATTCTATCTCTATGGATAGACTAGGCATTTGAGGTCAAATTGCCCAAGGAAAGATGTCGAAGTGATGTAGCAGCTGAGACAGAGTCTACAAGTGTCAGATAGATAGCAGTCTAGTGATAACAGAGGGCGAGGACGCAATCAAGTGTTGCAAGCGAGATCGTCTGCTCAAGGAAGTAGAGGACATGGACAGCAAGCAACGACTCGATTCTATGCTATGAGTCAGCCGGAGGTGATAGTCAACCCGTGAGTGGTGGCAGGTCAGATGGAGTTATTTCATTCTGATTTGTCTTCTTCTTGCTTTATATATATTCTAGTTGACCCGGGTGCTACACACACTCTTTTATCGTACGTAGTACGCTTGATAACTGTCTTTTACCTGTTAGTTGTAAGAAGGATAGTTTGTTGTTAGAAACCCCTCTTAATGGTTCCTCGATGCTTCGAGAGGAGTGTCCATCTTGTGTTTTATCCTTTTCGGGACATAGTATACAAGTGGATCTTATACCACTTGATATGCATGGATTCGATGTGATCCTTGGGATGGATACCTTAGAAAAGTATAAGGTTGTGATGGACTGTGGTTCCAAGCAAGCAGTGTTTGATGACGATGGTGAAAGATGGATCTTCCAAGGAGATAGGAAGATTCTTTCGACATGTTTAGTGTCAGCTATGGTGGCATAGAAGTTGTTGCGGCAAGGATGTAAGGCCTTCTTAGCTCACGCTGTGGATACCAATGCAAAGGGTCCTAGCCTTGAGGAGGTGTCTGTTGTCCAAGAGTTTGCAGATGTGTTTCCCGATGAGTTCCCCGGTGTTCCCTCCCCTCGAGAGATTGATTTTGAGATCAATCTGGTGCCAGGAACACAACCAGTTGCTCAGACATCATACATGATGGCTCCAACTGAGATGGCAGAGCTGAAGAAGCAGTTACATGAGTTGCTGGATAAAGGTTTCATCAGACCGAGCACATTGCCGTGGGGTGCTCCGGTCCTATTCATAAAGAAGAAAGATGGATCGATGCATTTGTGCATAGATTACCGACAGTTGAATAAAGTTATAATCAAGAACAAGTACCCATTGTCAAGGATAGATGATCTGTTTGATCAGTTGGGTGGCGCTACAGTGTTCTCAAAGATCGATCTACGGTCTGGATATCATAAGTTAAGAATTAAGGATGAGGACATACCAAAGTCAACTTTTAGGACGAGGTATGGTCACTTTGAGTTCGTGGTTATGTCGTTTGGGCTAACCAATATGCCTGTTGCTTTCATGGATCTAATGAAGAAGGTGTTTCGTCCGTTTCTAGATCAATTTATTGTAGTTTTTATAGATGACATCTTAATCTATAGTAGGGACAATCAAGAGCATGAACAACATCTTCGACAAGCTTTGACTCTTCTTCGTCAACATCAGTTGTATGCTAAGTTTAGTAAGTGCGAGTTCTGATTGAAACAAGTGACTTTCTTGGGTCATGTGATATTTGTAGGAGTCAGAGTGGACCCTAAGAAGGTGGAGTCAGTTATAGATTGGGAGCAACCGAAGACGCCGACAGAAGTTTGTAGTTTTTTGGGTTTAGCAGGATACTACCGGAGGTTTATAAGGAACTTCAGTGTAATCATGTTACAGTTAACAAAGTTGATCAGGAAGGATGTACCTTTTGTTTGGAATGATCATTGTCAGTAAGCTTTCCAAGGTTTGAAGGAGAAGCTGACTAGTGCTCCAGTATTGGTACTGCCAGATCCTGGGAAGGGCTATGTTGTTTTCTGTGATGCTTCCAAGAAAGGCTTAGGATGTGTGTTGATGCATGAAGATCATGTGGTTTCTTTTGCTTCACAACAACTTAAGAAACATGAGGAGAACTATCCGACACATGATTTAGAGCTGGCAGCGGTACTCCATGCGTTAAAGATTTAGAGACACTATCTTTATGGGAAAGTGTGTCAGATCTTTACAGATCATAAGAACTTGAAGTACATCTTCTCGCAGAGTGAGCTGAACATGCGACAACGTCGCTGGATGGAGGTGATCAATGATTATGACTACACCATTGAGTATCATCCCAGTAAGGCGAATGTGGTAGCTGATGCGCTTAGCAGAAAGTCTCCTTCTTCTCGCTCTATGAATAAGGTACATTTGAGTTCATTGGTATGCCATAGGCGGTATATGTTCATTTCTTTGCAGTAGATGAATGTACAGTTAGAAGTTTCCTTATTGGCAGGACTATTGGCACATATGCAAGTAAAGCCTACATTGAGATAGCAGATCAAAGACTCACGACAGGCAGATGCTTCAGTTCAGTTGATAAGATCAGAGTTTGGCAGCAAAAAGCGTGATGGGTTCCATGAGTCTGAGGATGGACTAGTTTGTTATCATGATAGGATGGTATTCCCCGATGTTGATGATTTAAGGAGGTTAGTTCTTGAGGAAGCACACACATCGATGTATGCCATGCATCCAGGTGTCACCAAGATGTATCATAATCTGAAGGACATGTATTGGTGGCCTGGATTAAAGAAGGATGTCGCCGAGTTTGTGGCAAGGTGTGCGGTATGCCAGCAGGTTAAGGCTGAGCATCAGAAGCCGACAGGTACATTGCAACCCTTGCTGATAATACAGTGGAAATGGGATCATATAACCATGGATTTCATAGTTGGTCTGCCAAGGACAACTAAGAATCATGATTCCATTTGGGTTATAGTGGATAGATTGACAAAGTCTACTCATTTCATACTTGTAAAGACAACGTATACACTAGATAAGCTTGCTCAAGTGTATGTGGATAAGATAGTGTGTTTGCACGGTGTGCCCGCCACGATAGTCTCTGACAGAGGACCCCAGTTCACGGGTCATTTTTGGGAACAGTTGCACAAAGCATTGGGAACACAGTTGAGGTTCAGTACTGCTTTCCACCCGCAGACAGATGGACAGTCTGAAAGGACTATTCAAACTTTGGAGGATCTTCTCTGAGCATGTGTTTTGCAGTTTCTAGGCACTTGGGACGTGCATCTCAGTTTGATAGAGTTTGCTTACAACAATAGTTACCATCCGAGCATTGACATGGCTCCTTATGAGGCTTTATATAGTAGGAAGTGTAGATCTCCTTTATGCTGGTATGAGTTGGGTGAGTATCAACTTTTGGGACCTGATTTAGTGCAGCAGACAATAGAGAAGATCAAAGTGATACAACAACAGTTGAAAGCGATACAGGACATATAGAAGTCATATGCAGATAATCGTCGACGACCCCTAGAGTTCCATGTGGGAGATAAGGTGTATCTCAAGGTCTCACCATGGAAAGGCGTGCTGAGGTTTGGACAGAAAGGCAAGTTGGCACCCAGGTATATGGGGCCATATCCAGTAATAGCATGTGTTGGCAAGATAGCTTACAAGTTAGAACTGCCGCCAGAGTTGTACAGGTTACATTCGGTGTTCCACGTCAGTATGCTGAAGAAAAGTCATCCAGACACAGGGATAGTGATACAGCCAGTTGAGGTTGAGCTTGATGAAGGCATGACCTACGAGGAAGGTCCAGTGATGATTCTTAACAGAAGAGTGAATAAGTTGAAAAGGAAGGACCTAGTGCTTGTGAAAGTTTTTTGGCACCATCGTGGCATTGAGGAAGCCACATGGGAGCTCAAGGAAGAGATGAGGAGGAAGTATCCCTCACTTTTCTCTTTGGATTTCGGGGGCGAAATCCCTTTATAGGGGCTTATGGCTTGTAAGGACCCTGACCTTCATTTTGGGTTTACCCTATTTGCTTTGCCTAAACATTGTGTTAAGATACTTGCTAATCACCTAAGGTTGTGATTAGGGGTCGTTTGTGCTTTGTTGAGAGTTGGAGGTGCAACTTGCAAATTATCCAAGTTTTGGGGTTGATGTGCAAGTTTGTCACCTTGAGAGATGTTTTCTCTCTCCTTGCATCCTCTAGGGTTGAGATGATGGGTTGGGCTCGTTGCTTGAGTAGTTGTGGGCCTTGTTAAGCTTTGTCGGGCTTTGCTTTGCTTTGCCTTGTTGAGGCCTTGTGTCGTGCATAGGAGAGCTTGAAGCTTTGTGTCGCCCAAAGGGTTGTGTCGCCCAGGGTTGTGTCGCCCAGGAGTGTGTCGCCCAGTGGGATGTATCGCCCAAGGTGACCACTTTGATCTTGCCTAGTTTTTGTCACCATACCTTGGACAAGTGGCCGATCCTTTGTTAGTTAGTGGCATGACATGTGCATGTGGTTTAGCAAGGTGGCATGGCTTTGGACAAGTGGTGCCTTGGACATGCACATGTGGAGAAACACCAAGGTGGGTGCCCCATAAACCCTCTTGTATATATACAGCCCTCTCCTTAGTTGCTTAGCTCTTTAGTTCCTTTAGTTTCTCCTTTCTCCTTTGGTGGCCGATACACCTTTCCTTGGTGGAGCAAGCTTGGTGGCCGATCTCCTTGGTGGAGTCTCCTTCTTGTTCTTCTTCCTTTAGGTGGTGGCCGAACCCTAGAAGGGTCTTGCTTCCTTGGTGGGGTGCTTTGGAGCTAAGAGCTTAAAGTTGGTGCTTGGAGCTTTGGATCTTGAGGAGCTTGCTTGAGGCGGGTTACATAACTCCTAACCCTAGCTATACTACTTTCTTTTAGGTTGCATGTTCATACATGATCTTGATCAGCCTTGCATCTTGTTGGATATGTTTCTTGTTCTAGTTTGTACCCTTAATCTTGTTGGAATTAGTTGCTATGTTGTTAATTAATAGTTGTGTGACCTTAGACCTTGTTGGCCGAACCTGTGGTTTAGGGTTTCCTTTGGGGCAATACCCCTTTCTCTCTTTGGTTTTGAGAAGTGAGCTTGAGCTCTAGTGGTGTAGGTAAAACCCCTCTCATCCTTAGTCATTGAGAGGTGAGTTTGTACTCTAGTTTCTTGGACAACACCCTTCTCTCACCATGGATTTGAGAGGAGAGCCTTTGGTTGTTGATGACCTAGTTGAGGTTGAAGGGTTGCCTGATATGGATGACTTACCTTGATGCCCGATATGTAATGGAGGTTGTGCAATACCCCTCTCTCTTGGTTGTTGAGAGATGAGCCAACTCTCTTGATCTATTAGGGTTTGATGATGGTGATCTTGAGGTTGATGATGACCATATCGATGTGGTTCTTGTTCTCTTGCACAATATCCTTTTTGGTGCTTTGCACGATACCTCTCATATAGGGTTTGTCTTGGACGATATGCCTTGATCGAGGTGTACCTTTGCCTTAGTTGGTGTTGTGCCTTTGGCCAACATGGTGCTGAGTAGATACCTCTGTTTTGTACCTTGGGCGACATAGGCTAGTTTTGTTGCTGTCTGATATGATGCTTGGGTAGTGAAACCCTAATAGTTGCCTTAGTGGTGACTGAGATGTAGTGCCTAACCCAGTTGGACGATAGGACATCTTGTGGTGCCTTGGTGTCATTTGTTGTAGTGGGTTTGTTGGGTGACATAGTGTTGAGTTTGGGCACCCTGACCTTGGCCGATATAGTATTGATGGTTGCCCAATATGAAACCCTAACCCTAGTGGGTGATAGAGTCTCAGACGATAAGAGGTGCCCATATGTTGCCTGACACACCTTTGCACTTGGTTGCCCGATACCACCTTGTTCTTGCATGCACGATACCCTCTTGGATCAGGTTGCACGACACAACACTAGCCCTAGTTGCACGATACCCTTGGTGCATGGGTGCATGACTTGGATGGCCGATATGTGTGTGGCTAAGTGCCCTAGCCGTTAGAGTTTTAGTGAGGGATATGATCCTACCTACTACCCTTTGGGTGAGGGATGGTGCTGCCCACCACATCTCTAGTGAGGGAAGACAATACCTTTGGTGAGGGTTGTGCTTAACCCGGGAAACCCTAGTAGTTACTTTCTTGTACCTTGTGGATGATGGGTTATGGATGAAAGGTTGTGACCAGTGATGTATGACTAGGATATGGTTGTGTAATCCTTAAGGATGTATTCTTTGATAATGGTCATGCTCATGAGATAAGGGCATAGTGGATGCTCATGGTCTGATAACAATAATGTAATTTGTGTACAAGATACAACTTTGTGCTTCATGTAGTGATAATCATGGATGTTGATCCAGTCATGTGCCTTCAACCCTAATAGCATGATAATCATAAAGATCTATGGTTGGTGATTTATGTTATCTCTCTTGATATGCATACTAACCATGCATGTGTATCATATGGATTCATATCTAGGTAAGAGCTATGAGGTTTATGTGTTTGAATAACAATGAATGATGATTATCCTCGTTGATGAGATAACATGTATCACCCGTATGATGTGAAAAGGTCTGTTGACCTAGTAAAGGCTGAGTGCCTAGTTGAGGTATTATCCTCTGATGTTGAGATAAGGGATTGCTATCCCATGGTGATGATGTAAGCCTTGACAGGAAGTGGCATTCTGTGATGAGGGATTGAGATCCCATGATAATGTGATAATGACAGTATTAATGTAACTCAATGCTGTTTATGTTTTACAACTTGGTTGCCTCAAAAATCCACTTAAAATATACTAATTGATTATAGTGGAACATATCATGTAGTTTTCCCTAGACATAGATCCATCATTGTCAGTAATTGGTGATGGTGAAACATGTTTATTCTGTGGGATTACCTGGAGTGCATATTGTTGAATATGCGGGGTTTTCTCCTAGCTGAAAGTAGGAGGATTTGAGTACAACTGTGGTTGTGTATAGAGCATGGTGAATAGGCTCATGGCTTAGTGATTATAGAGCATGGTGAACATGCTCAGTATTATAGAAGGGTAGCCTGTGGAGCTGACCCTGTGGTTGATGCCACTCAAAAAAGAGACTGCGGTCCTACTTTGGGTTTCATACTTTAACCATGAAGAGGTGAAGTCATGGAGTCCGGCTCTCCTGATGATCGTGTATGGAACCGGTTTTGGGATTTGCAGCCAAAGGTTGGATTTGAGCGGGACGACTCACTTCCTCAGGGCATAATAAATCATAATCCAGTCGTATAAAATATATTACTTAAGGCAAAACACGTAACATTGACTGAGGCCTTGCTTATATAGCTGATTTAGTTATACCTTGTAGTTATGTGTATGATCCTTATATTTTGTGATAAGTTCTTATAAAGATTATTTTGTCAATCATGTTCCATAAAGAAATACTTGGTCATATGCCTCCTAGATATCTGGTAAGATTGTCCATAAAATAAGTTCTGCTCAGGATGCTGCTCTTATGATCTGCTGACATCAGTTATCTGCTTTAGCTGAAGTTTTATAGTTTTGGCGGGGAGTTATGTTTCTCGCTTGGACTGTGTGTCTCACCCAGTTGGTTTACAACCTTTTTAGGTGATCGTACTAGACGTGGTGGTGGTTGTGAGGTTACGGTTGAGCAGCAAGAAGAGCAGTAGGAGGCAAGAGACATATATGCTGTCATTTTGGTTGTTTTGTAGTAGAGTCCTAGAGTCATCCATATACTATCAGGTCCTCAGAGGTGTTTTGACGATGTTTTACGATGTATAGCTGATGTAGCTTGTATATCCAGCTGCTGGCCTGATGTGGCCCGTTATGTATGTATAAATAGGTGATGAACTCTAGTGCTGACAGGACAGCTGGTTCCTTTAAGCTGTGGTCATATATCAAGGCTTGTAAATATTTATATAACATGTTTTCTTTGCAGAATTAGGATCTGGATGTAATAGTTCTCTTTTATCTACTTTCCGCAAATAGTTTTAATTAACCCGTGTTTTCGGTAATATGTGGTTTATGGTGTTTCCACACGTTTTCGCGTGGCATCTCGTTGTCTGTGTGATAGCGGGATGTGGCACCACAATGAGAGAATACCAATTGAGGTAAATAAATTCCAATTTTATCTAAAGTTTGTCCTTCTGCTTTATTGATATCATTAAAAAAACATAATCAGACTGGAAAATGTTGTCTTTGAAGGAAAATGGTATCTCTTCATGATCTTTTGGCATAAGTGGAGTTCTTGGAATGAATACTCTTCGATCTTTCTTATACTCGATAGCTATTTCAGCATCAATAACATTCTTTTTGAAGTTTTAACAAATAAGTCATGTACCATTACAAAGACATGAAAAAGGATCGATATTTTGAAGTAACATGATTGGAAAACTTCTTTTTAGTATCAGCTTGTGAGGAGGAAGATTAGAAAGAGTCGGTGAATTAAGGAATTCTTTTTCTTGAAATTGGTTGGTATTGTCGATTGTTGAGTTGAAGCTAAAGTATTCTTTCTTCTCCCTAGGAAATGTTCCCCTTAGTAGGTCATTTTATCTCATCAACATACTCATTTTTAGTATTCAAAATTGCATGGTTTGTTATGGAATAGATAATATCATCACCAATATCAGGAAGTTTTGGAAATGATGTATGTATCAATTGATGCTTGGAAGATATTTTATTAATAAAAGGGATCACCATGCATTGGGGAACTTCTATTTTATCATTGGATGGAGCATATGTAGTTCCATTTCCAACTTGAAGTAGATACTTACTAAATGACGAATTTTCAATGGATCTCATGTTTTCTCTTAATTGCAACTTCTCACATGCCTCCACAACTTTGATATAATAAAACTTGTAGAAATTGTTTGTTATTTACCTCCTCGTGGTAGGATAGGAAGAATTAGTCTGAAATCACCATCAAATACAATAACTTTTCTTCCAAACAGTAGTGTTGTACTTGTCATATCTTGCAATAGAATACCTAATGATTCTATTGCTTGTTTCTTTGCCATTGATATCTCAACCGAGACTATAAGTTTAGTTCAACAAAGTAGTTTATCCAAACTCCCATGCTTTGGAATGTTACATATTTTTTGCTCTTCAGTGTTCAATGGTATCTTAAATCTTAAATGTGTGGTACCACCAAACGGTAGTAATGATGTTGTCACTCCAGAGGATGCAGTTGCAAGTGATGTATGACCACATGATCTTACTCCAACTAGTAATGCACTATATAGAAAAGTTTTCCTGTCCCCCTTGGAGCATCAATAAAAAATATTTCCTATTTTCCATTTTCCAATTGATCCATTATAATTTCATAAGTGAAATTTTGATCATAATGAAGGTGAGAAATTGTTAGGATGACTTCCTCAGTTACAATAATTTTGAATTCTTCTTCTATCTCTTTATATAACTTTTTGTGCTCACCTTGAAAGATGGATGGTAAGTTAATGTATGATAAACATTTTCCCTCTGACTCCTAGCACATATTAATGCTCTTTAGAGCATTGTTATAAGAATTAGTCCAATTACTTATGTGTGCATCATAAAATCCTTCACTCAACTAATTCCTAAATCTTTTGCATAGAGTTTTTGGCATGATTGATGCCAGTAAAGTATTATAGTAGAAAAGAGTTATGGAATGCTTGAAGGCGCTTGAAATAACTTAGCTTCCTCAAGACATTCTTCAATGTTGTTGTTTGTTTGTAGAAATCTTTTTTGACAGTCTCTTGGAAAGTTTTACACAGTATTCTATTTATAGTTCTTAGGTGAGCAAAATACATGGAACCTTTTACATGACTAAGCAAACAACACACACCTTCAACATGTTTTGCAAAGGTAATCTTTCCAACCAAATTCCCTAACTTTCTTCTATTCTGACATTCACTATTTGTATTCCAAACATAATGTTCTAGAAACACTACTACAAAAAATGCTTTTTACAACGGAAAAAACACAACAATTCTGTTGGTTGTGTTGTAGTTAGCATATCTTTTACAACAAGTCTATTTGTGTGTTGTGAATTATATATTTTATACAACACAAGTTATATACAATGGGCCAAACTTGTTGTAGTATATGTGATACTACAACAGGTGCTAAATTATTGTAATAGACTGTAATATCACAACATACTCAAACTCGTTGTAAAAGACCATAATTACACAACTTGCTCTAACCCATTGTAATAGTCACGTATGCTAACTTGTTGTAATAGATCATCATTACACAACATACTCTAAACCGTTGTATGAGATCATAATTACACAACATGCTCTAACCCATTGTTATAGTCATGTATGTTAACCCGTTGTAAAAGACCATCATTACACAACATATTCTAACCTGTTATAAAATATCATAATTACACAACATGCTATACCCGTTGTAATAGACCATCATTACACAACATACTATAAGCCATTGTAGTATACTATAATTACACAACATGCTTTCACCTATTGTAATAGTTACCCGTTGTAATAGACCACAATCACACAACAGATTTGCACGTCATTTGTTGTATATGTACAACAAAGAATATATGTGTTGCATAAAATGAAATTGGTTTAGCAGTTTGAGATGTGCCTTACTTTCAAGTTCGAAACCTTGTGTCTAGATGTATTTTCCTTTTATCTCAACATGTTATATACAACACCCCTATTACAACAGGTGTGTTCAATGATCTACAACATGTATTAACTGTTGTATAAAATACATATATTACAACATGCACAACACCTATTGTATAAAGAACCCCCCATAAGACCACGCGATCTAATACAATAGTTGACACCCATTGTAAAATGGAAAAATGAACTGTTGTAAAAACCATTTTTTGTAGTAGTGAAATTCCTTATTAAAGTAGTTTCTAGCCTCAACATCTATACAATTTGTCCTAAACTATTTTGTAAGCATTGTTCCTAAAAATGATAATTCTGTAAAATTGTTGACAAATCTTGATTTTCATGGAAGGTAACAATATACATATCCTCAAGATGTAGATGTAGAGATGTTATAGATGGATTCATTTCATTTAAAGGAAACTGATAGGTTCTCCATACTACCTCTTGTGGTGATACCCAACGCCCAGAAACGAATCTATAAATTTCATCATTCATATCTTTCATTTATGTCTCATCCAATTGGAGTAATACATGATCATGTCCTTTGTAAATGTACTTGTATAAGTATTTCACTACTTTAATTGAAGAACATATTTTGACGTTCATATGACAATTGTACTTTGTCGATAAATAAGCATGATAGGGGACAACCCATAAATTGTCAACTACAATAGAACCAACTCTTAAATGGTGGTCATTTTCCCTTCTTTTGTATAAAGGATAAGAAATTTTTTTGAGCTATAATTGAGAAAAAATATTTTGGATAGTGTTTCTTACATCTCCCATTAAACATGCATACATTATCTGGTAGAATCTCCACATGGACCGTGTATCATATGATTTACAACCATACTGTGTAGATGTGATTTAGATTCTTTACCTGACATTTCATTAGATACATATTGACCATATACATCAGTCATTAGGAGTATTAATCTTATGTGTTTTCCCAATATGATAAGAAATTATGCATGTGGTAGTCCTCTTTTTTATATTCTATCACATAAACATATTCAATTACAAGTCCAATTATATATCTTATAAAGGTATCAACTTTCAACTCTTACAAATTTTCTTTAAAAATTCTAGTAAGTAAATCTAGCCTATTTTGTGCCTCTTCAAATGCCAACAATTGTCTTTTTACTTCAATCCATGAAGGATTGCATGTAAAAATAAGAAATAAATTAGGTTTTCTTTATCTCTGAACTAATGTCATAGCATCAGGATAGCGTTGTCTCGTATCTCTAGGGCCACCAATGAAAGAAGTCGGGAGGATAATTCTTTTCCAATTGTGTTACCTCTATTTTTGCCATAATGATAGCTATCCACTACTTCTTGGTATAGATTGGCTCGAATCTTTTATTGGTCTCTCTTGATGTAGTATAAGTGACTGATTTCAAGATTAACATATATTACAACGATATATTGTTGTAGAAGTCTACCAAAATGTAACAATGTTGATTTTTCATCAACTCTTCTTTGCAGCTTATAGCAATAGTTGTCAAGGCATGATATTGTTTTTCTTCGTTTATGTTTTCCTTATAGATCTAGGATGTAAGAATTACATATAATCAATAAATATATAATTTAATAAATAATTATGGCAATGAAAGTATGTGATCTCTTGTAGGAGATGTCACCAATGTTGTTGAAGTAAGATTCGTCAAATGATGAATTATTGATCATCCATTGATCAGTCCTCCTTTCTTTTCATGAGATTTCTCAACCAATTTCTCTATGTGGAAATAGTAATGGATATTGTAATGGACCGTAACTTTGCTCCTTGGTAAAATTCTATTTATATAATGATATATATTTCAGTATACTTTGAATGTGTATACTCTTTTATCTCTCTTTGAAATATTTATATCCTCCTTCACACCCATGGATGTAAAAGCATATTTATTATTACTGTATGAAATGCATTACCTCTTTCTTTGAGGAGGTATACAAATCCAATAGTTGGGGGGTATCATTTTGCACCAGAACAATTTGTCCCTTATAGCAAAAGAAGGTATTCACTTCATATGTGAATCATTTTGCATGACAATGATCATAATCTTTGCAATCAGGGAATGTGTAGAATTCTACCCACATCACCGATTCTTTTATAAAACATTGTGTCATCTCTTCACTTCACTCTTTCATCTGACTTGAGGAACCAAATTAGAACTTGTCTTGCTATGATTGGATGTAGATCCAACTTCCCATACAAAAGACATACTATATTGCAGATTCTGATTGGTAATTATTTTTCTTCTATCATAATTGATTCTAGATTTTCACATTTTTCTGCATTTTTTTCTCATAATTAAAGTTGGCATAACATTCCCTTCATCTTTGTCTCATATTTGATTTCTTCTCTTAAGAAGTGTCTGGTTGTTTCATCCTAAATACATTAATTAATTATGATGAATTATAATAAATCATTATGAATTATCTACTACAAACATAAGATTGTCTTTGCAATTATAAAAATTCGTATTGTGCAAGTGTAAATGAACAAGAAGTGAAAAAAATGAGTTCAAATAGATTCCCAACAACCTATCTATGTTCTCATTGGTCTATCCAATATGTGTGTTCCAATAGCTTGTATGTGTGCTAATAAGTCTAGTTTGTTTGTGTACTTTTGTTTTGGAGGGGGTGAGTCAAATGTTAATTGAGTTTATCTTTCTATATAGGTTGTATATTTATCATTGCATTCAATACAATGCTAATTATGAGTATGTCAAAAAAATAAAAAATTGTATTTAGTATAATGTTAAATATGAGTCTGCAAACAATTACTTCTATGTTCATGTATTAGTAATCTTATAACGACATGGTATAATTTGGGGGAGTCAGCTGCAAGTTGCTCGCTCTTAACTTTTGGAGGGAGTCCATGTAGTTTAATCAACGGTCTTAGAAAACCCATCTTTAGTGGGAGTTTATTTGTTTGTCTACCTACTACTCTGGTTAGATGTGCATCTATTTTTTTTCTCAAGCTACCTATTTCCATGGTTTGTTACATGCTAACTAGACACATTTATGGTGTTTTTCATTCTAGTTGTCTACTTGTTTGGTTCTTACCTTTTTTTTAAAGAATATTGTTAGTAATATTCAAGTAGCTTCAATCTACTTATTTTTTTGATAGCAAAGTTGTGAAAACTAGTATTTGAATATTTTTCTTAATAAGATCTTATTAACTCTTATTTCAAAAAAAAATGGTGGCAGATGCTGGTGTTGGCCACTATTGAACAACTCGCTTCAAGTTGTCTTTCTACCCTATAAAAAAGAGGGTATGTGGTGCTCGGTTGGTTGTTTCTCGTAGTTCCTACCCTACTATATTGTTAGCTTTTCTGTGTTGGTTTTGTTTTTCATAGTTATTTGGTTATTTGTTAGAGTTGTTTGGTTATTTGATAGACTCTGGTGTGCTAGCATGCCTAGTTATATTCATTTGTTCTCTAGCACTTAGATTTTTTTCTTCACTAGACTGTGTCTAGGAGTTCAGGGGTCGATTTTTATGCTTACTTTTTTAAAGCAAAAGTAATTTTGTAGTCACACGTTACAAGTCAGAGGTTGTCAGCTGGCAGTTTTTGAGTTCTACCCATATTAAGTTGTATGCAAATTATTGTGAGTCAAATTATATGTGGTTGTTAAAGGACAAATGTCAAGAAGGGAGAACAAACATTTTTTGTAATCACATGCTACAAATTGGAGATAGTCCATTGACATTTAATCAAATTGTTTTGTTTTAATAGGTTGTATAAACTATTGTAATTACTATTATGCATTGGCATAATGGGCACATGGTCAAGAAGCGGAGCACATGCAATTATGCTAATCACATGTTATAGGTCATAGGGAGTCAACTAGCAGTTAGCCGTGTTGTTCTCTTTTAGAAGGTCACATTGACAATTAATTGATGAATACATATTCATCCCTTTTAATCGCATATTTTAGGTAAATTATTTAGGATGTTATTTTACTTTTCCCAAAAATTAGGAAGTAATTTCTATTTCATTATTCCTGCCCCATTTACTAGATTTCTTATCATTTTCTTCTCACATTTTATAGGCTTCACATTCATTCACATTCTCTCAATTTCAATGTACAAGAACCTACTTCACCACTCAGAAATCAGAAGACTAGAAGCTTCCCTTGCATATTCCCAAGCTTTCCCAGTACTCTAGTTGATTGACTCATCCCATCGGTTGATCAACTCACATGCCCAAAGAATTCCATCTCAAACCTCCAATTGGCTAACTCAGGTCCGTTGGAGCGCATTTGTTCAAGATCGTACCAGCCATGAGATGACTCCATGCCACCAACCTACTTAGGGTTTTGATTTTCTTCTCTCATGTTTGCACAACCACGCATCCCGATTGTCTGACTGGTCTTCCAGTCGATTGACTGGAAACCACAAGATAGACTTTTTTACAGTATTTGTTGGCCATAATTAGCAATGTGCCTAGGGTTTCCACCCCTCCTTCTCACAATAAAAGGAAGGGGACTCCACAAAGAAGAAGATCCATATTTTGTCTTGTACTTAATGGTTTTGTTCTATCTCTTGTACTACATTCCTGCATTGAAATAATATTGATCTTCTTGTATACCAAGCAAGGATAGGAGAGGATAGTCATTTGATTGTTTCCAGATCAAGTCCAACATTGGTTGGATTCTTCTTTTGTCACTAGCCTATGACGTCCCTTCTCCATTTTATTGTTTTCACATCTATTTTTATAATGAGTGAGTAGTTTCTTATATCAGGGCATGGGGTGTATCCCCGTAGCCAGTAGTTACCTAGATTTCAAATAACTCTTAGATCTTACATGTTGTATGGTGTTTTGTTCAATTATCACCATGTTTTACAAAATGATCTCTCATATTATCATATGTTTATCTTGGGTGAAGAAGTATCAGGTATCAATGATTTTGAATAATCAAACAAAATTCATTGAGCCCCGAAAGAAGAAAAAACTCAATAGGAGTTCTTCTGGGGCGATCAAGTAAGGATCCCCAAATTTTGGGATCAACGAGTTTGCAGGAAGCTCGATCTTTTGTAAATTCATTTTGAGAATGTTTTCACATGCCCTCATCTGACCAGTTTGTTTTCAACAAATTTGTTGATCTATGTCCCTATTCCAATTATGAGTGTGATCCCTAGACCCTGATATTCCCTCAGAATCGTAGATCTTAGTTTTCAATCGCTCACTTCTTGCAATTTCTCCTTTAGCATAATCATTTCTTTCAATTTTGTTTTTAGTATAATTTTCCATTTATTTGTTCTTAGTATAACTTTCTTTATTTTTTAGTATAATTCTCTTCATTTATGCCATTAGCATAATCACCTCTTCAAAATTGGTATTTACATTATGTCCAAAGTTCATAATCATTCAAAGCAACTGGGATCAAAACCAAAACTCAAAATGTTGTTATGTGAGACCAAGTCTTCTATACTAAGAATTACCAACTTGTCTAAGTGGGTTGTTTTGCCATAAAAAAGGTTAAACTCCAAGAATTAATTCCCCTGGTGAATTGTTGTGTAAACAACACACATCAATTTTGACGTCATTATCAAGGACAACAGTTTTGTTTTCTGAACTCGAATCACCTTGGATAATAAGAACTTTTTCCTTTTTCTTTTTTATTCCTCCTGAGTCTCATTCTGTTAGTGATTCTCCCCCTTCTACCAAGTTTCCATTTTAGTAGTAATGTTTTTTTCTTACAATGACGCTTATTTTTCTTGAATCCATACTTCCATTTCTTTTTTTAAAATATTTCAAAGGACCAAATAGTGCATGCCACGTTCACAAGACTTTAATTCTTCGCTGCCCATTTTTTATCCTAAAATAGATAGGACTTTCCATCATATAAAATGAGCAAATCATTATAGAATGGACGATCACGAAATGAATCGTAGGATTTAATGAGACCTTGTCACTCAAAAAGAGGCCCTTTTCTCCTAAAGAGAGGCCAGAGATGCCACGCTCCATGCGACCTTGTTGGTCAAACAAGAGGCTTGCGAGGCCAAGCTATGCAAGTCTGAACGACAAAAATGACTTAAGGAATTCTTAGTCCCTAAGACTGGATATGCACAACATCCTATTCTGCCACCTGACATCACCGCTTCCCAGTTTGAGATTTGCACTCAATAGATCACTATGCTTCAAGCCAACTCTTCACCAGTAACAAAGTTGATAACTATCAGAACCATCTCTAATGGTTTTCTAATCTATGTTGCTTGCACAAAATCCTTGATGTTTTTGAAGACATAATGAAATTGAGACTATTTAACTACTTCATGTCCGACCAAGCTAGTAGCTGGTACAATGCCATGGAAGGAGATTGTCGTGACATCCCGCCATCACAAAGACAGTGAAACGCCACGTGAAAACGTGCGGAACCACCACAAACAACATATTACCCAAAACACGGGTTAATTAAAACCGATTGTAGAAAACATCATGAGAAAGGAACTATTACCACCAGATTCACATCCTACAAAGAATGTGTTATATATATATATATATATATATATATATATATATATATATATATATATATATATATATATATATATATATATATATATATATATATATATATATATATATATATGAGCATGATATGTGTCCACCATCATATAGGATCCAGCTATTCCATATACATCAAGGATACCTCACCTGTTTATATACATATCAGACCTAGCCAGGTCAACAACAGGATACAAGAAAGCCATACTAAGATCATACATCGTGAAACCTCATCAAAAACACCTCCAAGGACCTGAGAGTACAGGGAAGACTCTAAGACTCTACTACAAAACAACCACAACAACAACATATCCAACCTTGCCTTCTACTGATCTTCTTGCTGCTCAACCACAACACTACGATCACCACCACATCTAGCTCGATCACCTAAAAAGGTTGAAACCAGTGGGGTGAGACACATAGCCCCAACGAGAAACATAACCTCCCGCCAAACTATAAAATCTCAAAGAAAAGCTGGAATAGATAAAGCATGTAGCAGATATAAACAGATCATATACGAAATATGAAGAACATGACTATATATATAACAACTTACCATGATATCTGAGAGGCATATAACTAACTGCAAGAAACACTTAGGTTATATACATAAGATAACTTACACAATGCAAGGCCTCAAGCAATATTTTGTGTTTGCCCTAAACAAATATACTACACGGCTGGTTTACAAATTAGTATGCTGTAACATCCCATGATTTGAGACCTCAGATAACATGATCTTAAAAGGAATGATTGGACTACCCATATCACCAAGGTGCACCTCCTTTTCCGGGAGCCCATCTCTAAAGAACTCCATAGTTAAGCATGCTCATCTTGTAATAGTACTTGGATGGGTGACCGGTCGGGAATTTGATCCTAGCTTGCGCGTCAGTGTGGACAAAGTGCGCAGTTAAGGCTAGTGGTGGTTTGTGGGGCCAGTCGTCATTCCTAAAACTCTACTAGAGCCATGGGTAGTGGGCTCAGGTGTTACAAATGGTATCAAACCCATAACCCCTCTAGTAGGTGGGGCCCTCATGGGCATGTGGCATGTCAGTCTTGAGCCGTACGGTCCAGGCATGTAGGAAATGGTTGTCTATGGTTGACATAGCCACCCTTGCACTAGTATTCCGTGATCGGGAGCTGGGTGTCCATGAGCCATTGTGGGTCTGCACTAAAATGGGGTCAGATTATGAGGCCATATAGTTGAGCCTTGACGAGGACGTCAAGAGTCTAAGTGGGGGAGATTGTAACATCCCATGATTTGAGACCTCGGATAATATGATCTTAAAAGGAATGATTGGACTACCCATATCACCAAGGTGCACCTCCTTTTCTGGGATCCCATCTCTAAAGAACTCCATAGTTAAGCGTGCTCAGCTTGGAGTAGTACTAGGATGGGTGACCAGTCAGGAAGTTGATCCTGGCTTGCACGTCAGTGTGGACAAAGTGCGTAGTTAAGGCTAGTGGTGGTTTGTGGGGCCAGTCGTCATTCCTAAAACTCTACTAGAGCCTTAGGTAGTGGGCCCATGTGTTACATATGCCTTGAGGAAGTGAGTTGTACCGCTCAAATCCAACCTTTGGTTGTGAAACCCAAAGTAGGTGCCATACAAGGTCAATGGAAGAGCCAGACTCCACGATCTTAACCTCTTTGTGGTCAGTGCATAATATCCAAAGCAGGACCACAGTCTCTTGCTTAAGTGACCTCAATCACAGGGCTAGTTCCCACAGGCTACCCTTTCCTCTAGCCCGCCTTGGTACATGTCTCGACGCTAGTATTCATTGAGCTATGAGCCTATTCACCATGCTCCCGAGCCATGAACACATTCATGCTCTATCACACTGAGTCATGGGCTTGTTCACCATGCACTTATACATATCCTGAGTCTACAGCTGAAGTTGCACTCTATTCCTCCTATTTTCAACTAGGAGAAACCCCGCATATTCAACAATATGCACTCCAGGTTAACCCGTAGGAGAACCTATTTCACCATCACCAGCTCCTAACACTGATGGATCTATGGCCAGGGAAAACTACATGAAAGGTTCATCTGTAATGAATTAATACATTTTAAGTGGATTGTTAGGGTCAACCAAGTTATATTATGCAAACTATAAACAAGAGTAAACAACATAGATTCCATTATTTTGTGTCACACTGTTACTGCTATTCTCAATGCCATCAATACCATCATGATCCATCTCAAGGATCCAACATCACATGTTACCACTTGACCTCTTGCCATATATCATGATCCATTACAAGGATCCAACATCATAGGGTTTCCATCCCATCTTTAAGCACATGTTACCAATACATAGGCAACATTCATCATGTACCATCATAGTTCTCATAACACATAGTGTTTCTCATCATTATAGCTCATACCTAAGTACACATCTCAAATGATGAAACTTGCATGTTTAGTATGCTCAAGAGTAGATAAACACTTCTTCATCAAGATATGGTTATGCAACATTAGATGAACATGCATATACATAACTTCCACATATAAGCATTCCAAACGATATTAGAGTTTCAATCGAACATAGAGCATAATCCTCACATCATCTTATCGGGTAAGGGATAACCCTCACCAAAAGGTACATCAAACCTCACTAAAGGTACAATGACCCTCACCAAAGGTATCGATTACAACCATACCCTATTGGTAGCATCCAACAACCAAACAACAAGCACAACCTTCCATATCGGCTAACACCCATATCGAGCAAAGCACCAGGCAAGCTGATATCGGCAACATCATTTAAGAGGATGTCGTGCAAGGCACCGATAATGCCATATCGTCCAACACATCTCTATCATCCAAGAAGAACAAAGATCATAACACCCAAGCTAACTTAACCCTTAGGCACCATATTGTGTGAAGGATCATAAAGGCATCTGCCTATTGTAACGCCCAAGCCCTAACTCAAAGGAAGAAGAGGGATATCAGACAACACTCTCAAGAAACCATATCGTGTGACTAGGGTTAGGACAACCATGTCGGCCAACCCCACCATATCACCCAAGGAATCAAGAGCATTGTCTCACCTCTCAACTTAAAAAGAGAGAGGGGTCTTATCTCAAGCATATCGGGCAGGAGCTAGAGCTCACCTCACAACTCAAGGAAGGAGGGGTGTTGCTCAAGACTCAACATCAAGGCATGGCCACTCATATCGCCCAAGGTTCCCATGAGAACATATCGTGCAACTAGGGTAGAACTAAGGTCAGCACCTCTATCGGCCAGACCAACTAACCATTACACCCAAACAGTTAGAACATAGGATCACCTCTCAACAACAAAGTGAGAGAGGGGTATTGCCTCAAGGACACACTACCATACCTCTTTGGATTTAAGAAAACCTAAGCTCACCTCTCAACTAAATGAAAGAGGGGTATTGCTTGAGATTCTACAACCCAAGAGATGGGCCAACACAAGGATAGCTAACACATATCGCCCAACCTGATCTAAGGAACATATCGGGCATCAACATCACCAACTAAGGCGAAAGCACTACTAGCAAGGTATGAATAGCCGATCAAGATAACATATCAAAACAACATGTAAAGGAGATAGAATAGTTAGGTTAGAAGTTATGTAACCCGCCTTAAGCACAACTTCTCCAAGCTCCAAAGCTCCAAAGCACCACCTTCAACCACCTCAAGAAGAGAAGAGAAACCTATCACCTCCATGGTTGAACGAGTAAGGAAGAAGATGACACCAAGAGAGGGAGAGAGAGACTTACCAATTTAGAGAAAAAAAGAAACAAGAACCACTATGTGCATCGGCCACACTAGGGAAGAAGAAAGCTACTGCAGTGAGGTGTATCAACCACCACCTCTTTTCCTTCTCCTCTTCTCGGCCACCAAGGGAAAAGAGAGCAACTAAGGGAACTAAAGGGACTACTAGCAAGCAAGGTGGGCGGTATATATACAAGAGGGTAAAGGGGGAGAGCCCTTTAATATAGTTTCATTATAACAAATAATCATTTCACATCATGCCCAACCAGAAAGCAAGTGATGTTTGGTTAGTTCAACTCCTAGAAAACCAAAGACCTCTTGTCAACACTTTTGGTGGGCAACCTAAGAATAACCTGAAGTGACCTGAACAACTTAAGGTCATTTTCACACATTTTTGGAATCTTATGCTCCTCCCCCTCCTCTAGAGAAGTCCCCCGTTGTTCCCATAAGTTTTGAGGATGATGACATTGTGGTTTTAGAAAAGGAACCTTCACAAGACACCACCAGTTCCAACGCCGATAAAACTCCCATCCCTGAGAACCCACAAGTGAAAGTTGACAAGCCCGACATTCCTATTTACAAGCCACTTCCACCATATCAGGCCCACCTTAAAAAAACTAGGCTAGACCCAGGTTCATGAAGTTCAGATATGCCATAAAGAAACTTCACATGGACATCCCCTTTTTAGATGCTCTTGCCGACATGCCTGCATTGTCTAAATACATGAAAACTATGTTGACTAGGAATTACAACATCGAGGAATATGAAACCATGAAACTTGTTAGGACCACTCTGTTATCATCCTTAATAAAATGCCTAAAAATAGAAAGACACTGATTCCTTTAGGATTGAGTGTTATCTAGGCGACAATGCTTGTAGGAAGGGTCTTGCAGACTTGGGCACAATTTCAATCACACCTCACAATATTTATAAAATATTAGGATTTGTTGACATGCTTCCCACCACCATGACTATCATGTTACCAGATTCATCCATGACGGAACCCATGGGTATCATAGAAGATATATCAGTGAAGGTAGGGAAGGACGCCTATGTTCCATGTGACTTTGTAATCATGGACATCAAAGAGGGCATGCTCTATTCCCTTATTTTTGGATATCCTTTTCTAGCCACTGCCCGAGCATTGATTGATGTTGATTTTAGAACCATCCTTCTATGACTAGGTAGGCAAAGCCTATAACTTCATGTCTTTGAAAGCATGCATGGCCCAAGCATCCAAGAAGAAGTCTATCTTCTTGATTGTGTCAACAAGCTTTTCCAATTGAGACAAGAGTGGGAATTAATTGGGACTCACTCCACACAACCCTTATGGCCCCAACCGAGTGTGACCTTGATGATGAACAATTAACATAGTGCATGGATCATTTGGAAAATTTTGAGGAAGTTCCCCAAGCTGAATTGGAGGATATTAAGATGATATCTCTTTTGGAAGAAAATCCCCGACCTGCTAAGGCCCCAAAATGAAACCTCTTCTAGAAGGACCCAAATATGTCTTTCTAGATGAGCAAAAAATCTATCCAGTCATAATCAATTCTGACCTTACTTCTGAGCAAGAAGACAAACTCATGACTAAATTAAGAAAAAGGAGAGTTATTTGGGATTAGAATGACTGAACTAACAAGGGTTAGTCAAGCCATTTGCATGCACAAAATTTCCATGATAGAAGAATATAAGATATCATGGGACCCTCAACACAAATTAAATCCAAATATGAAAGATGTTGTCTATTTAGATGTTATTAAGGTCTTGATTTTAGGAATCATATATTGCATTTTTGACTCCCCCTGGGTTAGTCCTATCCATGTTGTGCCCAAGGAAGGGTGCACCACTATTGTGAAGAATGATAATGATGATCTCATCCCTACCCATACAGTTATGGGGTGGAGGATGTGTATTGATTATAGAAAGTTGAACAAGACCACTAGGAAAGATCACTCCCTCGTTTCCTTCTTGGATCCAGTACTAGAGTGCCTTACCCATAATGAGTATTTTTATTACTTAGACGATTATTCCAAGTTTTATCAGATTCCCATTCAACCTGAAGATTAGGAAAATACCACTTTCATTTGCACCTTTGGCACTTACACATTTAGAAGAATGCCTTTCAGTCTTTGTAACGCCCTCACCATCTTATAGCGATGCTTGTCTGCTATTTTTGATGGGTTAACTGAAACCGTCAAGGAGATTTTTATGGATGATCTCTCCATTTATGGAGATTGTTTTGGTTCTTTCTTAAGACATTTATCCCTAGTACTAGATAAGTGTGAAGAGGCACACTTAGTTTTGAATTGGGAAAAATATCATTTCATGGTGAGAGAAGGAATTGTCCTAGGACATAGAGTTAGAAATAAAGGAATAGATGTGGGTAGAGAAAAGATTGAGGTTATTACCAAACTCCCCCCTCCTACCTCCATCAAAGACATTCATGCCTTCCTCGGGCATGCTTGGTTTTTCCAATAATTCATTCGTGATTTTTCAAAAATTGCCAAGCATCTTACTAATCTTATTAGGAAAGATGCCCCCTTTGCTTTCTACTAGACCTGCATAACCAACTTTGTTAGTTTGAAGGATGCTCTCACCTCTACACCCATCATCCATGCACCAAATTGGTCGTTTCCTTTTGAAATTATATTCGATGCTAGTGCCTATGTTGTTAGATCCCTTCTAGGATAGTGAATCGACAAGAAACACCATGTCATATACTATGCGTCCAAAACCTTAGATAGCACACAATAAAACTACACCATGACCGAGAAGGAAATGTTACTAATTATTTATGCCTTCAAAAAGTTTCAATCCTACTTAGTTGGGTCCAAAGTGATTGTGTACACAGACCACGCCGCCATTTGCCACTTAATGACCAAAAAGGAAGCTAAACCTTGACTCATTGGTTGGATTCTTTTACTCCAGCAATTTGATTTTGGAATGCTCGATAAAACTTCTATGAAAATGTAGTTTCTGACTATCTTAGTTGCCTTATTTTAAGTGACAATGATGGAATTCCAATTTATGACTCCTTGCCAGATGAGAAACTGCTTAAAATTTAAGCCCAATATTCATGGTTTGCTGACTATGTAAATTATCTTGCGGCAATTGTCCTACATCCTTATTACAAGGGATATGTTGAGGCAAAGATTTTACATGACGTCAAGCACTTTTATTGGGACGACCCTTACCTTTTTAAACTATGTGTAGGTGGCCTCTATTGTAGATGTGTCACTGAGGAAGAGGTTCACGATATTCTTGAACAATGTCATTCTGGTGCCATTGGAGGGCACATGAGATCTCAAAAGACCGCTAGGAAGGTGCTTCAGTCTGTTTTTTTGTCCCTATTATTTAAAGATTCTTATGAATTTGTCTTAGCTTTTGATTAATGACAGAGGACCCAAAATATTTCTAAGAGAGATCAAATGTCGATGACTTCTTGGAAAGAAATCAAAATCTTTGATGTATGTGGAGTGGATTATATGGGCTTCTTTCCTTATTCTTGCGGGTATTCCTATATCCTAGTAGTTGTGGACAATAATGGATACCATCCCCACCAAGACCAATGACTCTAAATACGTTATGAAACTTTTTAAGGATACCTTCTTCCCTAGGTTTGCGGTGCCTCACAACATGATTTTCAATGGAGGATCACACTTCTTGGAGAAATTTTTTGAGTTCTTTCTTAAGAAATATGGTGTCCACCACAAGGTTTCCTCTTCATACCACCCTCAAACTAGTGTCCAATTTTGGTCTCAAACCCTCAAATCAAATGCATTTTGGAGAAAAAAGTCATTCACACTAGGAAAGAATGGGCCCTAAAAATCAATGACGCCTTATTGGCATAAAGAATAGCTTAGAAAACACATTCCGGCACCACCCTCATCTGGATGATCGATGGGAAATCTTCCCATATCCTTGTAGAATTGAAATAAAAAGATAGTTGGGCTATCAAAACACTTAATTTTGACCTATTTGCAGCACATGATAACCATTTTCTTCAACTACAGGAGCTAGAGGAACTTAGGATGACTGTCTATGAGAAACTAAAGCTTACAAATCCAGAACCAAGTTGTGGCATGATGGCCATATTAGGCAAAAGGACATTCAAGAGGGCGACCACATTTATTGTATAATTCTAAGTTGAGTTTTTTTGTAACATACTGAATCTTAGGTTTATTTGCTATTTAACCCATTTTCAAGATTTTATTTCCTTCATTTCCTTTTTGTCCTTTTTCCTAAATTCTCCTATATTTTCTATCCTCTTTGGTTTGAACTATATTTACCCACATTCATTTCAATGAATGGATTTTTGCACAAATATCTTAACTAATTGTTAATTAGAGTCTAATAATGCAAAATGACCATTAATGAGAGATAGATAATAGATTATATTAATTTAGAGATTTTATGGTTTTGGGGGACAAGAAATGAGAAAATAAGAAATTTTATATCTAAATTTATTAAGAAAGGTACTAAATATATTTATTAGGCACTTAGCATACAATTAAATAAAAAAATTCATTCAAGAGGAGAAGTTAGTGTAAAGTTAGACTCCACACACTTTAATTAGCAAACCCATGGATTTTAAAATCAATTAGAATTCCTTTACCCTCTTAATTAATTAAATGAATGTGCTCACTCTAATATATATAAATGCCTAATGCATGTGAAAAAGGAAACCTCCTTGACTCCTAATTAACCTTCCCTTTAAATTTCTCAAAAATCAGATATCAATTATTTTCCCAAATGAATTAGTATTTAAAATCCTAACGACCTAAGGTTTTAAAAATAGTATTGACTAAGCATTTAAGTATTTTCCTAAATGCACTCTCCCCTCAATGTAACACAGTGTTGCGTTACTTCCTCCCCCTCCCTATCTAATGCATTCTTACCCTTTGAAACAGGCGACACCCCTTCGTCCCCTTCCTCTACTCTCTATATCCTATTTATCTTCCCCTCGTTCTTTCCTTTTCTCCTCAAACACCTGAAGTCCTAGTCGTCAATGCTTTCCTACCCTGCGCCCATCTGACAGCCACCTGGACGATGCCTTCTTCTAGGTTTCTCGTGCCCTGCATCTCCTCATCACCATTGTCAGCCTGCAACAAAGGCAACAACCTATACTAGTCTGACTCCTTGACTCCATGCCGCCAGACCATCCTCCTCGCCAGGAAATGGTTGCACAACAACAACAATGTATGCAATCTTCTCAAGTCATGATCTACATGCCTCTATCTCCTCTAGCTCCTCCCCAACCTTGCTCAACACCACCAAGAAATGCATGTAAGACGCCTGCACATCCAAAGCAACCTCAACGCCAACACACCCTGACAACAGGGCATCGTAGCCACCAAGTGCAACATCGTCTACCCTAACACTAATGTGTCGACTCCTCTCTTACAAGGACATCGACTCCTATACCTGCAACACCACCCGACATTGTGTCAGCTAGCAACAAGACATTTGACCTCACCATCAACAAGTCCAACTCCGAGCAGATCCATGGAGTCCATACCACATGAAACTCCAATCTATTGAACCGTCAATCTGCATGTTAGTTCATGTATAACACTCTGTTGTGAATTTAGTTTACCAGGTGAATGGAAATAATCAAACAATAATGGCTTATATATAAGAAACCGTTACACTAAATAATATTACTCAAAACATAAAACACACTCAGTCACCAATTAATCACAAACCCAAAATATGAATAAATTAAAACTAATTTCAACTTCAGCACCCGCTTAGAAACATTTTCACAAGATCCCAACATCTTTCTTATATCCATGCTATGTCAAGAATCTGATACAATTGTTCTGTTTCCTTAGCCACAACATATATACACAGGAGAAAAATATTTGTATATGCAACACAAACAAGCGTTAACATGCTAACAAAAGTCTGATTTGTTTGAAACACCATATACAAACTATTCCTGCCCGGACCTGAGAGTACTTAGATGACTCTAGGACACACAAGACATCTAATCAACTTTCTCAAAGATTCATTATTATAGTTCCTCTTTATTTCCACGGTTCTATTATCGTCACTGCCGATTACCTAAAAAATGTGGCGAACCACAAGGGTGAGACCCATGTCCCGACAAGAGATATAACCTCCAACAACGCTTATTGATTACAACATTTTAAATAGTAGATAACTGAGCAGTTGGAGTATTTAATAATCAACTGAACAATTCAAGTATGCTAAATAAATTAAGTAATTAATACAAGTATGCTAAAAAAATTAAGTAATTAATCTTAGAAACAAGTATGATTATCAATGTATATATAGGTAACAAATAAATCCATTTCTTTGAATAGATATCTACTCAAATTTCATCAAATTGTGTCTAATAACAATCATCATCATTAATAGGACTACCATCATGTTCCTTGCTAACAAAACTAGCAATCTAGTAGCATAAGCATCCCTGACATCATGAATATGCCTAGTAACATAACATGGCTATCAATATTGGCATATCAAATAAAGGGAATAGATCTATATCATAAGTAGAACTAACATCATACCACAATTAACTGCATAGACATGATTAGTAGTTTAAGTATTTATAATAACGTAGACATGGCTAGCAATATTAAACACAGCTAGCAACATCATCTTAACCATCAATGTCAATATATTTGACAACATAAGCAAGTTTACAACATGAGCATAACTACAACATAAGCATATCTATTATCTGTTATTGTACTATACATGATCTCAATGAAAAGACAACAAACAAGGGTTATCATCCAATATGAAGCGTTGTGTATAGCCCTAAACATATATGCTAGATGGTTGTCTTACATCTTTTATTACGCCCTAGGGAATTTGAATCATACCATTCAAAGTCCAAGCGACCCCTACGAAGGGCTATTCGGTTCGGTACAAGATCTAGGAGTGTCAGTATCCTAAGATCTCTTCCCCTCAGTCAGTACAAGTAAAAAGGCAACAACATATATTCAAACTGCAAAACAATGACATATAGTCCTGGAACTAGCCCACCTTGGTATAGCTCACGACGCTAGCATCCAGGGTATTCAAAACCCTCAATCCGAGGTACAACTATATTTGTCCTCATTAACATCAAATGTCTGAGGCATGACCATATCCATCCTCCATAACCTACATTGTGGATGACAAGGATATATCCTCAACTTACCACCCCCACATACTCAACAGTATGTGCTCTGAGTTTCCCTTAGGAATACTCATTTCACCATCCAACAAATTCTGACACTGAAGATAGGGCACTACATGATTAGAGTTGCACTTGATTAGTTATGCCAATTGGGTGAAATAAGGCTGCATCAAATAAGTGAACATACAAACCCTGATTCACTTCTAGCAAGAATATAAATATCACAACTTCAAAAGATATAAAATGTGTGCAACATAATTTCGCATCTTATCATCACATGGTACCATTCACTTTCCATTCATGAGACTATACTACTCATCATACTATCACAAGATATAAATATTTTTCACAATATCATAGGGTATCAACCTTATCAACACAAGAGGATTACACCTCATTCAGGGCTCAACCATGCCCAAAGGTCATTAAGACCATCATACTATTCCCTGCAAGATCATCATCATCTTTGCATGCCTTATAACAAGGCTCAACAACATCACTTACCTATAATACACCGGATAAGCACAATATTGCATTAATGAGCTAGGAGATATTCATAAACAATCATAGTAGGGTTATATTAACATTACAAACATTCCTTTATTATATTAACATGCAATGAATCTAGATATGATTAACCCTCATCATGTTTATAATGCACATGTTTAGCATAAGAAAGTATCAACCATGCGGCTATCTTAACCACCAATTAACACATTAAGGTTATGATCATATTAAGGAGGTTATTTCACCATCATGCCATAATATAAGAAGGTTAAACATGAATACTCATCTTTATCTATTTTTGTTAGAGTTAAGTTCAATAAGATAGATTATATTAATGTTACTAATCAACATTCATACCCAAACCCTAACTCACGACATCCCCATTGGATCATGGATGCATAAGGGGAAGCATCACCATCAAATTCCATACTATTATCAAGTATGATACCACACATAAATCAAGGTGTAACCATCTGGTTATAGAAAACTAGGGTTTCAACAACAATAAGAGAGTACTCCATGATTGTATTAATCATTCAAGGACTATTCATACCCAATTACCATCATTTAGTTATATTAAAGCTAGGTATAATAAGTTATACCTCATTAGGGTTACCCATTAATTCATTATGGTGATTATCAATCATAATCATACGAGGGTAAGGGTAAGACTACAAGTTTAAGGCATTGAAACATCAAATTCTCATCATTATAATCATAACATTACACTATAGGCTTCACCCAAAACAATGGGAATATTGAGGCATCAACTTCTAACCATTAAATGTTGAAAAGGTAAATCCATTGGTCGTTTACATAAGTAAAAATCTTAAACAAACCACCTATGAAGTCATTGGCTTATGATCTAGAAAGAGTCACTATCTAACCCTAGAAATCCCTTGATTAACAACATAAAAATTTCCACTAAGAGTAGGGTAAAACCCACAAGCAATTGTTTATTTAAAACAAGCCGTCAATAAATGAGCTTCTTAAGTTGACCTCATAAAGGAGACCATATAAATCACTTTATTAGGACCAACATATTACATTAGGCATCATTCCAATTTATTGGATGAAGAATCATTAGATCTTAACCATTGGGTGAAGTTCATATATTAAAACCATCAATTGGAGTATAGGTCCAACCATTGCATCAAATGACCCAAGTAACCATTGGTTTAAGTCTTAATTGATGCTACATCTACATGCTTAACTCATAATAGGTTGTGGGGACCTGATATACCATCACTAGTGACTATTAAGTTACCATAGGTTGTTAGATTAGCACTATATTCATTAATCATCATCGAATATCAAGCTAATGTCACCATTGATTGATAACATCATTAGGGTACTTAGTTGTCAATCATTAAGCTTACAATTAGGCCAACACCTGACCTAAGGGGTGAACGTCAGTTGATACCCTTGGTCACCACCATCAGTTGTCATGAATACAACACCATCGGTTGTTGCAATGGTACCACCACTGAGTCATGTGTTTATAGAAGAAATCAGCTTTAAACCCTAAAATTGACCATTGGTTGATAGCTGCTTAGCACCATAGGTTATCAAGCCAACCTGATCCAATTCATATTATACCTTAGTAAGAATGTAAACATGAATATAGGTTCATCTAGAACTGAAATCATAACAGGGAACATTATAAAAATTGAAATCCAAATCAAGCATAGCTTTTTAGTACATGGATCATCATTTTCAAGCAAGAACATGAGCTAGCAAGCTTATGGTAAGCAATAAATGTGGAGAAAGTTATAAAAACGGCCTTTAATGAGAATATGAAATCCCAAATAGAAGAAAAATCGAGTAGGTAGGGTAGAAATCCAAGCATAAGCTATGAACTCGTCCATCTAGCACCTTTCTTCATCAAATGAGCAAACCCTAAGCATAAGGAGCAAGAAAGGTGGAGTTTTAGTGATTTTGAGCAATTTATACCATGGAACAACAAGGTTCTGACCTATAGAAAGGTAGGAGGAATGATAAAAAAGAAATAAATAGAGGAAAGAAGGGGATTCTTATTCTTTTAGGTCAAGATCACTAGAAGGAAGCTTTTTAAACCCTAAAAGGAAGTCAATTGCAACCCTAGATTCTTTTTCCAAGAAGATCCCCTCTTTCTTCTTCCTTGGACAGGAAATTTGAAGAACCATAGAGGGAGAACGAGGTTCATAGAAGGAGGTAAGTGGTGGATAGAAAATGGCTCGTGTGTGTGCTTAGTGATAAGTATATGAAACTTTAAGATAAAGAAAAAGAAAACGTTGAAATTCTAGTATCTTTCCAAGTGTCCATGGCCTTAAACTATTAAGAATATACAAGCACACAGACAATGAGCTCCCCCATAATCCATATAGACCTTCTTAGCTCTCATTTTTCGAATTTCCAAACCAATCAAATAATTCATTAGTCGATAGCTACTAAAGGTAGCTCATCCATAAAGGGGTATACCCTAAAATACCCTTGAGGAAAACACCTCCAAGCCAAGGTTCAACTAGGATCCCCATGGCTCAAAAGGCTCAATAATGATGAGAGAACATCCAAAGAACATAATTCAAGTGATAAATTGTGAAGAAAACCTCTCAATTGGATAAATTATAGAAAAGTCCAAAATGTGCATAAAATTGCATAACCTGCACAAACAATGTCCAAATTGGACCAAACTTGAAACTTAAGCTTATAATATGATACAAAAACATACCAAAAGGATATATTAGGGTTATAAGAATTAAATTATTGTAATTAAGCTTGTTTCACGCTTTAAGCAAGGTTAGGGGTCTCACAATATAACCATGGTAATACATGCACCTTGTAATCAAGTTAACCCTAGGTATATATATAAATACAATTATAAATATGAGTATGATACTAATGATGATATAATTAACCATATATAGGAAATAATCACAATAGATCATATGTGTAAGAGTGTGGTTGAAGATGATATCTAAATCTTAATTTATGATATGTATAGTAGATCTATAATTAAGGAGTTGTTTTGCAAAATATGTTCACATTATTATAACATATTGACCTACTTGTATACATCCTATTAGTTTATACATGTATCCATGTAGTACTACATATCAAATGATGGATGTAAGATGATCATGTTGCCTTATTATAATCTTGTATGTCATGGCTCAACTGATAATGGAAGATTATATATAAGTTGAGTTACATTTTAATACTACACATAGATTATCAAGAATTATAATAGACATGTTTCAACAAAACCCTAGATATACAAATACATATTTATACAATATATGGTAACTATAAATACAAATATAATTATGGAATGAATTTAACTAAATGGTCTTGTTATGAATTAAATGGTGAAAAAGATAATAATGTGTGAAAGAATATACTTATATAAACATATATCTAGATGACATGTTAGTTGGATCAAAGCATGTGTATATTAGAGAACCTAATATATATTCACGTGGAATATACTTACACCAATATACATGGTAATCATGATGTTTGGAATAATATGGATTCACATTATAGAGAAGAGAATGACATCTTTAAACCTATTGGAAGAATATATATTATCATCCACATATATATGTATATATGAGTTCATAGACTTATGTGACTAAAGATGAGTAATTAAAACTAATATATATATAAATCATCACATATTCTCTCAACAAAGATTAAAATCATAAACCCTAACATAACATTAGATGATCGAGAATTGGGTAAGAATAATATAAAAATATAATAGGAATGAATATGTTCACTTTGACTTATCTAACATACATAATATGTTTGTAGGATGAAAAGTTGACTTTGTGGATCAAAGTATACTATTAAAGTTAACCTTTATGTTTGAAAAGAGGTATGTGCAATCCTATTTATATATGAGTTTGAACACTTGTCCTTCAGTTGGGCATTTTGATATACAATCCTAATATTTCCAATGAGGCATTGTCTTAGCCTTTATTCTCTTTATTTCCTTCCTATGGAATCTTTAATTATTCTAGGGTCTTGGGCCCCACTTGAAAAGTTTTCAATTTCTTAAATCTGCCTTAAATTATTCTAGCATGATGATGTAAATGACTAATTAACTAATGTAGTGTACATGAGTACAAACCACCCATAGTGGACATGTGTTATTTTGCCCAGGGGAATGCTACTGCTCTTGCTTGGGAATGTGTTACTCTCCCTCACCTAGAGGTTGAGGTTAGGTAGGTGCCTCAGCCCTATGTTAGTTTAATGTAGTCATATTAAATCATGCATGCAACTTTATTATTACTTAACTTGGCATAATTCTTATTTATTTACTTGCCTCATAATTTTGACAACTCTTAGCATAGTAAATATTTATCATGCAATAGTTTACTTTATATTTGTACTTATTCTTTTATTTGACACATACCTTTATTCTCCTCTTGATGGGTGATCCCAACCACCCAAGTTTAGGATCAGAGTGCGCAACAGGAACATGGTGAACCAACCTAAGACTAGGAAAAGGAGTTCATCCTTCCATCATGGACTATTTGTTAAGTTATTGGAGGCATATTGATGTAGTTGAGTTTCCCGCTACTTAGATCCTTTATTTGTATAAAGTATGTACACCCTTATTGGGAAATTTTTGATGTACTCTTTATGAAATTGAATATAGTCAAATTTTAATCTTCCGCTGCTATTCATTGGATTTTGTTTACCATTTTTAGTAGAGAGGTGATTTTTCTTATTTACATCTTTTCTTAGAAGACTCAAATATGTATGGTATGGACCTTATCACGTAAAACATCCTACCCACATGGAACTTTTCTCCTTTGGGGCAATTGGAAGGGTGAATTTGCTGTAAATGGACATAGACTTAAGCGATACCGAATGACTAAGGATTTAATGACACAAGGAGAACATTGCCTCCCTATTCCTGAAGACCTAGGATTAAGTGAACCTCCACCCCCACCCACTCCTGAACTAGAATCAGCCCCATGAACACATGCATCATGCCGTTGACTTTCAATTGAATGCTTGTTGGGAGGCAACCCAATATCTCTATATTTGTTTGTATCATTTTTGTTTTCTTTATTATTTTTCACTCTTAAAAATTACATCTTACTATTTCTCTTATCACAGATCTCCCTTAGATATTTTTCTAGTTAAAAAAAATATGAATCGACCAGTTTGTCTATAAATTGGCTGATTGAAACTAGTGTTTGATTCAAAATTCAAATCACTTCAGCTAACCCCCATGACTAATGAGTTGAGCGACACACTATACGAGTATTCACAATTTGCAAAGACTCAATAAAGGAAAGCCACCCGGGAGAGGTCGACTCATCCCTTAACAAATTCCTCCCTGAGCATCTTCATCTCCCAACAACAATATTCACTGGAAAATTGATGATCAAAGCCCTCAACCTATAATCACATCTTCTCTCAACCTTCGATGATTCAAGAGACCCTCTAGGAAACATGCCTAGCCATAACTACTCCGTCGGCCTACTCCACGTTGTCTCTATCACCCATAGTAGGCCGATGCCCTTGGCTGAGCCCAACTCATCAATGAGTCAACTGACTTGTTCCCCCCACGTGCTTCCCCCACTCCCCTCCTCCTTCTTCTTCTTCTTCTCCTCCTCCTCCTCCTCCTCCTCCTACTATGAATAGCCCCTCCCCTAACCTCTAGGCGAGTCGAGCGATTCACGTTGCAACATCTCGCAACTACATATTCTTGACTCTTGAGTCGAGTGACTCATAAGACGAATCAAGCGAATGATGTCATCACAGAAACAACATCAACAATGTGAGTGGATCGACTCGTGGCACCATTCGAGCGACCCACAATCATTAATAGTTAAATAATGTCTCAAGAAGGTTCTTTTTGGAATCTCTTCAGCTGTATTCGCAAGGGAAACTCTCCTGGCTGGAAACCTGATCGGAAACCCCCATCTTCATCATAGCTCAAGGGGCAGAATCCACTGTACGAAACCTACAAGTAAATCCTCACCCGACGTCACCGAGGAAATGATACGCAACCTCAAAGAAATGGATGAATTCCTCAATGGTGTAGCGACTAGCCAAGCCTGTCACTAGGATCCAAATTCCCATATGCCACACAAGTCATGTATTGCCCCATTCCTAGGAAACTATGTTCAGTTCACCAATGACGACCATCCTAATTGGTTTGACACAATGTTCTCAATCAATTTAACACTTCCTCAATGAGCATGAGGTGACACTCTCACTACCCTTGGGATCTGAGATTCTGTCAACCAAATTCTATGCAAAAAGTACATCCTTCAATTCCCCTATCGAATGCTCTACGTATTTTGCAACCTCACCTTGGAGTTCATGACCACGTCTTATGGACTTCACAGCTCATAGGGGGACTCCAACTATTTAATGTAGATCTTTGGGGAGAATATTGAGGTCTCTGCCACACAAATCGCCTCTATACTCCTCTACGACAGGGATGATTCTTGTCTCTCGAGATGTATTTCACTGGGATGCCTCCCTCTCTTCCATCAAGATATAAAGCCTCTAGTCTCCACAATTTGATCGTTTGCCATCTCCACTGGATCCTCACCTACACCATCTATAATAGGTCAAACACTCATGGCACCATAACTCAAATAGTTCTCTACACTTTATGGTGCCTTCTAATAATGATCCTATCAACTGGGGTAACACCATCCTGGAGCACATCAACACTCAGGCGAGTCACAACACTAGATCATCCTTCAACATTGGTCATCTCGTGACCGCCATCGCCATATTTCTGGGCTTCACTTATATTCCCTTCTAGGAAATCTTGCCTCAGGGAACTCAACACCTGATCGACCTACCTGAAAGCAAGCCATGTTATCTATTCTTGTGCCTAGACATGTATATATTATATTGCATTTCAAGATTCCAATGTTCATCTCGGGCTCCCTTGACATGCCAGGTTCAAAACAACAAACCTTAGTTATGAGCTGCCAAACCTACCAGCCCAGATCTAGTTGTTCCTTCTTGAGAACCCAATTCTAGAGGGAGACATCCCCGAGCCCACATCCCAACCAACAAAGCGTCTCTGTGATAACCCATCACACAAAGTGAGATTACTCAAAACCTAAATATGATTAAACACTAAAAAATCACATCACTAAAAAGAGAGTTAATTAAAACTGATTAACTTTTCACAAACTTACTCAACAACATTTGCATGAAAGCCCAACATCTCAGATTAATTCATAAAACATACCAAAAATCTCTTAGAAAAGCACTGTCTCCTCAACCACAACATAAACATAAGAGATAACATCCACTTATACAACATCAGAATAATAAGAAAGTTTGAGTCGATAAAACACTATATTCAAAATAGTCTCTCCCGAACCTGAGAGTACAAGAACACCTCTAGGACATACTAGACATCCAAAAAACTATCCATCTATGATCCATCACATCAAGTCCTCCTCACTATCACGGGCCTGCTACTGCTACTGACAATCACCTAAAAATATTGTGGTGACCCACGAGTGAGACCCATGTCCCAGTAAGAGATATAACTCATAACAACGCTTATTGAATACAATATGTTATGTTATTAAACATGTTAAGTATATTAAGCAAATTAAACAGATTGACAAATAAAGCAACATAATACAATTATCAAACATAGTGTCTTTATTAAAAGAAATTCTAATTAGAGTCTTAGAAGCCAACACAATTCTCAATTACCAGATGTAGATATTATCACGAGTCATACTTGCATCATAAATATGGACAACCACATGTTCATATTTGAAAAGTAGGAGCATGTCTACAGTCACAAATAAAAACAACAACATACGCATATCTAATATTATACCACATTCTAACATCATAGGCATATCCAATAGGATGATCAAAGTTGACAACAAAAGCATGTCTAATAGTGTAAGGCATGTCTAATAGCATAGCACTGCTGATAGCATAAGCATCTCTAACAATATAAGCATTTCTTAACAATATAAGCATTTCCAGTCAATATAACATGTAAGCAAACCTACTTCTTTAGTAGATCTAACATCATGAGCATAACTATTGGCATGAGTATGATTAGCAGTATAGGCATAGCTAACTACATCGACATGACTAACATCGTAAGCAATTATAATAACATAAGCACAACCAACAATATAAGCATGTTTACAACATAGGCATATCTGTTGTAACATACCAGATCTTGGAACCTACCCTAGAACTTTGACCTTTTAAACTTAGAAAAATAAGGTTAAGGTGAGACCTAAAAGATGTTTAGTATAACTCTAATGAGCTAATGCTTGTATAAATCACCTTAGTGTAATCTAATGTTGACACAATAAGCTTAGGCCAATAACGGACACATAAAATATGTCACATGATATAAAATTTTCATGATAATTTGTCCACAATAATGATGCATAATTCTTTTGGTTGTAACATAAAGATATGGGACACAATTGGATAAAGAATAATGACGATGAAATAATATTATAATGATAACAAGCCAAAAATGTTATGATTCATAAAAGAAGATTCAAAAAGAGAAATCTAATGTGAAATTTGTGTTCCTTGGATCCCAATTAACTTGGGAGTCAAGTTTCATATTATTTTGCACTTTAATAACTACCCTAATCTCTTTTAGGAAAGAAAATATGAATTTTTCTTCAAAATATGAAATAAAATAATTAATGACTCTAAAAGTGGAAAAAATCTTAGATTCATGATCTACACAATAAGAATAGCCTTTGAATGAATTTTCATATAATTTGGATAATCTTTAATATACATGTGAAGTTAGGAGATAGAAAGTGCGTAGAACCTTCAAAATATTAAATAAATATACAAACAACTCCAACATTAAAATTGTTGGCAAATTCCTGTCCAAGGCACTTAATGTGACTTGTGGGAGAAGTTTCATCAAAATTTGAGAATCTTATGATCATTAATGTTGGAGGAAAGAGAAAATATGTTTTGATTTATTTAACACATTAAAAGTTCTCAAAAGGTAAATATAATTTCATAATTAGAATCTGCATGTCTTAATTAGCCTCTGTACAAAATTTCATCCAATTTGGAGTTTATTTGCACCCTCAAAATAAGAAAGAGAAAAAGGTAAATCATTTGATATAACACTATAGTTCAATTCATTTTTGGATAAGGATTTACATGTCATGTGTTTTTTAATCATGTGCCTCAATCTGGACCATTAGATCTTTAATCCAATAGCTCGTGGATGAGTAGGAATACAAACCATGTTTTTGCGATTTTGGTATGCAAATATCTCTCTTGATTCTTGCTCTTTTTCGACGATTTCTTCGCCAATGGATTCTAAATAAGATTCTACATCAATCTATCCCTAATTTGTGACCTATCAATAAAGATTTAGGAAATTCCCAAAATCTTGGGTCCTAAGATCTCACGACCAAGGTGAGTTTTCCTAGGACTCAACCATATAAATAGGGGGCTATACCCCCATCTTCTCCGCGCTTTACCCATCATTTATCTACTTCCAATTTCATTGCTCATCCTCATTTCGAGAGTCAGAGATTGAGTTATCTCTCCCATCTTTGTGGCACTATTCTTGGGATGTCAGTGGTCTCTGTAACCCAATTGATCCTTTAGGTAAGTTCGACCAGTATTCTTCTTGCTTCTCGTGCCTTCAAATCGACGATCTAGCGTGAATCGGGATTTTGCCCCATTTAATCCAGGCTGTAGCTACTACTGTTACTTGTGCCATGGTAGGCGATGAGAGAGGAGAAGGATCTCCTTGATGATATCTCGCTTATACCCTCAGTCTTTCCTCTTTCTTTGTTGTTCTCGACCAGGGGCTTTTTGGTCTTTTCACCCAGCCTCATTTTCTTTCTCACGCTGAGCGGCTTACCAGCTTGTTGTGGGGCCAACTGAGTTGGCCGTATGTTATTGGGCCAACTCAGCACATGCACACTCACTCTCCCTCTCTTTCTTTTCCCCACTTGATGTAAATCTCTTACGTGGAATTATCTGATTGGTCGATTTTGGAAAATTCATAACTAATTATCTACTAATTACAAAATTACAAATAAATAGTCATTGGATTCAAAAAATTATAGCCTATCTAATAATGCAAAGTTTGTCACTAAAATCTAATGTTGAAAATATGTGATTTTAATGGATTTTCCTAAATAAGTAATAACTTGCAAAATTCATAACTAAATATTTAAAATTCAAAAAAATATAATAAAATATGTTTTGAACTTAAAAAAGATAATCTAAAATATGGTTGTTTTGATAACCTAATTCACTAATATTAAAAAGGTGATTTTTAGAGTTTTGAATAATTAATGAAAACCTAACCCTAATTCTACATATGTGCATCGTAGGTGCTTTGGAGACCTAGGCTTGGATCTAGGACTGACTTTGGACTATTTAGATTCTTGAGTAAGTTATGTTTGCATCTCCTATTCTTCTTATTGAGAAATAACCTATATTTATCATTCTCTTTGTCCTATGGACATTAACCTACACCATATCTTGTTCTTTTGGAAAATATGCTTCATGTGAAGTACCTTTTATTTGTTATTGATCTTTGGACATTATCTTGGTCTCTTTTCTTATGCTCTGTTCATGATGGAACTCTATAAGATGACATGTGATGTCTTTCACCCACTTATGAGGTGGATGTATATGTTGGTCACTTTTATGGTGACTAGTTTGTGTAATCTGATTATACTTTCTACTTGCCTCTACATTAAACATGCTATGTGATTTAGTAGCACTATAGTAGTATAATTGCATTGGTTTTTGGGTTATGTTCCCTACTATTTTTGGGATGGAGGTGGCCCCATACCTAGGTTTCAAATTTATGAGGTTTGGCCCACTTTATATATATTTGGGAGTTTGTTATGTGCCATTCTCTATCAGGTTTCAAGTTTATGAGACTTGGCTGACTTTGTTGTTATATTGTTCTAGGGCTATGCTTATCTGACATGCATGCAAGTTGATGTCAAGGATGATGGGTTATGTGCCCTAATCTCATGATATGTGCCTATGTGGCACAAGTTTATTATTTTATTTATGGCAAGTATTCTTTTGTTTTCATTAGTTTGAAAATCATTTATCTTAATGCCTACTTGGGTTGTCCTTCACTTTTCTATGGGAAGTCTTTTATTTTGATGTCATATATTCTTTATAAATTTCTCAATTTCCTTTTTAGTATGCACATACTAACCTTTGCTGATGTCTTCATTTTTTTTCTCTTCTTGTCGGGGTATGCTTCCAACCCTAGGTGAAGGACAAGGAGGACACGACATGAAGTTATAGACTTAGCTTAAGGAGTTTAAAGCTCAGAGACAAACTTGTTATGGCTTAGATTTCCCTCTGCTAGATTTTAAAGGTGGAGTATCCATGTAAACCCTATATGGGAGATGATTATGTATCTTTTGTTAAATTGAATATAGTCAAAAAAATTCCTCTGCTGCTTTACTTTGGTCCTTTGTATACCATTAATTAAGATTTATAAATTTTACACCCACTCCAACATATCTTTTTGTGTGCTTGGAATGGAGGTTCTATTCTTCAAATTTTTAGTAGAGAGGTGATTTCACTTATTTATAATATGGTATTAGAGCCCATGGTAGTCTGAATCAGACTATTTCAATTTTGTCTTCCTACTTAGAACCCTTACCTTGCATAGTTTCCCTCTAGGTGAGATGTTCCCCCTAGAATTGGTCTATGTTAAATATGTGACGAGGTTTTAGGAGATATTACCCTATCATATAGATTGATTATGATTTGAGGTTTGACTTGAGGATGCAATTAGGTTAAGGAGGTAGTAGGATGAAGAGTTCTTGTTATGGATATATTGTGACTTGATTTTCACATTGAATTTTGGCCAACTTATTGGTTTTACTTCGCAATGGTTCTTATCAAAAAATATATTATACTACTATATGTACAAAATTTTTCTCTAATTTTCTTGACGATTTCTTGAACTAAGTCACAATGAACAGAGAAACCCTAGAATAAGTTGGCATAGAATCCAAACCCTAGTTTTGAAGAAGAGATTAGGAATATGTGAGATAATGCTAAGGTGTAGTGTACCTACCCTTTGTATCCTATGAGCTTTTGGATCTTGGGTTCTTAAGTTAGAGACACAAGGACCTAAAAACTCAACCCTAGATGGTTTTGACTTATTTGTTGGATACATGAACAACATAAATCTATAAAACATTCATAACTAAAAGATATGTGGGCAACCCTAAATGCTGTTTAATTTGACTTATTAGGATAAACATTTTTAGGGGTGGAGAGTAGTTGGTTGTTGATGTTTGGATCAATATATTTTGAGGACGAAATCCTTTTAAGGGGTGGAGTGCTATAACATACCGGATCTTGGGCCCTACCCTAGAACTTTGACCTTTTGGACTTAGCCAAACAAGGTTGAGGTGAGACCTGAAAGATGTTTAGTATAACTCTAATGAGCTAATGCGTGTATAAATCACCTTAGTGTAATCTAATGTTCACACATTAGGCTTAGGCCAATAATGGATACATACAATATGTCACATGATATAAATGGAGATTCCATGATAATTTATGCAAAATAATGATATATAATTCTTCTGGTTGTAATATAAAGATATGGGACACAATTGGATGAATAATAATGATGATGAAATAATATTATAATGATAACAAGCCAAAAATGTTATAGTTCATAAAAGGAGATTCAAAAAGAGAAATGTTATGTGAAGTTCGTGTTCCTTGGATCCCAATTAACTTGGGAGTCAAGTTTCACATTATTTTGCACTTTAATAACTACCCTAATTTCTATTAGGAAAGAAAATATGAGTTTTCCTTCAAAATATGAAATAAAATAATTAATGACTGAAAAAGTGGAAAATAATCTTAGATTTGTGATCTACACATTAAAACAACCTTTGGGTGAATTTTCATGTAATTTGGATATCTTTAATATACATGTGAAGTTAGGAGAGAGAAAGTGTGTAGAACCTTCAAAATATTAAATAAATATACAAACAACTCCAACTTATAAAATTGATGGCAAATTTGTATCCAAGGCATTAATGTGACTTGTGGGTGAATTTTCATCAAATTTGGAGAATCTTATGACCATTAATGTCGGAGGAAAGAGAAAACAAGTTTTGATTTATTTAATATATTAAAATTTCTCAAAAGTAAAATCTAAGTTAATAGTCAGAATATACATGTCTTAATTAGCCTCTGTACAAAATTTCATCCAATTTGGAGTTTATTTTCACCCTCAAAAGAAGAAAGAGAAAAAGGCAAATCATTTAATATGTCACTATAGTTCAATTCATTTTTGGATAATGATTTACATGTCACATTTTTTTAATCACGTGCCTCAATTTGGACGTTGGATTCATGATCCAACAACTCATGGATCGTCTCCTAGCTCAGGTTGAAGTAGGAGTACATGCCACATTTTTGCTATTTTGGTATGTAGATATCTCTCTTGATTCTTTCTCTCTTTCGACGATTTCTTCACCAATGGATTCTAAATAAGATTCCGCACCAATATATCCCTAATTTGTGACCTATCGGTGAAGATTCAGGAAATACCCAAAATCTTGGGTCCAAGATCTCACAACCAAGGTGAAGTTTCCCTAAGACTCAACCATATAAATAGGGGGCTATACCCCCATCTTCGCCGTGCTTTACCTAGCCTTTATCTACTTCAAATTTCATTGTTCGTCCTTGTTTTGACATTTAGTGATTGAGTTTTCTCTCCCATCTTCATGGCAATATTTGAGAGACACCATAGAGACATAATAGTCAACTACCACCAGTGACATATAGTAAAGTTGAAAACACCTACCCCACCTTGGTACAGGTCACGGTGCTAGAGAATAGGCTTACACATGGTCATTCTATAAGAGGTATCCTGCAGTTGTACTGTTGCCTTTCACATATAAAAAAACATGAGGCATGACTACAACCATCCTTCAAAACACTTGGGATCAAGATGTCAAGGATACACATCCACTTGCACCTCACATACTCAACAATACACACTCTAGGTTTCCCTTAGGAGTACCTGTTTCACCATCCAACAAGTACTGACACTGGAATGGATCTATGGCCAAGGAAACTACATGATTGAGGTTTCACTTTGATTAGTTAAGTCGATTGAGTGAATTAAGGCTGAATCAAACAAGTGGACATACAAATCCTAATTCATTTATAGCAAGCATTTGATATGCAACAACTTCAATAAATATAAACCGAATAGGACATATTCCTTATTACAACACCACATGATATTATTTCATTTCCATTCATGAATTTACTCATCATCACACCAATACACGATATAAAATACTTTAACATTATCCCAGGGTACCAACCCTTATCACATCATGAAGAGAATCACACCTCTATCAGGGTTCAATCAAGCCCAAAGGTCATTAAAACCATCACATTATCTCATGCAAGAACATCATTACCTTTCCATGCATCATCAAGGATAAACTACCACCACATACATGTAACATATAATGTTCAACTTAATATTGCACATAACAATAAACTAGAGTTATAATAATGTAGAGAGAAAGTACTCTGTAATCATATTAAATGCACAAGGAAACTAAGCAACATCTTTGTGTTCTTGAATTGGATTAAGGTTCAACAACTTAACCAATTTAAGGTTTCCAAAATAGAAATTATATGTGATCCCTAGTTCTTATTATTTCCAAAAAATCTTAGAAGTAAGAGCATTCCTGTATTATAACAATATGCAAGGGAACTACATATAATTTACCACCCTCATTTAGTTGTACTAAGATTAGAGTTAACAATACAAGTTGACTGAACATTGTGAATCAACACTTTACAACAATCTTAGGTTTGTATTCATTTGAGGGAAAAGGTAATAATACCAACTTATGGGGCTTAAAAACATTAATCCTAACTCATCAAATCACCAACATCAGGTGCAACAAACACAACCTACCAAATCATAGATCACACATCAGACGATTGGATTCAAGGCAACGAAAACCTTTGCATCATGTATATTAATCACCACCATTGAATCACAATTGCATAAAACATAACCATCGGATGCAAACAATGTAAAACCTTGGGACATTCATCTAGGAAAACCATTGAGTTATGAGTTAGAAAAACCATGCATCACCATTGGGTGTGAGCCCTATACTCACCATCAATTTCATGAGCAAGGAAACCCATCAAATTAGATACTAGTGAAACCATCATTTGTCTTAGCCAAGAAAACCATCAATTAAGAAACTAAGTGAAACATCGGTCTAATTCCTAAGAGAAAATAGTCCATGACCTCTTAGGATGACCATGAGTTGTGCCACTAAAGAACACTGTCGATTTAACACTTAGAGAAATTAGCAAATCAGCAATTACGACAGCCATCAATTACCAACCTAGTGAGACTATCGAATTAGCCATGGGAGAGCATCAAAGCCCTCGGTGGTGAGAGGAAACAAAACCATCATTTTTAAGTAAAAAAGAAGATCCAAAATAGAAGCTAAGTAACCTCCACCAGTTGGCACAAATCTATAAAACATTCATAACTAAAAGATATGTGGGCAACCCTAAATGTTGTTTAATTTGACTTGTTAGGATAAACATTTTTAGGGGTTGAGAGTAGTTGGTTGTTAATGTTTTGATCAATAGATTTTGAGGACACAATCCTTTTAAGGGGTGGAGTGCTATAACATACCAGATCTTGGACCCTATCCTAGAACTTTTATCTTTTGGACTTAGCCAAACAAGGTTGAGGTGAGACCTGAAAGAAGTTTAGTATAACTCTAATGAGCTAATGCGGGTATAAATCACCTTAGTGTAATCTAATGTTCATACATTAGGCTTAGGCCAATAATGGATACATAAAATATGTCACATGATATAAATGGATATTTCATGATAATTTAGGCAAAATAATGATATATAATTCTTCTGGTTGTAATATAAAGATATGGGACACAATTGGATGAATAATAATGATGATGAAATAATATTATAATGATAACAAGCCAAAAATGTTATAGTTCATAAAAGAAGATTCAAAAAGAGAAATGTAATGTGAAGTTCGTGTTCCTTGGATCCCAATTAACTTGGGAGTCAAGTTTCACATTATTTTGCACTTTAATAACTACCCTAATTTCTTTTAGGAAAGAAAATATGAGTTTTCTTTCAAAATATGAATAAAATAATTAATGACTGAAAAAATGGAAAATAATCTTAGATTCGTGATCTACACATTAAAACAACCTTTGGGTGAATTTTCATGTAATTTGGATATCTTTAATATACATGTGAAGTTAGGAGAGAGAAAGTGTGTAGAACCTTCAAAATATTAAATAAATATACAAACAACTCCAACTTATAAAATTTATGGCAAATTTGTATCCAATGCATTAATGTGACTTGTGGGTGAATTTTCATCAAATTTGGAGAATCTTATGACCATTAATGTCGGAGGAAAGAGAAAATAAGTTTTAATTTATTTAATACATTAAAAGTTCTCAAAAGGAAAATCTAAGTTAATAGTCAGAATCTACATGTCTTAATTAGCCTCTGTACAAAATTTCATCCAATTTGGAGTTTATTTTCACCCTCAAAAGAAGAAAGAGAAAAAGGTAAATCATTTAATATGTCACTATAGTTCAATTCATTTTTGGATAATGATTTACATGTCACATTTTTTTAATCACGTGCCTCAATTTGGACGTTGGATTCATGATCCAACAGCTCATGGATCATCTCCTAGCTCAGGTCAAAGTAGGAGTACATGCCACATTTTTGCTATTTTGGTATGTAGATATCTCTCTTGATTCTTGCTCTCTTTCGACGATTTCTTCACCAGTGGATTCTAAATAAGATTCTGCACCAATATATCCCTAATTTGTGACCTATCGGTGAAGATTCAGGAAATACCCAAAAGCTTGGGTCCAAGATCTCACAACCAAGGTGAAGTTTCCCTAAGACTCAACCATATAAATAGGGGGCTATACCCCAATCTTCTCCGTGCTTTACCTAGCCTTTATCTACTTCAAATTTCATTGCTCATCCTTGTTTTGACATTTAGTGATTGTGTTTTCTCTCCCATCTTCGTGGCACTATTTGAGAGACACCATAGAGACATAATAGTCAACTTCCACCGGTGACATATAGTAAAGTTGAAAACACCTACCCCACCTTGGTACAGGTCACGGTGCTAGAGAATAGGCTTACACATGGTCATTCTATAAGAGGTATCCTGCAGTTGTACTGTTGCCTTTCACATATCAAAAAACATGAGGCATGACTACAACCATCCTTCAAAACACTTGGGATCAAGATGTCAAGGATACATATCCACTTGCACCTCACATAATCAACAATACGCACTCTAGATTTCCCTTAGGAGTACCCGTTTCACCATCCAACAAGTACTGACACTGGAATGGATCTATGGCCAAGGAAACTACATGATTGAGGTTTCACTTTGATTAGTTAAGTCGATTGAGTGAATTAAGGTTGAATCAAACAAGTGGACATACAAATCCTAATTCATTTATAGCAAGCATTTGATATGCAACAACTTCAATAAATATAAAACGAACAGGACATATTCCTTATTACAACACCACATGATATTATTTCATTTCCATTCATGAATTTACTCGTCATCACACCAACACAGGATATAAATTCCTTTAACATTATCCCATGGTACCAACCCTTATCACATCATGAAGAGAATCACACCTCTATTAGGGTTCAATCAAGCCCAAAGGTCATTAAAACCATCACATTATCTCATGCAAGAACATCATTACCTTTCCATGCCTCATCAAGGCTAAACTACCACCAAATACATGTAACATATAATGTTCAGCTTAACATTGCACATAACAATAAACCAGAGTTATAATAATGTGGAGAGAAAGTACTATGTAATTATATTAAATGCACAAGGAAACTAAGCAACATCTTTGTGTTGTTGAATTGGATTAAGGTTCAACAACTTAACCAATTTAAGGTTTCCAAAATAGAAATTATATGTGATCCCTAGTTCTTATTATTTCCAACAAATCTTAGAAGTAAGAGCATTCCTGTATTATAACAATATGCAAGGGAACTACATATAATTTGCCACCATCATTTAATTGTACTAAGATTAGAGTTAACAATACAAGTTGACTGAACATTGTGAATCAACACTTTACAACAATCTTAGGTTTGTATTCATTTGAGGGCAAAGGTAATACTACCAACTTATGGGGCTTAAAACCATTAATCCTAACTCATCAAATCACCAACATCAGGTGCAACAAACACAACCTACCAAATGATAGATCACACATCAGACCATTGGATTCAAGGCAACGAAAACCTTTGCATCATGTATATTAATCACCTCCATTGAATCACAATTGCATAAAACATAACCATCGGATGCAAACAATGTAAACCTTAGGACATTCATCTAGGAAAACCATTGAGTTATGACTTAGAAAAACCATGCATCACCATTGGGTGTGAGCCCTATACTCACCATAAGTTTCATGAGCAAGGAAACCCATCAAATTAGATACTAGTGAAACCATCATTTGTCTTAGCCAAGAAAACCATCAATTAAGAAACTAAGTGAAACATCGATCTAATTCCTAAGAGAAAATATGACCTCTTAGGATGACCATGAGTTGTTCCACTAAAACACTGTTGATTTAACACTTAGAGAAATTAGCAAATCAGTAATTACGATAGCCATCAATTACCAACCTAGTGAGACTATCGAATTAGCCATGAGAGAGCATCAAAGCCCTCAGTGGTGAGAGGAAACAAAACCATCATTTTTAAGTAAAAAAGAAGATCTAAAATAGAAACTAAGTAACCTCCACCAGTTGGCACAAAGAGCCCAACCATCAAGTTATGAAAACAAGAGGAAATCAACTCAAAACATTAGATGTTGAGCCACTTGGGCGAGAATCATGACCATAGTTTCTCAAATAACATAATCCAAATTATAAGTAAATACAATCCATTCATCATCACAAAATAGTTGAACCAAATAGCATCAAAACCAACTATCAGATTGAAAACACAAGGAGGGAAGAATCTTCTCAAAATCCTAAGAAGAACCATCGTTCATGGGACTTGAGATAATCATCAATATATAGTGATGAAGAAAATATAATCATAATTTATTGAGCTCACTAAAGTCATCAAAATATTAAATAAAGTATAAAAATAATTCCTTCCTATAGACCAACCCATCGGGTCACCCAACAAGTAGAAAAATATTTCCAAGACACCAAATAAATCATATCTAGTTTCAACCATTTAAACACCATAGATTATTACGATTATGGAATCCATCAACCAACCAGAGCTAAGAATATTCTAACCATGGGTTCTTGGTCATCTAATAAGGTCATCAAAATAGTAGCAACACACCACCATGGTTATTCACAAAAGACTAGTCACCGGATCACGAGGCAAGGTAGAAATCAACTCAATTAGGTCAAGGGCAACCATCAATTTCCACCACAACAACTCCATCAATTCGTGGACAAGAAAGGTATAAGGCTCAACTCCCAATATAGAGAAAGCACAAAAGATTAAGGATAGCAACCAGAAAGTTATCTACTAAAAAATCATCATATATATTCACAACTTAGCTAAGGATGTAAATTTTCTACTCATTACTAGTTTTAGAGCAAGATTTAGCATGACAAGTTGAATAGTAAGCAATAAATGTGGAGCAAGTTATATAAATTGCCTCCAAAACGAAGTTTCAGCTCCAAACAGAAAGATACGCAAGGAAGAAGGAAGAAAATCTTAGCTTTGAGCTTCTCCATTCGTCCAAACTAGTTCCATCTCCAAGAATGAGAAATCCTAGATCAAAGGAGCAAGAAGAAGAGTGTCTTTCATGTTTCTAGCACAAACTCAACCATGGGGATCTTGCCAAGAAGAATAGAAAGGAGAGTAGGATCAACAAGGAAATGTATCTAAGAGAGAAGAGCTTACTTGCTTGAGTCAAGAACAACTAAGAAAGCTTTGAAATCTTGAAAGAAGACTAAATTCGAATCCCATGATCATATGCAAGTAGATTGCTCCAAGCTCCTCCTATGTTGAGCTTCTATTCCTTCCTTAAGAGAGAGGGATGAGCTCCAGCAATAAGGGAAGAAGAGAGGGCATGTTAGGAGTGTAAGAAATCATTTTTCAAGCAAGGAGCAAAGTATAAAATCTAAAAGGGAGAGAGAAGGAAGAGGTAAGGTGTCTAGCCAATCTTGCCAAGTGTCCAAGGTCAGTGGCATATTTACCATGTAAAACAGCAGCCCATCTATAGTGGGAAGTTGGGAGGCCCATGATATCTTGACTCCCAAGCCAACAATGGGCACAACTCACAAAGAATCAAATCCAAATATATCATACAAGGTAGCCCATCTATGAGAGGAAAATCCTAAGTAGATGTCATGCACAAAACCAAGGTGCAACTAGGAGCCCTATGTAACAACTAACTCCAATATGATATAAAAATATGTGAGGCATAACAAGCATGTGAAAAATTGTAAGAAAAACATCAGATGTTGATAAATTGCATAAAAGTCTAAAACATACACAAAATTGCATAACTTGCACAAACATTGTCCAAACTGGACCAAACTTGAAACATAGCTTAATGAAATGATATCAAAGAATAAGAAAAAGTTTAATTAGGCATATAATCACCTATTTAAGATAATAAATCATGATTAGGCATTAAGACAGGTCAGGGGTCTTACAATCTCTATGGAAGCAAATGAAGATGTGACCGGACCTCCTCCTCCTCCTCAGCCTACACATAGTATCGAGATACACATTGTAGATGATACATGCAGTGACGAGCCTTAGGGTTTCTATGAGATCCAACAATACTACATTGAATGATCTCAACAGTGCATGGAGCAAGAGCATCAATGCCAAGGACATCAACTTAACCATCAACCTTATGTAGCAATCCTAGGAGTCGTGGCATGTCGACTGTGGCCACTACGCCCTTACCAGAACATCCTATGCATATGGGGCCCACTAAGCATATCCTGACCCCAACTCCCAATATTGGAGCCATGACTACTATGAACCTCCCTCCTCCTCTACTCCTTCACAACCATAATGATTCTCTTCCCTCCATCTCAGATTTAGGATCTACTCGAGATAAGAAAAATTCTAAGTCTGGTAGGTCGGTGGTATGTGCCAATTCCACCCCCTTATCTTCCTTTCCTAGCATATCTATCTTATCATATTTTCTTGCATGAAGTTTTAGTTTGCATTTCTCAAGTTTTAGTTTGCTTTTATTCCTTAATGATGTGAATGGGCCCATATCTCATCGAACATATTAATAGATTTATTGTATCAATGTACCCTTTTTTAACGCATTAAACCTTCTTTGCAATCATTTTACAAATTCCCATGATTCAAACTCACCATGTCACCTAGGATCTCAAATGAGAATTATTCCTTAGAAATGTTGGCAAGCCTTATTGAATTGATAGGAATCAAACAAAAAATTTTCTTTATTTAAAATTGCAGAATACTTGTCATATCTATTGTATAATGCGGTAACAAGAAGAACTGAACTATTATTATAATACACCCAAAACAAAAAACAAAAAAACTAAGATGCATGTAACCAACCTTTTCTATACATTCTTCCACCATCTTCATTCCCCTCGCCTCACGAAAGAAAAATGAAAACAACCTTATGCCAAACCCAAGTCTGGGATGGCATGATATTGTACCTCTCGCCACTTCTTCCATACCCCTCACAAATCTAATAAGGGTGTACCATCAAGAAAAGATGCCAAAATGAACACTGAAAAAAATGCAATCAATGTGATTACAGTACATTACAAATAAAGATCTCAATTTGAATAGAGGAGAGATCATCTTCCTCCATACCTGATTCACTCTATTTTCTACCCATGGGAATCTAAATAACCCAACAATCCACTCAAACCCATGTTCATGTGCAAAACTTACAAGAAAATGCAAGTGTCAAAGTAAAAGAGATATGGAGCTTGCTTCTTCACAAAATCTTGATATTCAAACAAGCTATGAAACATGTTTTAGTAGAGAATGTGGTATTTTTTGTTTTGTGATTCTAGGAGATTGGGCCGTTTGGCCAAGAAAGGAGGTAAGGAACAAAGTAATGCTATGTAAATGAGGAAAGACACATCATTAGTACAAATTGAAAGAAATTGTGATTTTTCATTGATCTATGTCTCTATGCCAGTTATGGCTGTGAACCCCAGCCTGATATTCTCTCATAGTTGCCAATCTCAGTTTTCAATTACTTACTTCATGCAATTTCCCCTTTAGCATAATAATTTCTTTTAATTCCGTTCTTAGTATAATCTTTGATTTATTTGTTCTTAGCATAACTCTATTTCCTTTTTAGCATAATTCTCTTCATTTATATGATTAGCATAATCACCTCTTCAAGATTGGTATTTACATTTTGTCCAAAGTTCATAATCATTCAAAGCAATCAGGATCAAAACCAAAATTTAAAAGGTTGTTTCATGGGATCGACCCTTCTATACAAAGAATTAACCAACTTGCCTAAGTGGGTTGTTTTTTTTGTAAAAAATCTTGAACTCTAGAAATTATTTCCCTAGTGAATTGTTGTATAAACTATGCACATCATTGATCGAGTTGTTTCCTTTTAGGAGGCATAGTAAATTATTGTGATAATAAATTATGTATTAGCCATTAATGAAGTAGAAGAACACATGTACTTTTAGTAATGACATGCTACAAGTTTGATGGAGACTATTGACAAGTAACAAAGTTTCTCTATAAGATCATCTATGCAAATTATTATGATTACTAATCATATATTAGTCAATATGTACATGCTAAAAAAGAGGAGAAAAAACAACTTGGTAGTGACACACTACAAGTTTAGAAGAACACAATTCAAATTTGTAAGATTGTTTTGAAAATATAGTAAAATGTTGAAATATGTTTTTTGATACATGTCTCTATATAAGTAGAGATAAATTTAAATGTTTATGTATATGAATGATATTTGAAACTCGTGATCTTGATATAAGATATCACTATCAATTTATATGTCCACATATATAATAATTTTGCCTTTATTACTTGATAATTTTATTGTATAGCACGTGTCATCGTGCTAGTAGTTTTAAAAATACAATAGTCAAATTTAGAATTTTCCAAAGTATATTATATTAAACAAAAAGTAAGGGCTGGAATCGAAATTTGTATTATTCAGGCCGAGACCTTTTAGTTTCCTTATAGTTGGATAATTTTAGAATCATAAGAAAATGATTTTAAATTATTTGGGAGAGTCTATGTTAATCTAGTGTTAGAAAAGACAAAATACTCATAAATAAAAGAAATTAAATTCAAAACAAATTATTCATTTCAATATTGTTGGGTCAAAAATTGCTGGTCCTAGTGAGGGGTTCTTTAAGTATTTTTTTTTAATTTTTTATTTAGAAAGTAGTCATTGTATTCTAATCAATACTATATATGAAATGGCGTGGTAGGTGTTATATGTAAAAGTAATTCTTTTCCTTTCTTAAATACAAATTAGTCTATAACTTTATACATATACTTCATAAGAAAACTCAAGCTTGTAATGCAATATTTTCTTGTGTTGCTTAAATTATTAAGTAGCAGTTTATTTTGAGCAATGCTATATAGGAAAGAGTATATACTACATGAGAGAGTTTGTGGAAAGTTTTTAAGACAATTTTTTCTTCTATTTTTTAGTTACAAAATAGTCCTTATATTTTAATTTATATAGGAAAGAGTGTGAGAGGTAATGTATGTAAATATTTTTATGTTTTAGTTACACCATGATTTTTTTATTCTAATATGGCAGTCGTGTGGTAGCATAAAAGGTTTGGATGCAACTTTCTTCTTCATCAATTTTAGTTATGAATTGGTGTTTCTATTACAATAAGGCTATGTGCAAGGCATGGGAGGAATTGAATATAGTTTCTATTTTAGTTTTTCATATTATAGATTGGCCATTTCTTACTATATGGAAAGTCGCGGGAGGACTGCATATAAATTTTAGCTTTAAACTTTGAATGACTATGGCATTGTGTATTCTTAATGTTGTATGTATCACCTCAATGGGAGTTGATTGCTATAAGTATCCACATCATGTTGTCTTTATGTGGCTACTAGGGTTGGAAATATAGAAAAATCAAAATCTGGTGAGGTGGGGGATTGAGTCCCTCTGATGTGACACTAGCAAGGATTTGAGCATTGGCATTGTCAACATCAAGAAGTAATCATCATTCATTTAATCTGTTGCTTCTATTTTAGTGAAATCCTTTTTCTCTTCCGTAACACTATTGTTAATTAAAATATCATTGCACTCATAAAAATACTGCAAGGAAGATAATTCGACGATCACTAAAACACACAAAAAAGATAAAATATTGAAGCTTTGAGTCGCTGCCAAGTTTTGTTCATAGCAAGAAAAAACAGTTAAGCATTTAAATCAATGACAAAACATAAAAACTATTTTTTAACTCACTTGAGGGAGGATAAGGGAAAATATAGAAGACATAGCTAAAAGCTAGATTCAATGATCTTATTATGAGTCGGGAAGGAGTTGCCATCCTCATCTCACCTGACAAATCAATTTTATATATTTCACTTTTCAACTTTATCGGTTCGGGTTACTTATGAAAATAAAACATTAAAGTATATCTTTTTGTTAGTGGATCTTTGGATCTAGAGACAGTCATAGAGTTCACATCATAGCCATAAAGATCCTAACTTGTAGGTGTGCATTCATAACCGCCTCATGATTTTCCACGATGGAGATCCATCCTTGGTGGCTAGGATCAATGCATAGGAAAAAGAGAGGGGAGGAGAGAAAAAAGCAATATAATTGGGAGAAAGATTCAACCCTACACGAAGCACTCAAATTAAGCAACATATTTGAATTAGATTATAGCAGAACATGTCTAAACTATTCAATTAGTAAGAATAAGAAGTTTAAATGTGCAATTATGAATCGATATGCATATTAGAGAAATTGTGATTAGATATACAAATTGGAGAAATTGTGGTTAGTTATTAGATATACAAATAAGAATAGTTGTGGATAGATATGCATATTAGAGCAGTTGTGATTAGATATGTACAACAAGGCATTTGTGATTAACCTTATGAACATATTAGAAAGTTGTTATGAATAGATCAGAAAACCACTGTGAATAGATCAGAAAACCGATGTGACAGAGGAAGTATCCTCTATTCACTTGAATGACTCAAAATGAAAGAGGGTGTTAGTCCTTTGGCTTGATGAGAATTCAAAAGGGGCCTAGAATATGGTAGGAATGGGAGTTTATTTATACTCAAGGGTCGAGGATTAAGGTTCCATATGAAATCTTTGGGTTTGGATCTCCCAACATCAGAAAAAGGAAAGAAATCAAAAAAATACAAAAAATCCACCCTTGATATCCATGGAAGAACATAGGATTCTACCACATAACACCTAGAAAAATGTCATATTTCACAAGGGAGTCCCCAAGTTAAAAAAAATTGGTACTTTCATATCCAAAATATGGAATTTCAAAATGTTTTGATGATATCTTAGATTAATTTTTATACGATTGAATCATATGAATAAAGCTCATATTTAAAATTAAGGGAACATGAAAGATAGAAATTTAATGGCCAGGTCTTCCCTTTCACTTTCTTGCTAAAAAAGACATGACTTCAAAATTATCCTTTTTCATGACTTAAAATTATCCTTTTTCATGACTTAAAAATTATCCTTTTTCATTAGGATAATGGCAAAAAGCTACAAAATTTCCTATGGATTTAAAATTTGAATATTATATTCACAGAAATTCAATTGGGTAACTATTGGAAAAATTCTTATGAAAAACTCAATAATAGTGCAAATTCTACTTAAGTCCTTAGAAAATATTTTCTTTTCACGGGACCCTGGATGCATGATAAATGGATGAAATGGGTGGGAAAATATGGAAAATGTGGGAAAAATGGAATAAACTCCATCATAGCTAGAGAACAAACTTTATGGTGAATTTTGACTGTGTAATAAAAAATGCCGTCAATAGTTTTCCACTCTCAAGACAAGGTTCAAAATAAGAGTGAGAACTACATGCTTGAGCCAAATCTAATCCCATATTCTTATGTTAAGAATGCAAAAAGGTGTGACTTGTCAAGGACATTCTAATGAACCTTGTGGAGGGTAAAATGTGTAGGTGATTTCATTCATGTAAAGAGGAACTAATGGGATAACCATTTGTAAAAAACAAAGGTTGTGTACACATAATCAACCAAGGTAAGTGTACCCTCCATGTCTAGTGGTTGTAGCTTGACTGGTCATTGTCCCCCCCCAGAGTGTTGGAAAGCTATTAAAGGGATCCACACATTCTGGATTTAAAAGCATCTCATCTATCATTCTAGTTCTTATTTCATTTTTGCCTGATTCTCTCACTAATTTGTGTCTTAGTGAGAAAAAACAACAATAGTATTGGACTAGAAGATGTTACGGTGAAAAGTATAAGTGGTTTCTTTTCCTTCAAGGATGAAGTAGTGGGATAACCACGAATAGCAGTATAAGGTTGGGCATTGGTAATCAACCAAGGTAAATGTAGGCTCCATGGCCAGTGGTTGTAATTTGAGTGACTATCTACCCTCTAGAGTACCAACAAGCTATCAAAGGGATCCATGTAGGGATATATTGCATCATTATAGGAAATAGAAACAAAAATTTATCGACCATATACCACTGTAATAGACGATCGTGTCAATAACTGTGTAATGGAAGGATGATTTTGAGGTAATACTTGGTCTTGGAGCAAGTCCATTGACAATTCCTTTGACACAATATGTGGCTTTCTTCAAGTCACACCCAAACATCATCTGCAACAACTTCTTGTTGATCACCAGAGACAACATCTTGACCTTGTCCTCCTTGCAATAGGTAACAACCACCTCACCTCTATAGTAGTCCACACAGATCACCAAGAACTCATGTCGTTCTAGAAGAACAGACAAGGAGTTATCCCTTCTAGTTGGGGTACTAGCACCAACTTGCTCACCCACCATTGGTCTCCCTTTCTATCCCTCCCTTTATCAGGTAGGACTTATATGGATTCTATTGGTTACTACAATCAAAGAATATAATAATTGTCAGAGATAATTGATGTTCCTGATAAGCCCCAGTACCCTCTATCTATAGGAGGGTCAGAGTTCCCAGTCTATGTAGGAGTCGAAGGGGACATGATTTCACAATTTTTCACATCCTGCCAGTGGCAAAATGGTGGGTTTACAGGTGAACTGATCGGTTGGTGTGTGAGTCGACTAGTTCAACCCTTGAATCAGTCATTTCATCGTGTTTCCCAGTTACAATTGTATTGGTAATTAACCGATTTAATGCACAACATGACTTAAACACTAATCCTTGAATCAATCGAATTGATCCACCAACCGATCAGTTCATAACCTGAGCTGGTCGGTTCATAGACATGAGCCAATCTATTTGATCTCTGAATGAGTTGGTTCATGGACGAGATTTCCAATATTAGTTCAAATAAACTAACACTCTATAACAATTGATTAAATACTCGCACTGGTCAGTTCACAATCCAATCAATCGACATTCAACCAATGTTTGTTTAAATTGAATACCTAACTCTTTAGTAATCAAGTTTAAACTATACTCATGAATGAACTCCTATTCCAAGTGTATTTTATGTGTGTCACCCTATAGGTTCCAAGTTACGTTGATAGTGAATGTCCATAACTGATGTATGACATCACAAGCTATGAGCGGTGTCTAACAACCCAACATTGCTACCCAAGTAATGCGGAAAATTGGAGAACAACTTCAACCTAAAATTTATGATGGGTGTTATAGTGATTGTCCAATTCCTTTATCATTGATATATAGTTTGAAATCGAGGCATGGAATTGTCATCCTCTCAATGTTCAATCAATGTTCCTAGAACTAGAGCAAATTGTCTGAGATAAATGTGACCTCAATATCATATATTGATTAACATTTTTCATGCACACACTTTTCTCAATTTCTCTTATCAAGTGGCTTAGATATCAAACTCCTGTAGGAAGGAAAAATCCCATCTACATTACTCACATTCATCCTCATGTGTCACAATGCACCCAAGCACCACCTTTATGGTAACCCTTATTCAAGGTCATGGTGGATGATGTCAAAGTACATCAAATGACATGTGATGAGTGTAGTGACTTCAGGTCTAAGAACTACAATCACCACCATCACTATGAGAGATGATTATGACTACCAATTATGGTTTCCATGTGCCAATCTCAAGGTGGGTTTGTTCGATACATTGTTCTCCACAATTATCTATGTGTTTGATTTGATATTACATATCATGATTGATGAGATTCTGTCATCAACCAACACACACTCTAGTCTTATGTGTCATTGTTGTCTGTAAATCTTCCAGAATAACATCTGACTAGGAACATAATAAGAATGTACATACTCTTGACATTCATATGATCTCATTGTTCAGGTCATCAACTTGAAGACATATATTATTGAGTAATGTCATTCTTTAAACATTTATTATTTTCATCAGTATCTCATAACTAAATGAAGTAGAGTAAATTGGAAGATTGTCTTTATTATTAATCAAATCATGTATAAGATATGCCATCACAATCATCATATGATTGGCTCTTTGGGCATACTTACCAACACTCCATACCTCCTAGATTCCAAATCATATCCCTCGTCACTCTAGTTGTTATTGAATATACATATGGTTCTCTCACTATTACATGTACAATTGAGGGAAAGGTGAAAGTGAAAGTGGCATTAGGTAACATTGAGGTTCATAAGGATGTATTATTAAATCAAGAGTCTATAGTTGTGAAAGATCATGAAAAGTACTTGAATGTGAAAAGATCTTGAAAATTTATCAACTCTCTCTTTGCTATTAGATATCTAAATGAGTTAAGTCTATCACAAGACCCAATGAATGAGCCAACTTAGGGTCAGAATTAAAACCCTAAAGAGGTAAAATGTTTTGGATATTCCTATCTTAGATAGGGCTTTGATTGCTCTAGATAGATAAGAGTGGGCATCGATAATTATCTAATGATGACATTTGCCTTTATCCAAGACTAATGAATGTACATGGTTAATTATATATTCCTTATAGCATCAAGTAACCATCAGAAGAATTCCATATTGCTAGTTAGGACCTTTGAAAGCATCATCTTGGTTGTTCTCTCATTCTGCAAAACTATTTAAAATAGATAATATTGGTCACCAAACAATTACCCAATACTATTCACTGTACTTGGTTAATCATACGTTCCTTAGAGCATTTCTTGTTCACCAAACAAATATCCAACAATGAGGTTACCCTTTATCCAAGACTAATGAATGTACGTGGTTAATTACTTGTTCCATGGAGAATTTCGTGACTTAAGTGAAAGATGTTTTTTTTCCTTATAACGTAAGGTTATGCATTGATAAACATTTCCAACTTTGTGAAGGGCTTGATGTAGAAATGGAAACATTATATGTTTTGGATGAGATTTTTAGTTATCAAAAAGGTACAATTTAAGATTAAGATCCATGCACCAAAAAGATTGAAAAATTGGAGATGGTCTAGTTAAAGGTCTTAGTCCACGGCCTAAGGAAATGGGAGATGTTTTGGTTTAAGGTCTTTGTCCATGACCTAGAAAGTTTGGAAAATGGGAGATGGTATAATTTATGGTCTTGATCTGGGACCCAAAAAGATTAGAATTCAAAGTTGGATTGATTTAAGGTCATAGTCCATGACCCAAAAAGATTGGAGATGGAGATGGTATAGTTTAATGTCTTAGTCTAGGACCCAAAAAATATTTGAGAATTGAAGATGGTCTAGTTTAAAGTCTTGGTCTAGGACCCAAAACGTATTGGAGAATTGAAGATGGTTAGTTTAAAGTCTTGCTCTAGGAGCCTAAAAATTAGAGAATTGAAGAGTGTCTAATTTGAGATATTGATCTGGGATCCTAAAAGATTGGAAAATTGGAAATGGTGTAGTTTAAGATTTTGATCCAAGACCCTAAAAGATTGGAAATCTAGAGATTTTCTAGTTTAAGGTCTTGATTTGGGACCCAAAAATTTGGAAACTGAGGTTGGATTAGTTTAAGGTCATAGTATAACATCCAAAAATATTAGAGAATTAGATATGGTCTAGTTTAAGGTCTTGATTCAAAACCCAAAAAGATTAGAAATTGAAGTTGGATTAGTTTAAAGTCATAGCACATGACCCAAATATATCAGAGAATTGAAGATGGTATAGTGTAAGGTCTTGGTCCATGACCCTTAGAAATTTGGATAATTGGAGATGCTCTAGTTTAAGGCCCCGTTCATGACCATAACATCTTGGTCTAGGATAGACCTTTCAAACGCGTGGGTGGGTTTTGTTTGGGTTGGGTCATTGCGGTTTTGAGTCTCGTGGGTGCTGGTCAAAAAGATGAAATTCTAAATGAGTTGAATAAACACAAATCCAAACCCCACCAATGGGTTGTAGGTCACCCGTGGGTGCCCATATAAAATGTATCCAATACAAGAATATTTTGCAAGTTGTTAATGTAACGGTTAAAGAAGACATTTCTCTAGTGTTTTCATATGAAATATAGCACAAAAATAACCAAGTACTATATATTGTCACTATCAAATAAAAAACCATGTTGTTAACAATTTTTAAATCATTCAATCACATACCTTTTCTTAGCTAAAATACTTAAATGTATAATTTAAATCATGTAGTGTGTGATTATGATTGATAAACTAGAGTCATCAACTTGTAGTAAAACTCCATATTAAGTTTGATAGAGCAATTAGATAATGTAGTAGATGATTATTTATTTTTTTCCTAATGTCTCTCTCTGATATGAAATCCTATGGAGAAAGCCCAACTATGGATGGGAACTCCTTAATAATTTATGGGTACTAGTATAACATCAAGTATATTAAGTAGTAGTAGATCATTATATTTACTTTTGTTCAATTGATTTAGTTAAGTGGGTTACCCACGGGTGCCTGCAAGCCACCCATGAAACCCCCTAAATAAATGGGTGCGTACAGGTTTGGGTAATTTCTAGTAGGTGGCAAATTTTATCAACCAAACCCGATTTAAACTGGTCGACCCACAAGTGCCTGGGAATTTTCACCTAGTTTGACAGGTATAGTCTAGGACCATAAAAGATTGGACAAATGAAAATGGTCTAGTCTAACATCTTAATCCATGATCCTAAAATGGGATATGGTCTAGTTTAAGGTTTTAGTTCATGACCCAACTAGCTGGAAGCAACTATCCATAGAGCATGTAATGATTCAGGATGTCAACCATAGTGTATGACTTTTAAATTAAAGCAAAATATCAATCAGGTCTGCTCCCACTAATCACGTAGTTTATGTCTCTAGGTATAATTTATATATGAAATACGATGTAGGTTGTATTGAATTTTGAACTCCTCAATTCAAACTATTTCAGAGGTAAGGAATCTCATCATGAAAGAGATGATGATGGTTGTAGTATGCCATCACAAATCAACATATCACTTGTTTTGCTTAGGTGATATATTATTGGCATTACATTTTTGACAAGTCTCTAGTTGCCTCATAAAAATTTGATCAATGCAACTTGCTCAGAATATAGAGGTTTGAAGTTGCTTTGTGGCTTTCATCAATAAATGTTGTATCATATTGGCTTTGATGGGAGAGAGGTGTTTTGAGGTGACATGATCTCATCGTAGATGTGATGACCTTCTATAAGATCATTAGACTATATGTCATTTGCTCATTCCATATTGGTTGTGCAAAGAGCACTTCAAATGTGTCTATGTTACATTCCTACCTAGGTGAGGTCACATCAACTGATAATATGCAACCCCATTCGTGGGTTTTATGTCTATCTTGGAATGCATGTAAGGTTGTTAGTATCACATGAGATGACATGTCTTGTTTGACTCTTTCTCTGAAGATGCACACAAGCATTAATGGAGCTAGATTCATGTTAGACTCTGTCTCTGTATTGAATAGTTCAATAGTTCATTTTATCATTGTTGCATAAAATCTTGTGTCAATGGTTCCCTTATGGATTCTTCTAGTGAAGATATGTCATGATTGTCAAAAGAGACCTTCTTGATGTTATAATGATCAATGATACCAACTCAAATAGGTAAACTATCACCCAATATTTCCCTTCTTCCGTCATATTTGTCGAGGTAAGTGATTATCATGATTTGAATTATGATGTTAGCAATTTGCCCTCATCAGTTTACTTCGAAGATTTTGAATCTTCTTTTGACATCAATGTGATCATATTAGTATGCAAGAAGTTGTTTTTAAGTTTATTTTCAATTCAATTTTTTGAGTTGACATACCATGGTATGTGGTTTCTTAAGTTTCTATCTACCATGATAGATGTTGGGATGTGGACCTTAAAGGGGTTTTTAGTCTTAAGCTATTGGTCAACATTATGGTCTTTTGGACTGAGACCCCTTTTGGTGAGTCGATAGTAACTCATGTCAGTTTGGAGTCCTATCTTGAGATGCGAGGGGTGATCATGTAATTATTGTTTCTTATCATATGGAAAATGAAAATTAACATCCTCACCATATTTTCCACTTTTTGGTACCGAGGTTCAACATGATTTGAGAACCCAACCATGTTTCCCCTTATCTAGTGGCAGTTGTAATTAGGTTTGTTATTCCCTCTATTATATCTAGATGTACCACTAGGGAAACATTCATTTATGGTGAATTGGATGCTCCACTGTCTATTTATTTCATGCTTGTATGACCCAAGTCGTGCCATGTACTGAGCATTCAAAAAAAAATCCCTACCTAGTTGGGTTAAGGGGCTAGGTACCAAGCATCAGAGACACACCTACGAGATCTATTCTCAACACTTCTCAATGTATTCTATTTGTCACAAGCATGTATCCACCTTATCAAGTGTCCTTTGGATGAATTATTCAAAATTTAGTCATTTTGCATTTAAGTCCCTAAGCTTTGATAATCAAAACCTTAAGATGGGAGTTTTTGACCCACAAAAGAGAGTTTTTATGCTTTGTTGGTCCTGGATGTCATGATATCCAAGCTTAATCATGTCATGTAGCTAATATTCAAGCGAAAACTTCTCACCTAGTTGGGCTAAGGTGTTAGGTGTCATAGACACCCCATGGGTTCTATCCTATACACTTATTAGTAGGAGAAATTGACTACAAGCATATGTCCAAGTTTGGGTGCTCTTTGGGGATTCACAGTACCATTAATCCTTTGATGTTGTGGACAATGATACTCATATACTTAGCATGGGAATGGGAGTTTCCTAGAAACATTTCTCCATTTTTGGTCCCCATTTTATATCATCATGGAATATGGTGAGACGTGAATAATGTTGTAAGGGACCAAATCTCTTCATCCTCCAGTCCACATATATTTGTCATTTCCCATGAGTAGAGTTGATGTAATTTAAATTTTTAAGTTTATGTAGGGAGTGACCCCTAAATTTGGTTTCAAGAGGTAATGCCTTGGTGGGTATGTTCTAAACCGCCCCTAGGGTGTTTTGTTTTAGAAGACCAAGAAGACGATATTTGTTTTTTTAGATGTAGCTTCATCCTCTAGTTTTAGCTTTAGATGATTTCATTGATTGAGTGATTTTTTATGGGTGAGATTAGGTTTATTAACCACTTGGGCCTCATGATAATGATTGTGATCTGTCCATCATTGACCCATTAGTTTTAGTGTTCCACAACTTTAGGGTTCATGGAAGACACATTAGAGTGTTAAGTGAATTAGTGAATTTTCTTTTTTGAGTTTGATTTTTCATTTTTTAATTTGTTTTTTTTTCGTTTATTTATTTATTTTTGATTTTTTTCTTCTCATTTTTTGATTTTTTTTCCATTTTGATTTTGACTTTTTTTGGTTTTGAGTAAAACAACTACATAGATCCTTCACGACCCCCAAATGCTATGGGGATCATGACAACCGTGTCTATAGGTTCTGTCCTAGAGAGCCTTGGCTTGAGTGGAGGTGAATAGGTTATGTGACTGTTATGAATCTTTGGTGATAAGATCTAGAGTGACTGTATTTGTTAGTGAGCTCATTCCGAGCTCTGGGTTGAGCAAAGTTTTGACTAATTCACTGATTATAATTGACACTTCAGCCAGAGGCTCTGGAGTCACTTTTGGAAGAGTTTCCACTTGGACCAAGCCAACTTTAATTAAGTCTTGAATGTTGTGCTTGAGACCTAGATACGAGTAGATTTTATGTCCCAAGATGTGATGATGATCATAATGAACATTGTGATTGTAGTTCTTTGACAAGTTCTTTGACAATGTATTATGAGGATCCCTTATGACTGGAAATTCACAAGGTGCTTGACCAATGGGGCAACCTTTTTTTGGATCAGGTAAAATATTACTATCTCAAAAAGGCGTATAGGTGAGCCTATACAGTACAAAGGGCAGTTTAACTACAAAAAACCCCACTATGTAAAGGTAACCGTGTCTAAACCTTTATAAATACCAGGTTTAGCCCTTAAATTAATAGCAAATCTACTAGAAAGAGACAAAAAAACATCAAACTTATCAGTAGCCCATCCCCCGCGGATTCTGGTATTCCTCTCAAACCAGATACAATAGACGATGGCAGCAACTCCCATGCCTCCAAACACTCTCATAGAGGAGCTCATGTTAGTTCTCTACCTTATCCACTTCAGTCCGTCTTCTAAACAACCGAGAGGGTAACCGCCCCAACCATTTTTGAGGGACCATCTACACCAAATGTACTTGGAAAATCTACACTGAAAGAAGAGGTGTACATGTGTTTCAGCTGCGTCACCACAAAGCACACATTTAGGGCTGACATTAAGACCCCAAGCTGTTACTCTGTCGAACGTAGGGAGACGACCAAGAATAGCCCTATATAAGGTGCACCCCCATTTCGACAACTGACCTTTGTTCCAGATGATTTTGGCCCAAGGCACAGGCGAACCACATATATTTAGCTCCCAAGGCTTGGCCACCAAGCAGTCCCAACCTCCACCACCTCTCAATCGGTAAGCATATTTCACTTCATGCCACCTCTCCAACATTCTTTTCCACACCATGGAGCTGATGCCCACAACCACTGTGTCCAAGGAGAAGCCATATCTTTCCTTCATCCACACCGTCCAAATAGAATCCTGCTGGGTGATAAATCTATGGATCCATTGAGAAGTAGAAATCCCAGCCAAACAGACTGGGTCAACCACTCCCAAGCCACCTTGAGCACAATCTTTATTAATAATATCCCAAGCAATCCCATGCATCTTCCCACCCCACAGGAAGCTACTCGTCAAGCTTCTTAATTTATTCAATATGAACCTGGGAACCTATCTACACCAGAACCTGGTCTTAGCACCAAAACCAAATTACACAAGACTAATCTCCCCACCATAAAAATGTGTAGGCCAGCCCACTTGCCGATCCTGGCTCTCAACTCATCCACCAAACTACCATAGTCTTTGCCTCAGCCTTTACCACTAGAGATAGGGACACCCATGTACTTAGCAGGAAAAACCCCCCTCGTAATACCCGCTGCTTCCTTCATTCACCCCTGCCTCGAGTCACACGATCTTGAAAAGAAGACTTTAGATTTTCCATCATTAATATACAGCCCAGTGAGGCATCTGAAACTAGTGAGGATCATTCTGACTTGTCTTAGGTACTTGCAATGACTAGATGTGAAAACATCACGTCATCAGCGAACACAAGATGTGAGATGATTGGGATATTCTTCACCTTGAACACCTTCAATATCCCCTCACACACGGCTGTAGAAATAGCAGAGGACAAAGCCTCCATCATAAGCACAAAAAGCATGGGAGATAAGGGGTCACCCTGTCTAAAACCATTGGAAGCAGAAAACAAACCATGCAGGACCCCATTCACCAACATTGAGAAAGAGGTGGCTTCAACACACTGAATCATAAGCTTGATCCATCTTATTGAAAGCCCCAAAGCTTCCATAATACCCCACAGTGCTGACCACTCCACAAGGTCATAGGCCTTAGTAATATCTAATTTGAAGCAAGCCTTTCTATTGGAGTTCTTAACACCAAAAAGGTTCAAGAACTCAGCAGCAAGTAGAGCTCCGTCCGCAATATCCCTACCTTGAACAAAGGCCAGTTGGTTGGGGGAGACTACCTTGGGCAGAATTTTCTTAAGGCGCCTAGAAAGCAACTTAGCAAATATCTTGTACAACACTGAGCAACATGCTATAGGACAGAAATCAGCCATGGAGGACGTCAGATTCTTTTTAGGAATGAGTTTAATAAAAGCATGCTTGACTTGCTTGAGCATCGTTCCACCTACCATGAACCAACATACGACACGACAAACGTCATCTTTGATAATGTCCCAACAAACTGGAAAAACTTGCCGTTAAAACCATCCGGTCTAGGAGCCTTAGACGGACCAATAGAGAAAACCGCCTCCTTAATCTCCTATTCCGACACTAAACCACATAGAGCTCTATTCATCTCTTCATCCACCTTCATATCTGACATCTCACCCTACACCACCCGGTGATCTTTGTTGTACAAATTTTTAAAATATGTAACAGCTTCCGCCGCCACTTCTCTTTGTCCTCTCACTGTAGTACCATCTTCCTTTATAAGCCCATGGATACGATCCTTCATGTGATTTTTCTTCGTGGCATTGTGGTAGACCTTGGTATTCCTATCCCCATCCTTTATCCATCTAACTCTGCTTCTTTTCCAATGATACAACTCTTCAAACTTTTCTAACCACAACAACCTACTAGCACTCTCCACTTCCTTCTTTATTTTATCCTCATCCAACGGGTTCAGCCAAAGAAGACCAACAACTTCCTTATAATCCTCGCGAGCTTTGTTCACCATATTGGGAAGATTAACCAAACTAGCAGACCAATCTTTGAGGCCTTTATTGGTCCTTTTAAGTTTTTCCACCACACAAAAAATGGGATTGCCTATCACCTTCTCATTCCACGCCTCCTGGACCACGTCTTTAAATCTAGGCCACTCCACCCAAAAATTGAGGAACCTGATGAAAAACACTAGAGGGGGGGTGAATAGAGTTTTTAAATTATTTTAACAATTATTTAACTCAAAACAAAACAATTGAAAATGGAAGAAGGAGACAGGTGTTTAGAGTGGTTCCAACTTTAGCAAATACTAAAGTTGTCAGTCCACTACCCGGTTGCTTACCCAACCGGGATTTTGAAAGTATTTATTTTATTACCTTCACAAGGATTTATACAAAATACAATACTTTCTTTACACCCCTTGAACAGCCTTCACTTGAAGTAGATGCACCAACTTGAGGTAGCCTTCTTGAAGTAACTTCAAGCTCCCCCTTAAAGTAGCCTTCCTCTCTAGAAGTAACCTCCCGTTGCACCAGCCTTCTTGAAGTAGCTCAAGGTCCCCTTCTTCACCAAGAAGATCTCCACCCTCTCCAATCCGCAGCCTCCAACCTAGGAGTAGCAAGGAGAGTACAAACAATAATAGAGAACAAGAAAGAAAAAGGAAATTACAACTTATCCTTTTGTAGCACAAGGCTTGATTTTCCTAGATCAAGCGTGTAGATCTCCTAACCAAAGTATATGGAAATGTAATTGCAGTGGATAGGAGATGCTAGCCTATAGGACACGAATTTTGAGCTAAGAGAAGAAGTAGCCAATTGTCACAATGCTCAATTTCTCACAAACAGGTTGCACAAAGTCAATGTATGCTCAAAGATTACTCAAGTGTAAAAGCAAGTGTATCTAGGTGTCCTAAGGCATGTCCTATTTATAGGAATGTCCTACAAGTACTTAGGGACGTTCTAGACACTTTCTAGAGGTTTCTAAGTGCTTAACTAGCCGTTAGATATAAGTTAGTTGCTTTAACAACGGCTAGTTAATTAATTCTGCAGTTGCTGTCAGAGACCATCTCGGTCGAGAAATGGTCGACCGAGACACCTACTCGGTCGACGTTTTGTCGACCGACAGGCTCTCTGGATCAAGTGTATGCAACGTTTATCTCCAACTGCCAACCACCTTGTCAGCTGTGTCTAACGGCTACTTGGGTCTTTCTCGGTCGAGAAGATTGTCGACCGAGAGTGTCTCGGTCGAGGAGTTATTCGACCGAGATTGACCCTGTTTCAATTTTTCAATTAAAGCACTAAGTGTATGTATGAGTGTGCATATGTGACACTATTGAAGGGGATGACCTATCTAAATGTGATGTTTAGCTAGGGAGAATCTAACGCTTGATTTACATGAAATCTAAGTACTTGTACATTATATATTTGTACAAGTTTTTACAAGGCGATTACATTTCATGAAAATATAAATATGTAAGCATATGGATTTCCCTAATTGCTTTGTCATCCACCTTATTCCTGCAACACTCAAGTAGCACGTTAGATTAATAAGAATGAAATGTTTGTCATTATCAAAATAAAGGGATTTACAAATGTCCATTTAGCCAACACATGAAAGGTTTGTTCTTCCTCTGGTTCACCCCCATATCTAGGACCATCCAAGAATGATCGCTGTTGGGATGGCCCCCTAAAGAAATATTAGCTTTAGGGAAGATGTCCAGCCATACGGAATTAACCAACCCCCTATCCATTTGGCTAGCAATCCTATGAGCTGGACACCTTTTATTATGCCAAGTTGTGATCCCGCCATTCATTTTCAGCTCAACCAATCCAGCACTATCCACAACATCATTGAACCTATTGAGAATAGAATCAGGTATGGGAAGCCCACCATACTTTTCGCCCGCCTTCCTGACATGGTTGAAATCACCCATCACCAAATGCGGCACTTGATGTTGGGTAGTCTCCCTAATGGTATTCCAGCAAAACCTTTGTCTACCTTCATCATTGTGTCCATAAACACCAGTAAAGACACAGTGAAAACCCCCATTGCTGATGCAGCTAGCAACCATAACCTGGTCTGTAGCATGGATGATCTGCACATCCCAAACCTCATGATTCCACCCCATGGCCATTCTTCCACCATCGATCTGCTCCAAGTTAGTTTCCATCCCCCACCCACCAGGGAATAAGCCAGTAACTTTCTCTTTGTATTGTCTCTTGATTTTGGTTTCTAGCAGTAGCACCATATCTGCTCCAGTCTCTGCGATAACCTTTCTTATTCTCCTTTGTCTCTTGGGCCTCGACACCCCCCTCACATTCCATGTGAGTACAGACATACTAACTCTATTTGTGCCCTCCTTCCAGGGGTGTTCATTCTTGGTGATGTGTGTCTACCCCTCACACTGGTTGCAATCTACAATCCTCTATTTCTCACACTTGTACCAGGCATTTCATCGAACATCTCATATGTATCTACATTCTCCAGCATAGAGAATTGGTTGCTGTAATTCTGACCTCCTGGATTGACAATAATACCCACCACTCCATCTGCATCTAGACTGACCATTATTTCCACTATCTCCACCACCTGCACCGTCACCTCGTCCTGAGCCACCTCAATAATCCCTATATCACCATTAAGTAGGGTCACTGCTTGAGCAGCTTCAACAACAGCCTGATGTATGGCCTCTCCTCCAGTTCGCCCATCCGATGCCTGTCCCTGTGGGGACTCCAAGACCTCTGCTACCTTGCTGCTGGGTTTTCTACTCTTATTGGTCCTCGTTCTATTTGTACGGTGTCTACTAGACTCTCTCCCTCTCACAATAGGGGGAACCTGGGTAGCCGAGCAGGAACCAGGGCAGCAACCCTTTTGATGACTGAAAACCTTACAACTCTCACACCTCTCAGATAGAGCATCATAGATGATCTTGAATTCCAACTCCTTACCGTCATACATCTCAACCATGACACTCAGAGGCAGCACACAATCAGCTATGAGTTCCAAACAAACATGGGCGGCTCCCGCAAACCTACCTTCACAGTGGAAATCAACGAACTTTGGCTCTCCCACTCCGTACGCGATGGTGGAAAGCGCCCTTCTGGACCAGTGGGAGCCCACTTCAGGCATCGTAACCCAAACTGACACTGATAAAAGAGTAGCCCACCGAATATCAGCCTCGTGGGACCATCTTCTGGTGATCACCAACTTATGATTGAAAAACCACGACCCACTATCCAGGGCCACCTTCATGTCCGCATCCGAAGCAAATCTAGCCAGGAACAAACCACCCACCAACGGTGAACACTAGAGTTCCCCCTTTGGCCTCCAGCACCTAACCATCCACTCGTACAACTGATGGAAGATGCACTTGACCCCCATGACTTGGACGATCACAAAGAACCTATGGAAACTGTCCATCTCCTCCATCGCGGGCGCTGACATCTTCATCCAGGGTCTAGCATCCTCAGCCCTGAATGTCAGTGACATGGAATCCTCCGGGTAAGCACATGAGCAAGGTTAGTCCTGGGGAAGATAGCATTGGAAACCACCACAGCCCAGCCCCTACCCACTGTAACCTCGGTTGCTGAATCACCCCAATCACCTGGGCCCGAGGACGAGGTAGACAGAACCACCCCATCCCCAGCGGCGACTACCATGAGAAACCCTCTCGTAGAAATTGAGCTTCATGCACTAGCCCAGCGGCCCTCATTCTGCTCCTAGCCACGAGCAATAACATAAGCGACCAGGGGGGGTTCCGCTGGTGAAGCCCAGCTGCCGTGAGGGCAGCAGGGGGGAGAGAAAGTGAGGTGGAGAGGGGAAGCGGGGATCTAGAGAGAAGCCAGAGCTCACTCGACCAATGGGACAACCTTACTGAGAGAGACCTCTAAGGGTGAAAATCCTCTCCTTAGTTTCTATGTTGGTATTTCCTCTTTGATGATGGTGGGCCCAGTGGTTATCTTTGACAATATATCTTCTTTCATTGTGCTTAGGCTTTGTGATTTTTGAGGTGAACACTAAAAGTTTCGATTTCTTCTATCATAATATCTATCTCTTTTAGTTTTCTTCAAATTTCTCTTACAATAAAAACCATCAGTGTGTTGATAACATTTGAGCGACCTCCTACTATCCATGTTGTGACAAAATCTGGATGTGTTGGGTACTTGTATGGTCTTGGGACAAGAGGATAGTTCAGGGTGACTGTAGACGGTAAATAATGGGACTAACTACATCAAAACTCTTATTATGCACTAGAGTTGTAGTCTTTTGACTTTTGGAAACTTTTGTCTTTATCCCCTAACAAATGTGGATGTTCATTGAATCCTTCTATCTGATCATTATCTTTTATGTTCATAGACGTCTCATGCCTAAATTTTTAGATGTCATGTTCTTGTTTGGGTACACCCTTAGTTGGAGTTGTCAAGTATGGTGTAGCCACTCACCCTACAGTTTGTATGACAATTAGAGTTGTGTCTAACATGTGGAGGGAAACACATGTGTCTATGGCTCTAGCTAACCCCTTCTAGCCTAAATTGTCTAGATACTACCATGCTTCTATGACTTGTGGTTCTTCAACATGTTTAGTCTGCTTGATGGATTTTGTGTCAATTTGAGCCTTCACTTCATCATGAGTGTTGTTAACCATTGTTTCCATCAACTTTCCACTATTGGATTGTTTGTTAGTGCTTGTAAGTAAGCACTTGGCTGCTTAAGACTTTAACAATGTCTTTGTCTCCTGAGAAGGTAGGATGATTTTATAATATGCTTAGGAGATTGAATGATTGTTACGACCCCGCCTCCCGATAACCCCCAATTAAGGGAGACCTAGAGGTTGAAGCCGCACCCATGACTTCTGGATCAAAGGTTCGACAATTAACCAAAAATAATTATCAAATTTTAACATACTATATTGAAAGCTGTAAGAAAATAAATTTTTGCATACCTTTTTTAAAACTTGGATCTCTAAACATCTATCCACTTAAGGATTCTACTCTAACTAATCCTCCTTGTATTTTACTTCATGTATTTCACAATATGACGATTTACTATTTGTCCTTTTGGTTTGTACCTAAAATGCTGACAAACAAAACGTCGGTCAGCCGAAGCTGGTATGTGGAGGAAACAATAATCATGTAAATACATTAACAATGTAATCATTCAATTAATCATTTAACAACCAAGATTACATTTTAGATATAACTCCGCGATCCAAGAGTACCCTATTCTCTATGTTGTCCCCATTAAACCCCTCATGATCCACCTATAAGTGAACCAGTTTCTAGGGTTGAGTCACATGGCACTACTCGTAAGTAGCCCACTCCTTAACCCATGGTAGGCTAATGAGTCTCATGGCACTACACGTAGGTAGCCCAGTTTCTAACTCTCGGTAACCTAGACCTTGCTCTAGGATTACCCCTTTTTTTAGCCTTTTCATTACAATAGAGGTGGACCCAGATCTAGTCAGTTATATACGCACATTTTTAGTGATAATCATAATCACTTTATAGGTGCATGAATTAAATAAACATCCAACAGTTATTTTCAAGCAACCGATTAAAACTTCGGGAATCGCCGTGAAACTAGAGCGATTATTCATAAGCGTAACCACATACCTAATTTAATGAGTCATGCAGATTATTCAACATACTTCATGTATATACCATCAAACCAATCAACAGATCCAAGCAAGTAATTCAATCATCACATAAGCCCTGAAAAGAATATGTACTCTGTTTATTACACACTTTATCAAGAATCTACTTTATTGACTTGGATTCTCTTTCTAAGGTTTCTAATCCGCATTAAGGTTTCATTAATATCCATTAGGGTTTCTTAGATCAATTCCTCAAACTTTATCCATTTTAGGTCAACAAACCCTAAAATACTCTTTTCCATTTATATGAACCTTAATTGCTCAACTATCCATTTTAATAGTCTTTTATACCCAAATTGGCTTAGGATCAACACATCCCTATTTATTCATGGATTTCAACCATTAAAACAATTAAAAGACATATTCATCTAAATTAGGGTTTTTTCAAGCTCATTAGTGCATAATCATGCACAAAACCCTAAATTAAACCAATTATATAAAAAGATCATCTTTTTAGATCATATTCTCACTTTTATTAACAACAGGTTAATATCAACTTGAATTACGTCATTAAGTCCATTTATCATCAAATCTAAGGGGTTTTCCTTAATTAAATCATTAAAGATGATAACTTTATGTACTTTTCACATTTCAAGCATATTTATGCATATAATCTCTAAATTAGACTAATCACGTGCAAAGTTATTCCTTTTTTAACATAATGTACCTTTTTACATTTAACATGTTAATATCAACCCTAAAGATCCATTAAACCCTATTAAACACATTAATCATATCAAAATAGGGTTTCTTAATCTTTAATTCATTAAAGATGATAATTTACACTACATTTCTAACTATGATCATATTCAGGCTATAAAACTATTTTTAATGGGTTCCTTGCATTTTCTCATCAAAATACATATATAATTTGTCTTGATCGGAGTTACAAATAGCAAGATATGATTTTTGTATGAATTACCTGTTTGGGCCAATGGCATGTTGCCACGTCGTCAATTCCATGCAACACTTGCGATTTGGAAACATAAATAGATGACGATTCTACCCCTTGCTTAAGTTCCCGGCCTTCATACCCCCGGAGGGTATAACTATCCAACGCCAGTAGGTTGCCTTCAACCTCCCGACGCACGAACTGGCCGCCGCCTGCAGCCCTAGGCGCGGCTCCGACTCCCTTCCTCTGACCCCGGCGACCTCTACCTTCGGTTCCCCTACGTCCGCCACCTCCTACCGTGCTCAGCTATGCCCTCAAACCACTGCTGGGGTGGCGTAGCTAGTCCTGCAAGGTGCGGCCGACCTACAACCTTCTTGCCCGTCGTGCAGGGGTCAGAGTGGCATCTGGGCGGTCAGACTCCTTTCTGGGGTCGTGGGAGCGTCACACTTCCTCCCTACCCCTAACCTCAGATCGTCGTCACTCTAGGGTCGCACTAGCACCCTTAGTTGGGGTTACGAAGAAGATGAAGGAGAAGAAGAAGAAGAAGGGAGGGATTTCTGCATGGAACTGCCTCGGGCCCTAACCAGGGGCTCTATCCTTTTATAGAGGAGAAGAGTAATGCCCATGGATACTTGTCCACGAAGAAAACATGATCCCTTCTCAAAAGGAAACTTTCATTCTTTTTAAACAAGTATAAGATTTCTCCTTTAATTAATTCTTGGATTAACTATGATCCTTGACTATTAAGGAATTTGAAATTATCTCTTTTAGCTTCTTGTTCTTGGCCTTTAATTGATTGGCCACGAAAATAAGTTTTCCTCTTAATAGAAAATATTTCCTTTTTATCAATACCTTATAATTCATTAATAAGGTATCACATTATCCTTTTATTTTGCAAATTTAGTATTTTCTCTTTCTTTCCTCTTTATTCGGACTCCTTGGATCCCAAGGAACTCTATTATTTTGAAATTCTTTTTATTGGATACTTATTATCCTTCTAGATGCATCATTATGCATTATTTCACATTATCTTATTTATTTCTCATTTAAATATCTCTTTTTGAGGATTTCTCTTTATTTCTCTTTTATTTTCCTCATTAGCCTTTCTTTTAATGTTAGCAACCTCATGGATACGAAACTTCACCAAGAAATCTCATTTATGCCTCTTTCCATTCATTTTCCACATTTTATCATTATTTTCATTTTCTTTCTTAATAAAGAAATACTTAATTAATCTTTTCTTTTCTTATTGCACTCTTTATGCAACTTTGGACTCCTTGGAGCCCAAGAGGCACAAAATCCCTCTTTGGATTTTCCTTCTAGAGGTTTCTACATATTTCTTTTCTCAAATATTCAATTATTCATTCACTAATTGAATTTTCTTTGTTATTTCCTTGTTATTGGGCCCAATAGCCAATAAAGCCCATAACACAATCATCAAGGCTATTGTAAACGAATTCCATGTATTCAAAACAAATTATACCATTCTTTGTTCAATTATTTTTAATATGAGAAATTACATTTCTCACCAGATGATCCCAAAAATTGGGGTTGTAACATCCTTCCTCTCTTATAGGAATTTTGTCCTCAAAATTCTATGAATCAAACAAACAAACAAACAATTCAGGATAAGACTTCCCATGTCCATCATTGGCCCCTATGTGGCTTTACCGTACTCATGGCGCTTCCACAGAACCTTTATCATCACATATTCCTTTCTCTGAGTCCTTTCATCCCGGCGTCTATAAACTGCACAGGTGACTCAGGCCATGTCAGCCTCCCTTGGGGCTCACTAGGTTCATTGCTCAACACATGGTCGGGTACCTCACATAGTGCTCTAAATTTGACACATGGAACTCATCACACATTACTTTATCCTGAGGGGTATGGTCAAATTTAACCTTCTCCACCAAACCATGTCAAAAGAACCCATGCATCGGGGACTCAACTCTCTTAGTTATAACTTAGAGGGGTCGGATTTTCATGTCACATATTCTCCCACAGTAACTTGTATGCCAGTCTACTTTGCATCTGCTCACGACTCTCATCATCTTTAGGCTCCTTTCAGCCCTTGCACAATCAAAGTGACTTCATCTACACGCACTGTGGTCCCTTTTCTAACCATCATGTGGTCCTTTTCTAGCCATCATGTGGTCCCTTTCACCAACATCACCTTACTGAAGTGGTGACCGACACAACCTCCCTTACAGAGCTTCTTATAAAACCCGATACTGGATATGGTGGTCATTGTCACATCTTTCATAGGACAAGAACTGTCTCTAGATATCACCCTGAACGAGCACACATGTCCTCATCAGACCCTTTAGTCTGGATCATACTAACCATAGTTAGGGGTGATAAACTGTGACGTCCCCGGATTTTCTAAAACTTAATCTGATGTGTGACGTCCAAATTGAAACCCTCACCTCAGCAAGAATCCTAATTTAAACATCCCACACCAGGCTAAGAAAGAGAAAATGAAGGGAGTCAGAAGGAAACAATCAGTAGCACATGTACATGAACAATAATAAAACCATACACACATGTTCACCATTCAACGTATAATTACAACATGAATTGTTACAACATTTGAGATTACATATTGAACAACAAACTATACATATACATGTACTACATTCTAAAACAACAGGATCTTAAGACAACAGGTCCACCTGTACATCATCTCGCCACACAACTCTCACTATCCCGGATCTTCAAGAGCATAACCACAACCTAAATAAAAGATTACATGCGGTACACGTCAGCACAATATTTCATGAATATTGTACTGAGTATGCCTACGTGTCTTTTTATATGCCTCTCATCATATCTTGGTAATAAGATAAAACTAATATACTTGGCAGTAACAGAAGAATATAAGAAAAGCATATACTTGCACAAGGATATTCATTAAAAAAAGAGAACACATATTTTAAGCTCATTTTCCATTATATCTCAAGGCCTTTATGATCACTACCAAAGAGTTAGATCATTTGTACAAGGTGACCACTACCAAAGAGTTAGGTCAGACCACTACCAAAGAGTTAGGTCATATGTGCAATGTGACCACTACCAAAGAGTTAGGTCACTTCCAAGCACACTACCAAAGAGTTAGTGCTTTCATATAATGGAACAGATATATTATGTTTCATGTGTTCATAGCAGTAATCATAGAAAATCATGCAACATATCATACAATAACAATCATTTCATCCAATATCATATGCCAAGTATTTTACTACACATATAACACAAGCATATTGTATAATAAGCCAAGTAAGAGGTAATGGCGTACCTTCCAATGAGATATCCTAATCACATATTCCTCATGTCATCTATATCCTTGGTCAACCCTGATTAAGACAAGACCATGTATTATCATCAGATTCACATCATCTTGCATCTCATTTTAACCCTATCGTGTCCATAAGGATTTCTCTTATCTCATTAGGATATATACATCATTACTTGTATTCTTATCTTAGATTTATCTTACTGATGTCATATTCCAGATTATGGTCCATTATCTGAATATTATCTTCCATAGCATTTTTGTGCACATTAATTAACCCTAGGTCACATTATTAACCTAAATTAGGGTTTTATAACATGTATTAAGATTCATCTTCATATAACATGGATTTTGTTCATCATTATGATCTCATAATTAAAACTGAGGTTTCATATACTGATATGAGCTTACGCTGTGAATTTCATCATTTATTTAGCATGTGTGCATTTATTGCATTTTATTTAGGGTTAAAAGCCCTAATTAGCCAAATGGAGTAAATTACATGATTCGTGCATCATCATCATAATTACTGACATCCACTGGTTTATAAGCATGAATATTCATTTACTGACATATTCTCATAATTTTAGGCCAATGTTTGATATTTATTGTCCATTAATTAAGCATTTCACAACTAACAATATATCACTGATATTAATGCATAAAAAGCCTGATTTTATTGTTCCAGGTTGTTCTACGTATTTTTCTGAACATTTCGGTATATTATTTGTAATTTTCTGATAAACAACCTATTTTATATGAATTATCTAAGATCTGCAAGTTATTGGGTATTTTACCTTTTACGAGCCAGTGGTGTGCCGCCACGTGGCCATTTGTGTTGGCACAGTCCATGGCTTGGCCCGCTGGGGTCCGACCGGTTTGGTCTGCCTTTGGCTGGGCTGATCCGGTTGGGTCTCAGAACCGTCCGCTCCCTCTTCCCCTCGCGTCATACCTCACGCACGGGAACCGCTGCCATCGGGCATGGATGCAGCGGGCATCGTCTTCTCTCCTCGCGATCACGCTCATCTGTCCTCCAATGCATGAGCCTGCCGCCGCCTCCTCCTATGTCTGCGTTGAGCACCGCCATGGTGCATGGAGCCCATGAGGGATCCCCATCCCCCCTCCGATCAGTGCTCGACGCCCGGGTGAGTTCTGTCAAGTCGCCGCCGCCGCCACTGGCTTCACCTCCGGTGAGCGGCAGTGCCTGGTATGGGCAAGTTATGAAAGGTCGACCTCTGGTTCCTCACTCACGTTCTCATCCTGATGATCGAGTTACGTTGTTTCTTCGAGACTCCACATGAAACGGATGCCCGAGGCATCTATCTCAGCGACGAAGGTGCCGCCGCCGCTGGCCTCCTCGCCGGTGTGTGATCAGCGGCGTTTCCAGGTCTCGCGGTCGAGGATAGGCTACAAGGTCTCCTCCTTGCTGCAGAGCGAGACAACACGCTGCCCTATGTTGCCGCCCTGCTGTGCGTGAGTGAGTCTGTCAGACCCTATCTCAACATGCGCCTCCGCCACGTCTTCGTGGTTGGCTTACTCTTCCAGGATCTCCGTCCAGTGTCGGTCCTCCTCTAAGATGGTGACGATCGGATGCCTACTCACGCTCGTTGAAAAGAGATGGAGACCGTAGGCAAACTGCTACTTGTTCCTTAGCATTCTAAGTCCTAAGCGATGATAAAGCACTCGAGTATAACTACCCTTGTCCCACGATTGATGATCGTGGTGCATGGATGGCTCTCTAACAAGCTAAACTACCCCCACATTTCTATTTGACTAGACTAGAGGTAGGAAATACTTCTTTTCTCCACGATCCATTAATCCAAGGACCAATAGCTCTCCACATCACCAATCGGTTGCATGAAGGCTATGAATGAGCCCGAAAGGACAACAATATGTCACCTTCTTGCTACTAAAGTATATGTGACGCTGATGTCAGACAGAACTTAATAGATTATAAACTTTGGTCTATCGTTTACAAATTAGAAGCACACTATTTAATGGGTTCCAAAAGTCCACTCCATTACATCCTACACTCCTTAAAAGAAATTCCGTCCTCGGAATTAAGCCAGAAAACCACTTTGTCACATCATATACATCTTAAAAGAACTTTCGTCCTCGAAAGTCAACCATATTCGTACTCCAAGGAAAACTACCATGTCTTCATCCACATGTAAGCACCATTCTATGTGTAGCATATCTGCAAAGGTTGCCTAGAACCATGTATCCAAAGCACTAATAGGAGGTTTCAAAAGCATCAAGGGTGAAACCTCACTCCATAGAAGGCTCAAACAAGGGTTTAGAAGCTTAGGTTATGCCATTACATATCTCATATGTTAGATTTTCTTCCTTATCTTTAGCCATGAATTAGGGTTCCGTCATCATATTATCATGTTCTAAACGAGTTAACTAAAGTTAAATCATTATATCAAGGTGTCATCAACATTTATTGAGCTCGTTGTAGAACATGTTCATCATTAACATGTGCCTTTTAAAAGGGAGTTAGCTATAATTAACCCGCGTCATCCATCTAGATCATATCATGGTGTCATAATCATTATGTTGTGCTAGCTGTTCAAACTACATTTTTCGTCTTTATTAAGCACTAAGATTAACACCTCATGTAATATGTTTCATTCATATGATCTCATTTCATTGCTCATAATAAATTGATACATTTATTAGTGACTCCATCAAAAGATTAACCAGTAATTTCGCATTAGCATCATTATTCACATATATATATATATATGGTTAACCATTTATAATTGATATCAATTAAACCATCTCTAGGTTTCCATCATATCATGTCTATATATAATGTTTCGAAATTAGATCACATCCTTACATATATTATATCATGGTTGTGCTAAACAAACTTATATTATATAAAAACTTTACTTAGGCCAAAAGAGGTTCCTCTAACCCATACCATGAGGGTAGTGTCATGCTCAGTCTCTCTGAGCTAACTCAGCTCTATGAGTATCTCAAACACATATACTTTATCTTTCCTCCCTTAGTCTAGGGTTCTTAGATTACCTCATTGGCACTAGTGATCAACTTCACAAACTCTAGCCACATAAGCACAAACCAAAACATGTTATGACATACTCTTCATAGATCTCTAACCATGAAACATCTTACCAAAAGCTCTCTTATATACACCACTAGATTCCTATGTGGGAAACCACCAAACCGAGCATGAGGCTTCACAGAAACTAACATAGCTACCTCCTCCAGGGTCTTGGGCTCTCTCCCTCACCCAGATGGTAGGCACTCATATTGATGTTCATACATGCACATATATAACCAACCTCTCTCTATCTCTAGGGTTTGGTCCTCCCAAGGACATCTACGGTTCAAGATAACTATAGGAACCATGCATAAAGCAACTCAACTCAATCACTCATGAGTATTCTAATTTAGGACATATCATATCACATATTTCTCATATCATGGAGTCTAGGTTCTCTGACCTTCTCCCTGTGGGTCTCGCTCTCTCTTGAGCTAACCCCCAAACTGGTCCTAATACTAGAGGTCCTCTTGTGTAAAAGAGCTTGAGGCTCATGCTGACTCACAACCTGGTCTCATCTTAACATATCTTATCTCATAAAAGCCTAGTTACTTGCATCATCAAAACTTATCTTGCATCCTCAAGACTGAACTTAAGTCCTCAAATACAAACATATATCATCATAAATTGTCTTATATCATCTATATACGACTTACATCATATCGCCAAAACTTATGTCATCTATTCCATCTATATATCAAAAAGGCTCTAGACATCTAATCTAGAACTACTCTCTCTTCTAGACTGATGTCATTCACTTTCACTTAGGTTACATGAACACCTACTACTCGTACTTGTGTGGGGACACATTTTTGTAATACATATACATAATAAAATATTATATAGTTTTTCTCCGATAAAACAAACGTCAGAGAAAACTATCGAGGTTCGATTCGATTGGAATCAAAAACCAAATCCTGAAAATGAGTGTCCCACACATAGTAGAGAGTCTAGTGTCATGAAAACTAGTGAAAGGGGTGAGAACATGGTGTAGACTAGTGTAGCTACTCTAGACAACGAGCGCCATATGTCTAGGGTTTCTCTTCCCTTGATGCACGTCATTTCCAAATAGTGCAACGTCCCATACCACTGCACTACAAGGAAAGAACGACATCTAAGGACTTGCTACTCAACAAGCACCAGTCTAGACCTAGTTCTCAGACATCTAGGTGCTACCCTAGAGGCTAGGTCAGATCTAGTCTCTAAAAGATGACTAATCTAACCCTAAAAGATTATTAAGGTTCAAGGTTCTTTAGTTTTGAGTTGCATGATGAGAAAATGTCAAGCTTTGCTATTGTTCATGCTCTGATACCACCTGTGACGTCCCCGGATTTTCTAAAACTTAATCTGATGTGTGACGTCCAAATTGAAACCCTCACCTCAGCGAGAATCCCAATTTAAACATCCCACACCAGGCTAAGAAAGAGAAAATCAAGGGAGTCAGAAGGAAACAATCAGTAGCACATGTACATGAACAATAATAAAACCATACACACATGTTCACCATTCAACGTATAATTACAACATGAATTGTTACAACATTTGAGATTACATATTGAACAACAAACTATACATATACATGTACTACATTCTAAAACAACAGGATCTTAAGACAACAGGTCCACTTGTACATCAGCTCGCCACACAACTCTCACTATCCTGGATCTTCAAGAGCATAACCACAACCTAAATAAAAGATTACATGCGGTACACATCAGCACAATATTTCATGAATATTGTACTGAGTACGCCTACGTGTCTTTTTATATGCCTCTCATCATATCTTGGCAATAAGATAAAACTAATATACTTGGCAGTAACAGACGAATATAATAAAAGCATATACTTGCACAAGGATATTCATTAACAAAAGAGAACACATATTTTAAGCTCATTTTCCATTATATCTCAAGGCCTTTATGATCACTACCAAAGAATTAGATCATTTGTACAAGGTGACCACTACCAAAGAGTTAGGTCAGACCACTACCAAAGAGTTAGGTCATATGTACAATGTGACCACTACCAAAGAGTTAGGTCACTTCCAAGCACACTACCAAAGAGTTAGTGCTTTCATATAATGGAACAGATATATTATGTTTCATGTGTTCATAGCAGTAATCATAGAAAATCATGCAACATATCATACAAGAATAATCATTTCATCCAATATCATATGCCAAGTATTTTACTACACATATAACACAAGCATATTGTATAATAAGCCAAGTAAGAGGTAATGGCGTACCTTCCAACGAGATATCCTAATCACATATTCCTCATGTCATCTATATCCTTGGTCAACCCTGATTAAGACAAGACCATGTATTATCATCAGATTCACATCATCTTGCATCTCATTTTAACCCTATCGTGTCCATAAGGATTTCTCTTATCTCATTAGGATATATACATCATTACTTGTATTCTTATCTTAGATTTATCTTACTGATGTCATATTCCAGATTATGGTCCATTATCTGAATATTATCTTCCATAACATTTTTGTGCACATTAATTAACCCTAGGTCACATTATTAACCTAAATTAGGGTTTTATAACATGTATTAAGATTCATCTTCATATAACATGGATTTTGTTCATCATTATGATCTCATAATTAAAACTGAGGTTTCATATACTGATATGAGCTTACGCTGTGAATTTCATCATTTATTTAGCATGTGTGCATTTATTGCATTTTATTTAGGGTTAAAATCCCTAATTAGCCAAATGGAGTAAATTACATGATTCATGCATCATCATCATAATTACTGACATCCACTGGTTTATAAGCATGAATATTCATTTACTGACATATTCTCATAATTTTAGGCCAATGTTTGATATTTATTGTCCATCAATTAAGCATTTCACAACTAACAATATATCACTGATATTAATGCATAAAAAGCCTGATTTTATTATTCCAGGTTGTTCTACGTATTTTTCTGAACATTTCGGTATATTATTTGTAATTTTCTGATAAACAGCCTATTTTATATGAATTATCTAAGATCTACAAGTTATTGGGTATTTTACCTTTTACGAGCCAGTGGTGTGCCGCCACGTGGCCATTTGTGTTGGCACAGTCCATGGCTTGGCCCGCTGTGGTCCGGCTGGTTTGGTCTGCCTTTGGCTGGGCTGATCCGGTTGGGTCTCAGAACCGTCCGCTCCCTCTTCCCCTCGCGTCATACCTCACGCACGGGAACCGCTGCCATCGGGCATGGATGCAGCGGGCATCGTCTTCTCTCCTCGCGATCACGCTCATCTGTCCTCCAATGCATGAGCCTGCCGCTGCCTCCTCCTACGTCTCCATTGAGCACCGCCGTGGTGCAGGGAGCCCATGAGGGATCCCCATCCCCCTCCGATCAGTGCTCGACGCCCGGGTGAGTTCTGTCAAGTCGCCGCCGCCGCCACTGGCTTCACCTTCGGTGAGCGGCAGTGCCTGGTATGGGCAAGTTATGAAAGGTCGACCTCTGATTCCTCACTCACGTTCTCATCCTGATGATCGAGTTACGTTGTGCCTTCGAGACTCCACATGAAACGGATGCCCGAGGCATCTATCTCAGCGACGAAGGTGACGCCGCCGCTGGCCTCCTCGCCGGTGTGTGATCAGCGGCGTTTCCAGGTCTCGCGGTCGAGGATAGGCTACAAGGTCTCCTCCTTGCTACAGAGCGAGACAACACGCTGCCCTATGTTGCCGCCCTGCTGTGCGTGAGTGAGTCTGTCAGACCCTATCTCAGCATGCGCCTCCACCGCGTCTCCGTGGTTGGCTTACTCTTCCAGGATCTCCGTCCAGCGTCGGTCCTCCTCTAAGATGGTGACGATCGGCTGCCTACTCATGCTCGTTGAAAAGAGATGGAGACCGTAGGCAAACTGCTACTTGTTCCTTAGCATTCTAAGTCCTAAGCGATGATAAAGCACTCGAGTATAACTACCCTTGTCCCACGATTGATGATCGTGGTGCATGGATGGTTCTCTAACAAGCTAAACTACCCCCACGTTTCTATTTGACTAGACTAGAGGTAGGAAATACTTCTTTTCTCCACGATCCATTAATCCAAGGACCAATAGCTCTCCACATCACCAATCGGTTGCATGAAGGCTATGAATGAGCCTGAAAGGACAACAATATGTCACCTTCTTGCTACTAATGTATATGTGACGCTGATGTCAGACAGAACTTAATAGATTATAAACTTTGGTCTATCGTTTACAAATTAGAAGCACACTATTTAATGGGTTCCAAAAGTCCACTCCATTACATAAACTATACTAACATTGAGTTCTTCATGCACCTACTTCCATCTTTTGGAAGGAAACCTTTAGGTCAAACTCAAGAACCTTTGAACTCTCTTCATGGTGTAGTTGAACCATCTCTCTCATGGGTAGTTCAACTAGATATGTCCCTTAACAGAACTCTTTCTTTCTCATGTTATCTAGGTAAGGCGACCTACCATAACCCATATTGCATTTCGACCTTCCTTGGCCTAGGGAAGAACTATCACAACATCCATAGTGTTGATCTCCCATTCCCTCTCAGGGACTCTTTTGTCCTCTATATCGATACACTGGGTTACTGGGGTTCATCCTTTACCTCCTAGCTTGCATGGCCATAAACCACATGCAACTTCATCTTAAGCATCCAAAGTGCTATTTCCATTTTCCACGGTGTATGGTGATCTTCAATCATGATTTCCTGTATGTCCTGATTCCTCGGAAACCCTAAACCACTCTAGTCGGGGTTTCATCACCTTCTTTTCCAAAGAAGTGCATATGCGGTTCTACCACTATCCTTTCATTGCCTCAAAGACTAGACTGGCTAACCAAACAACCATTAACTTTTCAATGTATCTTGTTACATCTGAGTGTTATCCAAACACCTCTCCTTTTCGAACTTAGGGTTATCCAAACAACCTCTTCTAGCTTCTAGTCAAACAAGTCAGATGTATCTCAACCAGAGCATCCATTACCACTTCCCATCCTTAGGTATTAGGTAACGTTGAAGACATACACTTCCATGTATTTCACTTATTGTCTCACCTTAAACTCTCTATCTATCTTCATTAAGAACACTCTCTAATTTCATCATCGTGGTGATCAAAATCGACATGGTATAACTTGTAAGTTCCACATAGCTCATGATAAAAACATTCTCATAAGGTGACTACCTTCATTCCTTTTTTTTTGTGAACCATCCACGTATCATTCACTTTACCAAGGTAGGTTATCTTCTCTATCCCCATTTCTCGTGGCAACGTTCCAACCTACATCATCTCTTATCCTTGGTGTATGGCATGCATAATGTCCTATCTCTCACCCCCCATAACAAGAGGAAATAAGAATTTGGCTGCAGTCCAAATACAGAGTTCTTCCTGTTCCAAGAGTAGAGATGGTACATCCCACCTTGCCCATACATCTTTAAATCTAAGTTGCAATGTGCCACATATGTCTCTACATCACAGACATTATGATATCAAACTAGTCTTGAACCTACTGAGGTTTAGATCCTTGGTCATCTCCTCTAGGTCTATAGGGTACCGGCTCTTTTGGGGTCATCCCTCTTACCTCATGCATCAAGAGAGTGCCCTACTCATATGCCCTTTGGGTCCCATGAGTTCATGAAGGTGATCAATCTCCTAACCCATGGCCCTCAGACAATGATAGCTATTACCTCCCGACCCTATGGTCATGTGCAACGGGGGAATAAGGCAACTCCTACTTCCATCGGTCTTATCCCTACTTGACCCTAGGATAGACTTAGGATTCTCCATTTATAGTACATGTCCAACTTATAACCTTGCCCAAGCCTCCATCATCTCTCTTTGTATACATGGGCTGACATCCATCCTTTCATAGGGATCATTGCAACCTGCCTACCTTGGTCAATCCCCATGCCGGTTACCTCCATGGTAACACATTCATATGCAATTGGAGATGGATATCTATACGTCTACATGTTCATTCTCATACCATGCACTTTTCACTTAGCTTCTTAAGATCCCATGAGACCTCTTTAGGTTACCTTAACCCAACAAAACTGATATACACCCTACCAAAGGGGTCCCTCTCCTAGGATGGGAGCAAAACTATCTCGTGACAACAAGGTCACAAAAGCTCTTAGGTCTAGGGTTTACATCCACACGAGCCTACTTAACCCTAGCAAGCTATTAAGGCACAACAAATCACCTACCGAACCATGCTAGGTCATACTTGTCTGCTTTCCTTAATATTGGATCAAGATCATACATTTCTCTATCATCAACCTAGTTGTGAGGGGTTCAAACAAACACACCTTAAACTTAAGGGGCTTCCCTTTTCCTCTATACATTAGGAGTACCATGCTCGCTTCTATAGGAACTCAACTTCTCATCATGAGCATTAGGTACACCACTTCCCCTCTTAGGCCTAGGAACCCTAGGTTCACTTGGAGGTGTCCAACTGCATGCTCTATCTCTTAACTACAAACCAAGCATGCAAAAGGCATGACATGCACTTCTTGTCATCCTTCAACTCGAGCAACAAGGGTTGGGTCCTCCTCAAGGACATCCAACAAGGTACAAGGCCTCATAACCTGCTACTACACCTTTCTAGGTCTAAGGAACTCTTCTTCCTGCCTCAGAAGGTAAACACCCATACCATAGGCACATAGGCACCAGATGCTTCATCTTCACTCTCTAGGGTTTGGTCCCTCTAAAGGCAACCAAGATATCAACAGCCTTATCGGATCATGCATGAGGCAACCTCTATCATCCACTTAGGTCGCATCATCCTCAACTCCTCACTGTTCCTCATATGTCGGGGTCTAGGTTTATGACCTTCTTGGAGGGGTTTCCTGCTCTCTCTAGGGCTAACCCTACATCCAACCTCACCATTAGAGGTCCTCTCTTCATGAAGGATTAACCTCAAAAGCATGCCCTACATGGGTGAAGCCTAGGTTCGAACTTATGTTTGCTCAAGATCATCCATAACCCTTTATGCTCCATCATAATTCCTTATCCAGGGTTTCATTCTACTGTCAGCACTATGACGTGCCCTAGGTGCCAGCTATACCCTACTTGCACAATCCCATAGGGTTTCTAAGGTCCTTCACTAACATCATCATCTAAGGAGCTATCCTTTACCCTAACATGCACGACCCTTCCCAGGGTTGGGTTGCCAAAGGTGCTAGGTCACCCATGGATCATATGGCATCCCAAAGGCATGTACTTTCAAACACCTGGTCCAACTCATGTCTCTCTAACCATCACTTAGGGTTAAGGTTAGCATCATCCTTAGAGGATGTGCTAGGTCTCTACTAGAAATGGAGATCTCTATCTCCACGACTGACTTATCCTCCTATCAAGAAGGTCTAGCCTCAAGTCTCTTCTGAGGACATGACAACTTATGTCATATGACCTAGGCATGTATCTATTATTTATTTTGCACTTAATCTATTAAGCTTATGTCCATGACATCTTATTTACATGCCTTTCATTAATTTGGTGGAGGGTTCCTTAAACCTTATTAACCTTATCCATACCTCAAGAAGGTGAGGAGAAGAAAGAAATCCCTAATCCTTTAGGTCCTTATCAGATTTTTGTGGTGAGAAAGGATGAATAAGACGAGAATTCCTAAAGGTATCTTATTTTGATTCATACCCTAAGACTTTGGCCAGACAGTCACATGGATCCGGGAGTCCTTGTATTCCGACTAGAGATGCGGAGGAAAATATTGCCAACCCCCGGTCGTGATCCTTTTCTAGACACCTCCGTCTTTCAGATAATCCTCTAATAACTCCCTTGGGTTCTATGGAGTTTGAAAAATTTAATAATTAGTAACGGTTAAATGAGGAACCTACGCTCTGATACCAAATGTTACGACCCCGCCTCCCGATAACCCCCAATTAAGGGAGACCGAGAGGTCGAAGCTGCACCCATGACTTCTGGATCAAAGGTTCGACAATTAACCAAAAATAATTATCAAATTTTAACATACTATACTGAAAGCTATAAGAAAATAAATTTTTGCATACCTTTTTGAAAACTTGGATCTCTAAACATCTATCCACTTAAGGATTCTACTCTAACTAATCCTCCTTGTATTTTACTTCATGTATTTCACAATATGACAATTTACTGTTTGTCCTTTTGGCTTGTACCTAAAACGGTGACAAACAAAATATCGGTCAGCCGAAGCTGGTATGTGGAGGAAACAATAATCATGTAAATACATTAACAATGCAATCATTCAATTAATCATTTAACAACCAAGATTACATTTTAGATATAACTCCGCGATCCAAGAGTACCCTATCCTCTATGTTGTCCCCATTAAACCCCTCATGATCCACCTATAAGTGAACCAGTTTCTAGGGTTGAGTCACATGGCACTACTCGTAAGTAGCCCACTCCTTAACTCATGGTAGGCTAATGAGTCTCATGGCACTACACATAGGTATCCCAGTTTCTAACTCTCGGTAACCTAGACCTTGCTCTAGGATTACCCCTTTTTTTAGCCTTTTCATTACAATAGAGGTGGACCCAGATCTAGTCAGTTATATACGCACATTGTTAGTGATAATCATAGTCACTTTATAGTTGCATGAATTAAATAAACATCCAACATTTATTTTCAAGCAACCGATTAAAACTCCGGGAATCGCCGTGAAACTAGAGCGATTATTCATAAGCGTAACCACATACCTGATTTGATGAGTCATGCAGATTATTCAACATATACTTCATGTATATACCATCAAACCAATCAACAGATCCAAGCAAGTAATTCAATCATCACATAAGTCCTGAAAAGAATATGTACTTTATTTATTACACACTTTATCAAGAATCTACTTTATTGACTTGGATTCTCTTTCTAAGGTTTCTAATCCGCATTAAGGTTTCATTAATATCCATTAGGGTTTCTTAGATCAATTCCTCAAACTTTATCCATTTTAGGTCAACAAACCCTAAAATACTCTTTTCCATTTATATGAACCTTAATTGCTCAACTATCCATTTTAATAGTCTTTTATACCCAAATTGGCTTAGGATCAACACATCCCTATTTATTCATGGATTTGAACCATTAAAACAATTAAAAGACATATTCATCTAAATTAGGGTTTATCAAGCTCATTAGTGCATAATCATGCACAAAACCCTAAATTAAACCAATTATATAAAAAGATCATATTTTTAGATCCTATTCTCACTTTTATTAACAATAGGTTAATATCAACTTGAATTATGTCATTAAGTCCATTTATCATCAAATCTAAGGGGTTTTCCTTAATTAAATCATTAAAGATGATAACTTTATGTACTTTTCACATTTCAAGCATATTTATGCATATAATCTCTAAATTAGACTAATCACGTGCAAAGTTATTCCTTTTTGAACATAATGTACCTTTTTGCATTTAACAGGTTAATATCAACCCTAAAGATCCATTAAACCCTATTAAACACATTAATCATATCAAAATAGGGTTTCTTAATCTTTAATTCATTAAAGATGATAATTTACACTACATTTCGAACTATGATCAGATTCAGGCTATAAAACTATTTTTAATGGGTTCCTTGCATTTTTATGATCAAAATACATATATAATTTTTCTTGATCGGAGTTACGAATAGCAAGATATGATTTTTGTATGAATTACCTGTTTGGGCCAATGACATGTTGCCACGTCGTTAATTCCATGCAACACTTGCGATTTGGAAACATAAACAGATGATGATTCTACCCCCCGCTTAAGTTCCCGACCTTTATACCCCCGAAGGGTATAACTGTCCAACGCCAGCAGGTTGCCTTCAACCTCCCGACGCACGAACTGGCCGCCGCCTGCAGCCCTAGGCACGGCTTTGGCTCCCTTCCTCCGACCCCGACGACCTCTACCTTTGGTTCCCCTACGTCCGCCACCTCTTACCGTGCTCAGCTATGCCCTCAAACCACTGCTGGGTGGCGTAGCTAGTCCTGCCAGGTGCGGCCGACCTACAACCTTCTTGCTCGTCGTGCAGGGGTCAGAGTGGCATCTGGGCGGCCAGACTCCTTTCTGGGGTCGTGGGAGCGTCGCACTTCCTCCCTACCCCTAACCTCAGATCGTCGTCACTCCAGGGTCGCACTAGCACCCTTAGTTGGGGTTACGAAGAAGATGAAGGAGAAGAAGAAGAAGAAGGGAGGGATTTCTGTGTGGAACTGCCTCGGGCCCTAACCAGGGGCTCTATCCTTTTATAGAGGAGAAGAGTAATGCCCAGGATACTTGTCCACGAAGAAAACAGGATCCCTTCTCAAAAGGAATCTTTCATTCTTTTTAAACAAGTATAAGATTTCTCCTTTAATTAATTCTTGGATTAACTATGATCCTTGACTATTAAGGAATTTGAAATTATCTCTTTTAGCTTCTTGTTCTTGGCCTTTAATTGATTGGCCACGAAAATAAGTTTTCCTCTTAATAGAAAATATTTCCTTTTTATCAATACCTTATAATTCATTAATAAGGTATCACATTATCCTTTTATTTTGCAAATTTAGTATTTTCTCTTTCTTTCCTCTTTATTCGGACTCCTTGGATCCCAAGGAACTCTATTATTTTGAAATTCTTTTTATTGGATACTTATTATCCTTCTAGATGCATCATTATGCATTATTTCACATTATCTTATTTATTTCTCATTTAAATATCTCTTTTTGAGGATTTCGCTTTATTTCTCTTTTATTTTCCTCATTAGCCTTTCTTTTAATGTTAGCAACCTCATGGATACGAAACTTCACCAAGAAATCTCATTTATGCCTCTTTCCATTCATTTTCCACATTTTATCATTATTTTCAATTTCTTTCTTAATAAAGAAATACTTAATTAATCTTTTCTTTTCTTATTGCACTCTTTATGCAACTTTGGACTCCTTGGAACCCAAGAGGCACGAAATCCCTCTTTGGATTTGCCTTCTAGAGGTTTCTACATATTTCTTTTCTCAAATATTCAATTATTCATTCACTAATTGAATTTTCTTTGTTATTTCCTTGTTATTGGGCCCAATAGCCAATAAAGCCCATAACACAAACATCAAGGCTATTGTAAACGAATTCCATGTATTCAAAACAAATTATACCATTATTTGTTCAATTATTTTTAATATGAGAAATTACGTTTCTCACCAGATGATCCCAAAAATTGGGGTTGTAACAATGATAATTTTCCCCTTGTGTAGAAAGGGGTCAAGGTGTGAAAAATAAAAGGCATTTTCATAGAAAATCTTCCCCTTGCTTTAGGAAAGAGGCTTCAGCATATCTAAAATCAAAAGATAAACATTCATGTTCCACATCATTATAGGGAGGGTTTAAAAGAGAATGCCCCTCACATAGAAGAGGGTGTCAACACCCGTGATGGGAAAAGGTATCATGCCCCCTTCATGGAGAAGTGAAAAATGTTCATGTCAAAATTAGAAACTTTGACCCTTTTTATAAAAAGGGATTGTTCATGTATTAGTGTAGATGTCTAGATCTAGTGATATTTTAGAGAAACATGTCCAATAGAACCATGATAGAGCATGCAAATTGTGGTTTTTTGGTTTTAGAGGGGAATTTAGGATGCTATCTAGGGATAACCCACTCAGACCCATATTCTATGGTTGGTTATCCATATATTGGTTGGTGTGAAAGATTCTTCTTTCAACGGGGAGATCTAGTGAGTGAAACACTCATAAGAAGGTATTAATAGACTAGATGACACACTCAGGGCTAGAAAATGTGGTTGTGTATTATCTACATATTGGTGAGTGAGATTCTTGTTTCCATAGGGGAGATTTTATGAGACAAATGCTCACAAGAAGGTATCCATGGACAAGGTGAACTGTTTTGGGCCATAGACTGTGACTGGATTTTTATCTACAAATTGGTGTGTGAGATTCCTCAGTTGAGATTTTATGAGAGAAATACTCACAAGAAAAAGGAGTATCTAGGGACAAGGTAAACTACCCATTTCCAGAGTATGTGGCTGGATACCTATTTGTATGTTGGTGTCTGAGATTCCTTTCTCCGTGTGTGAGATTTTGTGATAGAATTTTTCACAAATAAAAAGGCGCATACATCCTATTTTATGTCGTGGCACAAAATAAGGGTGTGAAAGTAAAAGTGATGTTGATGGGCTAGTTTCTGGTCATGGTCTAGCATTGTATGGTATGAAAATGAAAGTAGGCATCATCCCGTTCAAGGTCATGGTCCAAGAAATCATTGATATGGAAGTGAAGGTTGAGTAATAGCCCAATTTTAGGTCATGGTCTACGATCGTGGCGGTGTAGGAGAAGATAGGTAGAACATCAAGCTACTCAGTGACATCTTATTCAAGTTAGAAAATCCTTTGGATTGAATAGAGTAGATATGTTTGGGCATGATTCAACATTACAATTATTACTTTGGAAGTTACATCAAAGATTGAGGATTGAGTAGCCTTACATCCTAATAGACAAGCTTTGATTTGAAAGGATCAAACTGAGTTGGAAGGCTCTTTAAGGAGTCATCTGTTGGCCAAACATGCATGTGTAGCTCATGCTTAGAGTGAGTGATGTGAAACTGGATATGATTTGTTTTATAAGGCATATATCTCATTCATAAAATTGGGAAACCTTTTGGCTCAAGGATGAAAGTTTGGAAACATTATCCCTAGAAGGTCAAGGTGTTCCGAAGATTCTTGAAAAGTATGACACTTTAGCTCATTCACACTCAAAGGTAAAGATTTAAGAATATTCAAAGGTTTTGAATGAGTTTTGATAGCCTTTGAAGAAGAGAAAAGGGTTCAAGTATGGGTAATAGCTCATGAGAAGAGACCAAAATTAGGTAGCCTTTCGGCATGGATCATATCAGGAGAAGTTGGAAAATGTTGCCAAAAGTAGTAGATGTGTTGAGGGTTACATTTAGAAACCTTCTTGTGTGATGTACTCTATTAAGAAGACAAAAGCTAATCTATACAGGAAAAATGAGACTACAGGGTTAAAATTTGGTACCCAGTGGTGGGGTTATAGGCTATGAACTTTTAGTGAGGTGATCTAATTGGAATTTGGGCAACCTACTGATGTAGGGTAGGTTGGGAGATTGATTGGCTAGATTGTCAAATTTGTTGGAAGATTGTAGTCACACAAAGATGTTTTTAGATTGATTGGAGGAAATCATTATAGTGAAAATATTACGTCCATGAGATTCGTCAAGTTTTAAGGGATTGTTCAACTTTGTTGAGGTTTGAAAAGGCCGTTCAACATTGTTGAAGTTTGATTGTTCAATTTTGTTGAGGGTTGAAGAGGTTGTTGGAATTTGTTGAGAAAAAAAAGTTAATTGAAGATTATTAAATTGAAAGTTCTTGATTGAGAATAATTTAATTAAAGGTTACAAATTTAATACCATTTGATTAAAGATTGTTGATGAAAGATTGTTCATTGAAGATCATTGATTGAAGATTATTTGATTAAAGATTTTTGATAAAGATTGTTTATTGAGAAGGTTTAAGATCACTTGAGATTGTTTCTTTGAGATTATTGTTGGTATGATAATATTGTTGATTTGATATTGTTGATCCAAAGATGACAATTCTGTTAAACAATATATACAATTTAAAACATGAATCATTCAAAAATCTTAGAAAGTCACACAACACTATTAGCAATACATATGTAGAAGATAAATCTTCTTTTATCCCAAGAAAATGTGGTTTATGACCTCACTCAAGTATGAAAAGTATAGGAGGGGTTGTCCCTTAGCTTCTCCGTGGGATGATGCACTCACTGTGTGGTAACCCAATGTCATTGGATATGAGAACTACCCCCAGTACACCTCGTGACTATGGCAGTTGTAGTCATTCATGAGTGCTAAGGGAGGGGGTGTCATCAAGAAATTTAGACATCCAACATTATGCTCCATCAGTACCTTTAATAACACCCCCATGCATCATTTAGGGACCCTAAATGAGTGTTGGAATCCATGTCGTAGAGGCATGGTTCTGTAGGTGTGCTAGTGAAACTGTATGGCTTTTATTTTTAGTGAAGAAAGCCCATGAAAAATAAGAAAAGGAAAATGAATGTAAAATGGAAGTGCCCATGCATGCAAGCAAACTTTTTCCCTTTTGCAAAACACATCAATCATGCAAGAAAACATGTAATCAATAGGAAATAATCTTTCTCATAATGGAAGGCCTCTCATATCATTCCCCTTTTCCTATTTTTTTACCAAGTAAATAAGGAAGAGGGATGACTAAACCTAAAAGGGAAGCAGATCTAAAACCCTAAAAGGGAAGAAGACTCAAAACACTAGAAAAGGAAGTAGACAAGAAACCTAAAAGTCATAACGAAACAAAATGAAAGGAATCTAGACATGCACAAGATTCGACTAAAGAAACTATATACATAGTACCTGTCTGGCTATCCGTAGATTGAAATAATAGTGGATAGCTTGGATATATTGCTTGTGTAGGGTCCAAAAAATTCCTGGATCTGCTGCCCTACTTATGATCCATGTTACCATGACAAATATATATTAGATAAAAGGATGGAAAGAACAGAGAAAAAACATGAACCAAATAGAAACATTGAGAAAGAAAAAAGAAACAAGAAAATTAGCCCACATAAAAGTAACCTATCTATTACACCCACTTGAAAAAAACACCAAGGAAGCTAATTTGATGGGTCGCTAAAATGCAATAAAATGATCACAACAATAAAGATCGATGTCACCATCATGTTTTTTGAGTAAAATGAGGAAAATAAGATGAATTTCTAAATTACCTGAAAAATGTAAGAAAGCCAAGTTTTGACTCTACAAGAGGTCAACTAAGGGAAAAGACAAAAACATAGACAAAGATTAGATTCGACAATCTTGTTATGAGTGGGGAAGATGTTAGCGCCCCATCTCACACAACCAAATTGTTTTGCATATTCACTTGGCAGGTTAAGAGAGATTGACTTGGGTTGATTCTAGCAAACATAACATTGAAACATGTTTTTTTTATAGATCTCTAGAGATAGTCATGACTTTCCCATCATTGCCCTAAAGATCCTAATTTATTAGGTGTGTGGTCCTAATTGCCTCAGAATATCCCATGGTGGATATCCATCCTAGGTAGTTAGACCATTGTGTAGAAAAAAGAGTGGAGGTGACAGAGACAATAGTTCAATTAGGAGCATGGTTTTGATCATATTTGAAGTAATAAAATGTCACAGAACCATTCTTACCCCAATTATAATCCCACTACCTAGACAGTGGTAAAAGGGTTGAAGCACCCATCCCTGAGTGGCCCAATAGGATCTCACACACTGACATATACAATAAAAAATAATAACTCATAAACAAGGGATTTAAAGAACAAACTAACCCAAAATAGGAGATATTGTAGACCTATCTTTGTCACTAGAGTATATGGAGTGTAGAAGCGATCTAGTCAAGGTTCCAATTGGTTTTCCTAAAATTAAGAAAATTGAGACACAATCATGCAATTGCAAGGTACACTATCAAAAATAAGTAAAACAATTTTTAGCAAATGAGTATACTTGGCGGGACTTATATTCAAAAGTATAACAAGTGATTTTTTCCAAATCCAAAATTTATTTGACAAGATGTTTATTTCAAACAATGCAAGTTTTATTATGAGTTCCCCTTATTCTATAATCGAGAAGCATGCTTATATATTTTGAGCAACTCCATCACTCCAACATAATGCGGGAGGTCACCCGAGTCCTTCTTCCCGTATGAGGTAGGAGGCCAATGTACAAGTTCCACCTATGAATGAGGACATTGCTTGCTCTCATCATCATCATCATCATCATCATCATCATCATCATCATCATCATCATCATCATCATCATCATCATCATCATCATCATCATCATCATCATCATCATCATCATCATCATCATCATCATCATCATCATCATCATCATCATCATCATCATCATCATCATCATCATCATCATCATCATCATCATCATCATCATCATCATCATCATCATCATCATCATCATCATCATCATCATCATCATCATCATCATCATCATCATCATCATCATCATCATCATCATCATCATCATCATCATCATCATCATCATCATCATCATCATCATCATCATCATCATCATCATCATCATCATCATCATCATCATCATCATCATCATCATCATCATCATCATCATCATCATCATCATCATCATCATCATCATCATCATCATCATCATCATCATCATCATCATCATCATCATCATCATCATCATCATCATCATCATCATCATCTATATACAAGTAGTCATAATGGGCAATATCATTTATGTTCTCATGTTTTCCTCAAAATATAATATAGGAAAAATGGAAGAGTAATCAATAAGGAACAATATCTCAACCTAGTATACAATCAAGAGATACATAAAAAGTATCTTCAATACAACCAAGGATGATATATAATAGCGTACCTCTCACTGAAGATTTTGAGTACAAATCAACAAGTAATAGGTCAACCCTTTGAGTCAGATCCTAAATCACAATGTTTGGATCAAGGGTCAAGATCATGATATTTGAAGATCACATTTCAATATTAGAGATTAGGGTTACACTTTTCCTATGTAAACCTTAGGGTTAGGTCATCCACTTATAATCAACCAACACTTCAATATGTCCAACATTATTCCAAGTGTCAAGTATTTTTTCGAGGGTGAATGACTTTACCTAGGTTTTCTAGGATCATATGTGTTAACCCTAATTTCATGATTGTTATCCAATTCACCATCACATTTCTAAATCATCATCATGGTAATTAGCATCATTGGTGTTCAAAACTAGATCAAGTTTTGATTGATAAACAAGTAAAGTCATGGGTTAGATATATGATCAAGAATTTTACAAGATTACGGTCAATCGTGATAATAACAAGATTAATCCTTATTTCGAGGTGTGTGATTCATATTCTAGGGTATATGACTCACAATATTAGATATAAACTCATATTTAGTCAATTTTGTTTTCAAGATGATCATTAGAGTTAGAATTAGGTTTTCTCAAAGATCAAACATCATTATTGAGCCACATGATAAAATAAATGAGCAATAGTTAATATCTAAAGATATCACTGAAATACATTAGGATTTAGGCTAAAAAAGTATTTTTATTCAGTTTATTGGATTTTTTTGATCAAAATCAACAGTTTATTTGTCTTTTCAGAGCTAGGAATCAAGAGATACAATTTTTGCAACTTTTTCGTCATTTATATCATTTTTGAGCAGAGAGAGATGTAAAATACCTTTAATATGGAAAACGGCCGACCGTTGGATCACCTGATTAGGTGGCTGAAATTTTTCTACACAGGTGTGTGGCTTGCTAACTTACTAGTCTGGTTCAATGCGATTTAATCTTTGGTTTTGGTCGGTTTGAATTTGGTTTTGTCGAGTTCTTTAAATTCAATTTGAACCGGGTCAATCCCTTTGGACCGACAGTTCTTTGGTCCTCCTCTTCCTCGCACATGCCTCATGTGAGCCACAAAGGCAAGAAGAGGTGCTCGTCAGAGTATATGTGCTTTGGGAGCAGGAGGTGTTGGAGCCAGCAAGGGTGGTGCCGTTTGTGATTGGCATGGTCCCACGAAGTGTATGGTCACATTGATTGATGGGTAGGAGAGGCCAGGGCTGTGACGTGCCGTTTGAACAAAATGTTATTAACTAAGCAAAAACGATCATTAACAATGGATTACTAAAAATCATTAAAAATTAAAACCTTTTTCAAAGAGATCCAAACACAGGAAAACTCTTTTATCAAAAACCACTGTATTTCATTTACATTTTGGTTCATAAGTACATATCTTGTACCATTCCTTCTCGAGGATTACAAACATCAACTGCTCTTTTAAAACTATACACAAGCAGCATAAGGACCTCGAGACTGAAAAACACTAGAGGGGGGGATGAATAGATTTTTTAAATATTTTAACAATTATTTAACTCAAACAAACACAATTGCAAATGGAAGAAGGAGACAGGTGTTTAGAGTGGTTCCAACTTTAGCAAATACTAAAGTTGTCAGTCCACTACCCGGTTGCTTACCCAACCGAGATTTTGAAAGTATTAATTTTATTACCTTCACAAGGATTTACACAAAATACAATACTTTCTTTACACCCCTTGAACAGCCTTCACTTGAAGTAGATGCACCAACTTGAGGTAGCCTTCTTGAAGTAACTCCAAGCTCCCCCTTGAAGTAGCCTTCCTCTCTAGAAGTAACCTCCCATTGCACCAGACTTCTTGAAGTAGCTCAAGGTCCCCTTCTTCACCAAGAAGATCTTCAACCTCTCCAATCCGCAGCCTCCAACCTAGGAGTAGCAAGGAGAGTACAAACAACAATAGAGAACAAGAAGGAAAATAGAAATTACAACTTATCCTTTTGTAGCACAAGGCTTGATTTGCCTAGATCAAGCGTATAGATCTCCTAACCAAAGTGTATGGAAATGTAATTGCAGTGGATAGGAGATGCTAGCCTATAGGACACGAAATTTGAGATAAGAGAAGAAGTATCCAATTGTCACTATGCTCAATTTTCTCACAAACAGGTTACTCAAAGTATGCTCAAGGATTTCTCAAGTGTAACAAGTGTATTTAGGTGTCCTAAGCTATGTCCTATTTATAGGAATGTCCTACAAGTGCTTAAGGACGTTCTAGACACCTTCTAGGGGTTTCTAAGTGCTTAACTAGCCGTTAGGTACAAGTTTGTTGCTTTAGTAACGGCTAAATAATTAATTCTGCAGTTGCTGTCAGAGACCATCTCGGTCGAGAAATAGTCGACCGAGACTCCTACTCGGTCGACGTTTTTTCGACCGACAGGCTCTCTGGATCAAGTGTATGCAACGTTTATCTCCAACTGCCAACCACCTTGTCAGCTGTGTCTAACGGCTACTTGGGTCTTTCTCGATCGAGAAGATTGTCGACCGAGAGTGTCTCGGTCGAGGAGTTAGTCGACCGAGATTGACCCTGTTTCAATTTTTCAATTAAAGCACTAAGTGTGTGTATGAGTGTGCATATGTGACACTATTGAAGGGGATGACCTATCTAAATGTGGTGTTTAGCTAAGGAGAATCTAATGCTTGATTTACATGAAATCTAAGTACTTGTACATTATATATTTGTACAAGTTTTTACAAAGCGATTACATTTCATGAAAATATAAACATGTAAGCATATGGATTTCCCTAGTACTTTGTCATCCACCTTGTTCCTGCACACTCAAGTAGAACGTTAGATCAATAAGAATGAAATGTTTGTCATTATCAAAATAAAGGGATTTATAGATGTCCATTTAGCCAACAATCTCCCCCTTTTTGAAGATGACAAACATTTCCAAAATATAAATGAGGAAATATAAAACATATGAGTTTCATACCTTAAGATTACCTTTTGTAGCTTTCTCTCTTGTTTATAAAATGTGTGCTTATTATTCCCCATGAATTATGGAACATGAAATCCAATTCTTTAGGGAATATAGGAACTTTCAATGTAAAGCCAAGAGGTTTATGAAACTCATTGATTGAGTTTTGCATAATTACTAAGTTTATATTTATTTCTCCCCCTTTGTCATTTCAAAAAGATATCCGTTTAAGAATTAAAACTCCCCCTTAATTAGATGTCCCATCAAAATCCAATGAAAAAGATGTCCATTAAAAGCCAAAATGATGCAAGTGAAAGTTATCGTTAAGAAGTATAAATATCAAAGAAAACATCTTCCAAAGGAGTGATAAGCAGTTGCTTCCTAATTTTGTTAAATTGGTCTAGTGGAAGAGGTTTTGTAAAAATATCAGCCAATTGATCTTCCGTATCAACATGATGAAGGGAAACATGATTCTTGGAGATATGATCCCTTAAAAAGTGATGACGGATTTCAATATGTTTAGCCCGGCTGTGTAAAATAGGATTATGTGCTAAGTTTATAGTGCTCGTGTTGTCACAAAAGATAGGCGTAGATGAAAGAGTAAAACCATAATCATTTAACACTTGTTGCATGTAAAGTACTTGAGCACAACAAGATCCGACTGCCATATATTCAGCTTCAGTTGTAGAGAGGGCAACCGTGTTTTGTTTCTTGCTAAACCAAGATACTAAAGCTCTCCCTAACAAGAAACAACCACCACTAGTGCTCTTGCGATCAAGTCGACAACCAGCATAATCCGCATCAGTATAAGCTTTAAAATCCAAGGATTGTCCTTTTGGATACCATAAACCAAAACATGTAGTGCCGGCTAAGTATCGAAGAATTCGTTTAACTGCTTGAAAATGAGAATGCATGGGTTGTGATTGAAATCGAGCACAAAGACCAACGGAAAACATAATGTCCGGTCTAGAAGTAGTTAAGTAAAGCAAACTACCAATCATGGCTCTATATAAGGAATCATCAATAGGTTCCCCATTTTCATCCTTATCAATTTTAATAGAAGTAGCCATAGGAGTAGTAGCATGTTTGCACTGATCCATCCCAAAATGTTTTAAGAGTTCTTTAGTATACTTTTCTTGGCTTATAAAGATTCCGGCAGACGTTTGCTTAATTTGAAAACCAAGAAAGAAAGTTAGTTCACCCATGAGGCTCATTTCAAATTCTTTTTGCATAATGTCACTGAATTGTGTGCACAACGAATCATTAGAAACTCCAAAAATAATGTCATCAACATATATTTGCACAACTAGGAAATCAGATGTATATGTTTTGAAAAATAAAGTAGAATATGAATTTCCAATAGAAAAACCATTATAAAAAAGATATGTCTTGAGCCTTTCATACCAATTCCTAGGTGCTTGTTTTAAACCATAAAGTGCTTTCTTAAGTTTATAAACATAGTCACCTTTTTCCGGTATTTCAAAACCGGGTGGTTGAGCAACATATACTTCTTCTTGAATGATACCGTTTAGAAATGCACTTTTTACATCCATTTGGTAGAGTTTGATGTTTTTATGTGCAACAATAGCTAGCAACATTCTAATAGCTTCAAGTCTAGCTACTGGTGCATACATTTCATCAAAATCTATTCCTTCTTGTTGATTATATCCTTGTGCTACTAACCGAGCTTTATTCCTTATTACTTCTCCTGCCTCATTTAGCTTATTCCTAAAAACCCATTTAGTTCCAATGACGGTTTTATCTTGTAGTTTAGGAACTAAATCCCATACATCATTTTTAGTGAATTGATTCAATTCTTCTTGCATTGCTATTATCCAATAATCATCTTTAAGAGCTTCAGATATCTTCTTAGGTTCAATGATAGAAACAAAAGCCATGTTTGCAACATCCTTAAAGGAAGACCGAGTTTTTACTTTATCATTAGGATCTCCAATAATTAGTTCTTGAGGATGATCCTTAATAAGCCTAGGTGTGGGTTGTGGTTCAGCTTGGTGATTGTTTGTAGTAACTTTCTCACTATCATTTGGTATGTATAAGTTTTCGAATTGATTAGTGAGATCAATTATTTCTAGATTTTCAGATTTGGACTCTTCATGAAAAGAAACATGAATAGATTCCTCAACTTTTCTAGAGATAGTATTATATACTCTAAATGCTTTGCTAGAAGTGGAATATCCCAAAAAGAATGCTTTGTGTGATTTAGAGTCAAACTTATCTCTATCATCTTTGGTATTTAAGATATAGCATGTGGATCCAAAAGTATGAAAATAGTCAACTCTAGGTTTCTTAGAATGTATTATTTCATATGGAGTTTTCTTCAAATGAGAGTGAACAGTTACTCTATTTAACACATAACATGCAGTGTTCACAGCTTCAGCCCAAAAGGTTTTGGGTGTGTTATGTTCGAGCATCATAGTTCTAGCCATTTCTTGTAGGGATCTATTTTTCCTTTCAACTATACCATTTTGTTGTGGAGTGCGTGGAGCAGAAAAATTGTGAGTGTACCCTTGAGATGTGCAAAATTCTTCAAATACATGATTTTCAAATTCTCCACCATGATCACTTCTAATGGTACATATTTTGCTTTGTAATAGATTTTCAATCATAGGGCAAAATTTTATAAAAGCATGAATAGTATCATCTTTGGTTGCAATAAAATGTACCCATGTATATCTACTATAATCATCAACAATAACAAAACAATATCTTTTGCCACTGATAGATTGTGTCCTCATAGGTCCAAATAAATCCATGTGAATTAATTCTAAAGATCTACTGGTGCTAAGTTCATTTTTAGGTTTAAAAGAGGTTTTTGTTTGCTTTCCCAATGTACATGGTTCACAATTTTCAACTTGATCAAAGGATAAAGTAGGCAAACCACGAACAAGATCATATTTTACTAATTTTTTGATAACATGTGAACTAGCATGTCCTAGCTTTTTATGCCATAATTGTAAAGTATTTTCATTTGCAAGCAAGCATTTTCCTACTACAGATTTCATAGAGTTAGGTCTAAGAATATAAAGATTTCCAACTCTTTTTCCTTCATAAACAACATTTGTAGTGTTTTCTATTAATAATTTGCAGAAGGTTTTGTTAAATAAAACATCATAGCCACTATCACATAATTGACTAACACTTATCAAATTATGGTGCAAACCATCAACAAGTAGAACATTCTTTATTTCGAGGTTTGTACCAACATTACCTATTCCAACGATTTTACCTTTACCATTGTCTCCAAAGGTGACTGTTCCACTTTTCTTTTCTTCAAAAGTTTGAAATGCATCCTTGTTCCCGGTCATATGTTTGGAACATCCACTGTCAACTACCCAATCCTGCATGAAAATATAGATTTTGTTACCCATGTGATGGTCCGATATGGTTAGAACCACTTAAGTATAGATTGCATAAAGATTCTGATTCAGAAATCCAGTCGGTTGACAATTGTTCGACCGACATCTTTCTCGGTCGATTAATTGTCGATCGAGAAGGTTACTGTATGACAAACAAAGAAACACAAAAATTCAGCTCGGTTGACCAGTTTTTGACCGAAATAGTTGCTGTAGATTTTGATTTGTTACAGGCATCTGGTCAGTCGACAAAAGTTCGACCGATTATATTTCGGTCGACAATACTTCGACCGACTATTTTTCTATTTCAGTACAGCAGTTCAGAAAATTACCAATATGCATGAAAACCTTTTGTTAAGTTGAGATAAGACAATATAAATTGCAAATTGAGCGTTTGATCATATCTCAACTGTATGGCTTTTGACTCTACTAAGTTTGGGGTTTTGGGACCCAAACTAAATCAGAATCCTTGGTCTTATAAGGGCATGAGAATGAATAATGTCCAAGACGTAGACAAAAATGACAAGTAATAGAGTCAACTTCATATCTCTTTTTAGGAATTGTATTTTTAGGTACAAACACAGTTCGAGTTCTCTTGGGTTGATTTTTCTTTGGAGCATATCCCAAACCTTTTCTTCCATTGAAACTAGAGGAGGCTTTTAGGATGTTGTCAAGGATATATTTTCTTCTTAACTCATGTAGATTCTTTTGTAGCTTAGCAATGTCATCCATCTTCTTGTGTAAATCTTTTCTAGCTTGATCTAAATCAAATAACAGGGAGTCTCTTTCTTTTACAACATTTTCATAGTCTAGATGGTTACACAGAATTGGTTGAGTCTGAAAATCTTTTAGTTTAGCTAACAATTCAGTCTTTTCTTGAGAGAGAAGATCAACATTTGTTTCTAGAGAGAGTATCTTGTTAGTGCAATCATTTAGAGATGTTTTTAAAGACAAATTCTCAAGATCAATGTTGTTCTTTTCAGAAGAGAGATCATTTAATTTAGCATATAGCTCATCATTTGTTTTGATAACCTTCTTTAGTTTCTTCTTGACATCAACATATTTATCATGAGTTTCTTGTAAACTAGTAATTAACTCTTCTTTAGGAAAATCAAGTAGGCTTACCTCTTGAGAGTCTTCATTATCTTCTCTTGCCATTAGACATTCCACTTTTTCTTCCCCGCTTTCACTTTCACTTGACTCATCCCATGCAGCTTTATAGGCTTTTTCTCCCCTCTTCTTGTGTGAGCTTTTCTTTCCTTTCTTTGCTTTAGGACATTCATTTTTGAAATGTCCTTTCTTTCCACACTCAAAGCACCTAGGAGGAGAAGAAGAAGAACTAGAAATTTTGTTAGATTTAAATCTTCTATATTTCTTACCATTGACAATCAATGCCTCTTCTCCTTCCTCTTCACTTGACTCCTCACTTTCTGGTGTGATTATCTTTGAAGCTTTTAGAGCCACATCCTTCTTCTTTCCTTGCTGAAGTTCACGTTCTCTTCTTTCTTCCTCTTCTAGAGTTGCTTCATGAGCTTCTAGATTTCCAATGAGTTGCTCCATTTTCAGCCGAGTGAGGTCATTAGCTTCTTCAATGGCTGTCACCTTTGGCTTGTATTTAGGAGGAAGTGATCAAAGGATTTTTGATACCTGATCTTCTTCAAGAATAGTTTTTCCTAGGACATTTAAACCATTAACAATAGAAGAGAATTTTGCAAACATTTCACTAATAGATTCATTTGGATCCATACAAAAATGTTCAAACTTTTGTTTAAGCATGCTAATCTTAGAATTCTTGACCTGAACTGTACCCTCATAAGTTATGGATAGTCTATGCCAAATGTCATAGGCTGTGTCACAGTTTGATATCCTATTAAATTCTCCTACTGAAATTGAACAATATAAAATGCTTATAGCTTTGGCATTCATTTGAGCTAACTTTACCGTGTTTGCATCCCACTCTGCATATTGTGTTTGAGGAAGCTCGTATGGGGTTGACACCATCCTCCATAAGTCCCAATTGATGCCTTGGAAGTAGAACTGCATCCTTCTCTTCCAATATGTGTAGTTTGTTCCATCAAACACCGGAGGTCTAGCAACAAGTGTCCCTTCAAGGTTAAGGTTGTTGAGCACTCCGTCCCCAATTCTTCAAGACCTTTTTAGGGTTCCTTGAAGCCTGCTCTGATACCAATTGAAAAACACTAGGGGGGGGTGAATAGAGTTTTTAAATATTTTAACAATTATTTAACTCAAACAACCACAATTGCAAATGGAAGAAGGAGATAGGTGTTTAGAGTGGTTCCAACTTTAGCAAATACTAAAGTTGTCAGTCCACTACCCGGTTGCTTACCCAACCAGAATTTTGAAAGTATTAATTTTATTACCTTCACAAGGATTTACACAAAATACAATACTTTCTTTACACCCCTTGAACAACCTTCACTTGAAGTAGATGCACCAACTTGAGGTAGCCTTCTTGAAGTAACTCCAAGCTCCCCCTTGAAGTAGCCTTCCTCTCTAGAAGTAACCTCCCGTTGCACCAGCCTTATTGAAGTAGCTCAAGGTCCCCTTCTTCACCAAGAAGATCTTCAACCTCTCCAATCCGCAGCCTCCAACCTAGGAGTAGCAAGGAGAGTACAAACAACAATAGAGAACAAGAAGGAAAATAGAAATTACAACTTATCCTTTTGTAGCACAAGGCTTGATTTGCCTAGATCAAGCGTATAGATCTCCTAACCAAAGTGTATGGAAATGTAATTGCAGTGGATAGGAGATGCTAGCCTATAGGACACGAAATTTGAGCTAAGAGAAGAAGTAGCCAATTGTCACTATGCTCAATTTGCTCACAAACAGGTTACTCAAAGTATGCTCAAGGATTTCTCAAGTGTAACAAGTGTATTTAGGTGTCCTAAGCTATGTCCTATTTATAGGAATGTCCTACAAGTGCTTAAGGACGTTCTAGACACCTTCTAGGGGTTTCTAAGTGCTTAACTAGCCGTTAGGTACAAGTTTGTTGCTTTAGTAACGGCTAAATAATTAATTCTGCAGTTGCTGTCAGAGACCATCTCGGTCGAGAAATAGTCGACCGAGACTCCCACTCGGTCGACGTTTTGTCGACCGACAGGCTCTCTGGATCAAGTATATGCAACATTTATCTCCAACTGCCAACCACCTTGTCAGCTGTGTCTAACGGCTACTTGGGTCTTTCTCGATCGAGAAGATTGTCGACCGAGAGTGTCTCGGTCGAGGAGTTAGTCGACCGAGATTGACCCTGTTTCAAATTTTCAATTAAAGCACTAAGTGTGTGTATGAGTGTGCATATGTGACACTATTGAAGGGGATGACCTATCTAAATGTGGTGTTTAGCTAGGGAGAATCTAACGCTTGATTTACATGAAATCTAAGTACTTGTACATTATATATTTGTACAAGTTTTTACAAAGAGATTACATTTCATGAAAATATAAACATGTAAGCATATGGATTTCCCTAGTACTTTGTCATCCACCTTGTTCCTGCACACTCAAGTAGCACGTTAGATCAATAAGAATGAAATGTTTGTCATTATCAAAACAAAGGGATTTATAGATGTCCATTTAGCCAACAGAGACATCAAGCCAAAATCTCGGATTGATTCATTCAAAGTACTAACTAATAACTCTGAGGACCTGAGAGTACATAGACGACACATAAGACTCTTTATACAAAACATGACAACTAGAACATGACAACTAGTGTCTCCACCTGGAATATCACTGCTGTCCCTATTGCTGCTGCTGCTCTTCCCCTACAGTAGGGTTTCTGCCTGTTCTTTTGTGTTTACCTAAAAAGTTGGATCCCACAGGGGTGAGACAATTGAAATTGCCCCAGTGAGAGATATAACTCTCCGCCAGAAATATTATTATTGCAATTAATGGAATAAAACTGAGCAGAAGAATCATAAGTATTCAACAACAGATTAATCAATTGTCTGAACATATTAGAACAATGTTCTTATTTGAGGCATTTCAACTTGTAGCTTGATAACGCAGTATGTCATTTATCCAATAAGGAATATGAAGAACATGTATAACATTTATCCATTTAAAACATACTAAGCAAGGCAACATCAACCAGTGATTCTCATATTTCAACCTTAAGTAATTATGCTACATGACTAATTACATTTTACAATCATACTTAAGCCCTGAGGAGATGAGGTATACCGCTCATTCTCCAACCGACCATTGCGGAATTGAAATCGGTACCATACATAGGTCAATGGAAGAGCCAGATTCCCATGACCTCATCTTGCTCAGTCAGTGTGAGGACCAAATGTCGGACATCTTGTGTCTCTACTAAATAGCTTTCCAGGGTATACTGGAAACTTATCTATAGAGTTACAGTGGCAGTTGTACTCTCTTCGCAATTGAGAGATTTCATGTTTATCTCACATCGATCCAACATTAACATCATCGGGAGATTAGTGATACATCCATCCCGACATTCAGGAGATTAGTGATACATCCATCCTGGCATTTATAATGAAGGATTAAGATATTTAATGTTTATCTCACATCAATTCCTCCATTAGGGCGTAAGGATATTCACGCCCATAACCCCCACATACTCAACAGTATGCCCTCCAGGAGTTCCCATAGGAAAACTTGTTTCACCATCACCAATTACTGACGATGATGGATCTATGGCCATGGCTCTACATGATAAGATTTCACTTGATTAATTAAGTACATTACCATACTCTTTTAGCATCAGTCATGTTTTCAAATATAATTCATTATAACAAATGCTACAAAGAATGTGTAATGCTTCGATCAAGAATTTTCAAAGCTTTATTAAACATTGGGATCTTAATCCCTTGTCACATTAGGGGCATTCTCATCCCTTAATATCTCATCATCATGATTATGGAATATAGGTATTCAAACCTTCAATTCATCAAGAACACTTGTTACCACTTATCAGGTAATTAACACCTTCAGGTCATCTGACCAAGGTAAACATGATACTTGCAATACAGACATTTCACATGGCTCCTAAAGCCCATTAATCTTTTATTACCTCTTATTAGGCAACACAACATAATATGGCTCACAAGGCCCATAAAACAATTTCAATAATAAAACATCATAGCTCATACCTGGATATGTCCAACATCTCATGATACCTGCATGATTAGTACACATGATAATAGTTATATCAATTACATATCAGGACTATGCATGTAAGAGTAGCATCACTATTCCCTCATTAGAGTTAGGATTCCCCAATTCATGTCAATTAGGAATATTCATCCCATTACCCAAAATTAGGGTTATGGTTTATCATCATATTGCCCAACATTAGGGTTTCATGCATTATAACCAAAGATTAGGGCTTCACATACCTTTACCCTATATCAGGGTTAGGATTTCGTATTAGGGTTTCATATAGCATTATATAGCATCACCCTGGGATTAGAGTTCACATCACATCTCTGTATTAGGGTTTCACTTGACATCACCCTTAATTCGGGTTTCACACGACTTCACCCTTAATTAGGGTTTCACATGACATCACCCTTAATTCGAGTTTCACATGACATCACCCTTAATTAGGGTTTCACATAACATCACCGTTAATTAGGGTTTCACATGTCATCACCCTTAATTAGGGTTTAACCTGTCATTACCCTTAATTAGGGTTTCACATGACATTACCCTTAATTAGAATTTCACATAACATCACCCTTAATTAGGGTTGGGGTTCATCAACCTTCTCAATTAGGGTTTCATGATCTCTTTATTAAGGATGATACCCTAATTACATATTTTTTTCATGTTGAGAGTGTTGAGGCTTAATCACTACATGCTTATTATATATGTATGAATTCCTCTCTCTCATCCTCTATAGGATGTTGATTTACTTCAAATTTGATTAGATTAGGTCAAACCCTCATTTAAGTACACACATTTAGGGTTAGCATAGTGTGTTGAGATATTGCTTCCTTAAGCATCAAAGGTTAACCCCTCAAAAATACTAATCACCCTAGTACATTAAAGGTACAACCATTGTAATTAACTTTGATAAACATCATTAACAATAATAGGGTTAATTAATCTTTCATAACTTTGAGACTATTAGATCTCCAAACGGTTTTGTTACTTTTGAACCTTCAAATAGTTTTGACCTCCTTGACCTTCAATTGGTCTTGAAGGCCATTAGACCTTAAACGGTCTTGGTTCAATTGTATCTCCATACGGTCTTGAGGTGCTTGACCTCCAATCAGTCTTGCCCTAACTCCTTCAATCGGTTTTGAAACCGTTTGCTCAATTTTTTATTCAAACTAAATGAACATCAAACGATTTGAGACCATTTCCCATTCAAATGGTCTGAGGACCGTTGGATCCCAAACGGTCTCAAGACCGTTTGGTCCAAACCACCTTGAAACCGATTGGATCAACTAGGGTTTCCTCCAACCAATAAATTGATTTTAGGAGTTGATTTATTGAATCGATCATCAATTGAACCATTGAGAATACATCAAATTACAACCCTTGGATATCCAATCATCCATCACAACCCTTGAAATCCAAATGGGCTTGAGATCATTTGGACTATCAACCAAGAAATTGATCCAATTCAATTAAGAATTCTTCAATCAATCGATTAGGGTTTGCAATCCATGGATCATTCATTCTAGAATTCATTATAATTAAATCAATTTGAGCCATTGGATCTTCATCTTTCACATCAGCAATTATCCTTAATTGGTTTTGGAGTTCAATTTATCCATCCGATCTTGAGATCCATTACCCATTTGGTTTTGAACTCAATTACCCACTCAATCTTGTAGTTAATTACCCATCTGGTCTTGAACTTAATTACCCATTTAGTTTGGAGTAAATTACCCATTCGGTCTTGGGTTCAACTACCCATTCAGTCTTGGGTTCAACTACCCATTCGGTCTTGAACTCAATTGCCCATTCGGACTTGAAACCGAATCAATTCAATCAGTTTTGAAACCAAATTCACTCAATCAGTTTTGAAAACCAATTGCCCCTTCCTTTGTTGAGGTGTGTGCTTAAGATGACATCATCATCTTCAAGATTCAAACCTTCAAAATCAGTTGTGATTCTTATGGTGATTTCAACAACTAATCAAAAGGAAATCGAGAAAGAAGAAAGGTTCAACACATGATGAATAAATTACAAGCAATAATGACATTTATGGGTTCAAGTTATATAACCCACCTTCAAAGCTGAATCCAAGCTTCAAGCTTCACGTCCTCAATGGTGAATGAATCTCTCTCAACTGTTCAAGGCCTATTTTCAAGTCTTTGAGTGAAATGAATGGCTAAGGTTGAAGATTGAATGAAGAAAAGAAGAAATTCAGCATTAAATTTTGATTTCCACCATGAAATTAAGGTTGAAGATGACTATGGAGCTTACCTACAGGTTGGGGCACGTCCTCCTATTTATCCTAAGCTACTTTGTGCACGACCAAAGCAAGGAAAGAAAAAGGGATCGAAAACGCCTTTCATGTGGGTTGAAAATGGAATGTATATAAGGAAATTTCAATGAGAGAGAAAGTGATATAAAATCCTTTAACTCCCAAAATTGACGCCACATACTCCCCTAAATCCCTTGAATACAAATCCATCTCACCCACATTGTAATTCCACTTCATTATCCATGAATTAAAAGAAAACAAATTAAGCACCTTAACCATTATAATAATAAAATCCAAAATTGAGTGGATATTACTTTTTCTTTAAAAATGTGAGTGGGCTCTCCACTTACTTTAGATATTTCATGGCCTTTGAAAGGCATAATGACGTTCACACTTATGAAAATTCAACCATATCATTTTTGGTTGAAGGGCACTTTAATTAATATATTTATTTTTTGCATTAAATTGAATTAGGGTTTCAATTATGCTTAAATCTTGATTATTTTAATACCAAGATTCTCTCTCCTCCAAAGTGATTCAAATGAGACGCCCCTCTCATTTTATTTTCTCTAAATGATGCCAAGAAACGTGAGGGACTCTCTAAAGGTGGTATTTTGCATATTGAACCCTAGGTTTTGAGTAATTTGCACATTATACCAAAACTAGGTTTTAATGCACAACATTGCTCAACAAGTTCTTTCTTGGTATTCAGGCTTGTGGCAGCCATACCTCTCAGCGTTCTCATTCTTATGATGCTTCAACACTTGAGGAACATTTTACCATGTAACATTTTCAAGTTAACCCCTCAACTTGGGTAATTTGCACATTAGTCCAAAATAGGCAAAACATTGATTTCAACATTATTCAAAATGGACTAAAATGAAACATAAGTTCCTCTTGAGCCTTAATCACTTTTTTAAAAGATAAGAGCAAGCATATAATTAACTTTATTAAACAAAACATCTAGGGTTAAAGCATAACCCAGGTCAGGGATGTTACAAATTATCCACCCCTAACATGGATTTCGTCCCCAAAATCATCAAGAGAAAAGAGAAGGGTACTTCCTCCTCATCTCTTCCTCTAGCTCCCATGTAGCTTCTTCAATGCCACGGTGATGGCAGAGAACTTTCACAAGACATATGTCTTTCTTTTTTAGCTTTTTAATTCTTTTATCAAGGATCATCATAGGTCCTTCAACATATGATATATCATCATTTAATTCTACTTCCACAGGTTGCAAAACTAACTCTGTGTCAGGATGACATTTTCTCAGCATGGAGATATGGAACACTGGATGCAACTTATGCAGCTCAGGTGGCAACTCCATCTTATAGGCTACCTTTCCAATCCGTTCAATGATTGGATAAGTCCCCATAAATCTAGGAGCTAACTTTCCCTTCTTTACAAATATAAGAACACCTTTCCAAGGTGAGACCTTGAGATATACTCTGTCTCCAACTTGGAATTCTAAAGGTCTTAGCCGTTTGTCGGCATACGACTTCTATCTATCCTGTACAATCTTTAATTGTTGTTGTATTACTTTAATCTTCTCAGTTATCTGTTGCACAAGCTCATGACCCAAAAGTTGATATTCTCCAGTTTCATACCAACATAAAAGAGATCTACAATGTCTACCATATAATGCTTCATATGGTGCCATGTCAATACTGTGCTGATAGCTATTATTATAAGAAAATTCTATTAAGCTCAAGTGTAGATCCCAACTTCCTACAAATTGAAGGACACATGCCCTAAGCAAGTCCTCCAAGGTCTGTATAGTCCTCTTAGATTGTCCATTTGTCTGTGGGTGAAAGGCTATAATAAACCTTAACTGCGTACCCAAAGCTTTATGTAGTCGTTCCCAAAAACAACTCGTAAATTGGGGACCTCTATCAGAAACAATAGAAGTTGGAACCCCGTGCAACCACACTATCAGCAGCGTAGGTTGTTTTGACAGGAAGGAAATGTGCTATCTTAGTCAACCTATCTACTATTACCCATATGGAATCATGACCTTTGGTTGTTCTAGGTAAACCAACCACAAAGTCCATGGTCACATGATCCCATTTCCACTGCGGTATAGGCAAAGGTTGCATTGTTCCTGCGGGCTTCTGATGCTCAGCTTTAACCTGTTGACACACCAGACACCGCATAACAAACTCAGCAACATCTTTCTTAAATACTGGCCACCAATACATATCCTTCAAGTTATGATACATTTTGGTGCTTCCTGGATGCATTGCATACATCGAAGAATGAGCTTCCTCGAAGACTTTCCTTAAGTCATTGGCATCAAGTACTACCATCCTACCATGGTAACAAACTATCTGATCCTCTAACTCATGAAAGCCATCCCATTTCTCACTACAATATTCTGACCTAATCTGCTGAACTACAACATCAGCTTGCTGTGCTTTTTTAATCCATTATTTCAGAGTAGGTTTTATGTGCATCTCAACTAACAGCCCGGCTAACAATGATATCTTAAGCTGTATATTGTTTTTCCTCATAGAGATAAGCATATCCCTTTTAAAGCACACTAAGGAGTTCAACTGTGCTTTATCTAAGGCTGGTGATGATGATTTCCTACTTAGTGCATCAACAACTACATTAGCCTTCCCTGGATGATAATCAATTGTACAATCGTAGTCCTTGATTAACTCCATCCAGCGGCATTTTCTCATGTTGTAAGAAGATATATTTTAGATTCTTATGGTCTGTGAAAATCTGGAATGTTTCCCCATAGAGGTAATGTCTCTAGATCTTCAAAGCATGAACCACAACAACTATCTCTAGATCATGTGTCAGATAATTCTCCTCGTGTTTCTTAAGCTGTCATGAGGCAAAAGAAATCACTTAATTTTCCTACATCAACACACATCCTAGACCATTCTTAGATGCATCACAAAACACTATGTACCCCTTCCCTTGCTCAGGTAACACCAACACAGGTGCACTCGTTAACCTTTCTTTCAACAGCTGGAAAGAATGTTGACACTTGTCATTCCAGACAAAAGGAACCTCCTTCCTAGTCAACTTGGTTAGGGGTAAAGCTATAGAACTAAAGTTCTTAATGAACCTCCTATAATAGCCTGCCAGTCCTAGGAAACTACGTATCTCTGTTGGTGTCTTTGGTTGTTCCCATTGCAGGACAGATTCTACCTTCTTAAGATCAACACGGATACCTGAGGCCGATATTACGTGTCCTAGAAAAGAGACTTCTGGTAACCCAAACTCACATTTGCTAAACTTAGCATATAGCTTATGTTCTCTTAGTAAAGTTAAAGCCTAACAGAGGTGCTGCTCATGCTGTTGAGCATATCTACTGTATACCAGGATGTCATCTATAAAGACTACTATAAACTGATCAAGAAAAGGTCGAAAGATTCTATTCATGAGTTTCATGAATGCAGCTGGTGCATTAGTTAGTCCAAACGACATAACTATGAACTCATAGTGACCATACCTTGTCCTAAAAGCAGACTTAGGTATGTCACTCTCCTTGATACACAACTGATGATATCCCAACCTCAGATCTATCTTAGAAAAGATAGTTGCACCACACAACTGATCAAACATCTCATCGATCCTTGGCAAATGATATTTGTGCTTTATAGTTACTTTATTCAATTGTCTGTAATCAATGCATAACCGCATCGATCCATCCTTCTTCTTAACAAAGAGAACTGGAGCACCCCATGGTGAAGTACTTGGTTAGATAAAACCTGTCTCAAGCAACTCCTATAGATGTTTCTTGAGCTCTGCCATCTCTGTAGGTGCCATTCTATACGGTGTTTGTGCTATTGGTTGCGTGCTCGGGATTAGATTAATCTCAAAATCAATCTCTCGGGGAAGAGGTACACCTGGAAGTTCCTCAGGGAACACATCTTCAAACTCCCTAACTATCGAAACTTCAGAAAGATTAGAGCTCTCCATTGTGGTATCTACCACGTGCCAAGAATGCAAAGCATCCTTGTCTCATCAACTTTTCAGCTACCATAGGTGACACAAGACAAGTTGGAAGAATCTTTCTATCTCCCTGAAAGCTCCATGTGTCACTATCATCTGTGAACACATCCTACTTCAAACTACAATCCAAGACAACCTTATACTTTTCTAGGGTGTCCATCCCAAGAATTATTTCGAACCCATGCATCTCAAGTGGTATAAGATCTACATGAATGCAATGTTTAGAAAAGGAAAGAGTGCAGGGGGAACACACCTCCCATAGCACTGTAGATCCAAGCAAAGGAGTTTCTAATAACAGACTATCTGCTCTATGACTAATAGTCATATTACAGTCAAAGATCACTCTTCGAGTGATAAAGGAATGCGTAGCACCCAGATCAATTAAAACAGATACGAAGCAGGATGAAGACATATCAGAATGAAATAGTTCCATCTGACCTGTCACAACTCGAGGGTTGACTACTGCTTCGGGTTGATCCATCACATAGAATCTCGCCGTTGCTTGCTGTTGACCCTGTGCTCGATTGTAGGGTTCCGACGATCCAGCTTGGGATGCTTGTCCACGTCCTCTAGAGCCACTCGAAATCTATCACCTCTAAGAGCCTTGCTGACTCTGCCTCTGAGGTTGAGTCACACTTGCTTCTCTAGCTCGACAATCTTTCATCAAATGCCCCATCTTTCCGCATATAAAACAACCTCTTTTCCCCGACTGTGGCCTGGGAGGTCCTGTTACCAACACTGATACTGAGCTGTGGGCTCCTTCTGGTGGTAAACTATGGCCTCTACCCCTATTCAACATCCATTGCATATGGGTATTGAATCTTGGTGGTGCTATTGGTGCAGAAAATCTCAGTTTCTTGAAACTTTTAGACCCTTGTCCTTGAAACTGAGTATACACCGTCTTACTCTTGGTCTGACGTTTCTCAATCACTGACCTTTCTATCATTCTTACAGACTCCACAAAGGTGGCGAACCTCTCCCTGTTCTCTAAGGCAGACATAGGAGTGGTCAAATCAACGTTCAACCCCTTCTCAAAATGCCGAGTTCTTTCTTCATCAGTAGCTGCCATATGTGGATAGAATCACAAAATCTCCATGAACTTAGCTTCATACTCGCTAATGTTCATTGGTCCTTGCCTTAACCTCTCAAACTGAGAGATCTTCTCATCTAGAAATGTCTTAGGGAAGTATCTATTGACAAATTCTCGTCAGAATTATTCCCATCTAATCTCAACACATGGCCTCTTGCCCTCTTCTATTATCTACCAGTGGCCAGCACTCCCTTTAAGAAGGTACATTGCATGCCTCACTTTATCTGCTTCATGGATATTAAGGATTTTGAAGGCCTTCTCCAGTTCAGTCAGCCACATGTCCACATCTGCTGGGTCAGTTGTACCAGCATAATCGGTGGCTCCAACCTGGCGAAGTAATTCGAAAGTCTTGCTGGCTCCCTGTCCTTCATGGTGAGTTGGTGCCCTAGGTGCAGGTGGTGGCATCTTATCCGCCATATGCGTCATGGTTGCCATAAACCGCCCAAACAGATCATGGAAGGCTGGGGTTCTCCAATGCAACTTGGTTAAGCTGGGGATGTCTAGGTTCTAGTTCCTCCCTATTTTGGTCCCTTGCACCTCTTCTTGGTGCAGCAATGCTACTCTCAGCAGCATGTTTTTCATGTGATCCAGACATCTTTAAGTTCTTATTCTCCTCCTATATAAGTAGAAGACACTATCAGATTACTGGAAGACACTAGAACATACTCAAAAACCTTAATCCTATGTCTCTGTAGACTCAGCGAACCTAGAGCTCTGATACCAATAAATTGTGACGTGCCATTTGAACAAAATGTTATTAACTAAGCGGAAGCGATCATTAACAGTGGAATACTGAAAATCACTAAAAATTAAAACCTTTTTCAAAGATATCCAAACACAGGAAAACTCTTTTATCAAGAACCAATGTATTTCATTTACATCCTGGTTCATAAGTACATATCTTGTACCATTCCTTCTCAAGGATTACAAACATCAACTGCTCTTTTAAAACTATACACAAACAACATAAGGACCTCAAGGCATCAAGCCAAAAGCTCAGATTGATTCATTCAAAGTACTAACTAATAACTCTAAGGACCTGAGAGTACAAAGACGACACATAGGACTCTCTATACAAAACATGACAACCAGTGTCTCCACCTAGAATATCACTACTGTCCCTGTTGCTACTGCTGTTGCTCTTCCTCTGCAGTAGGGTTTCTGCCTCTTCTTCTCCGTTTACCTAAAAAGTTGGATCCCACGGGGGTGAGACAATTGAAATTGCCCCAATAAGAGATATAACTCTCTGCCAAAAATATTATTATTGCAATTAATGGAATAAAACTGAGCAGAAGAATCATAAGTATTCAACAATAGATAAATCAATTGTCTGAGCATTTTAGAACAATGTTCTTATTCGAGGCATTTAAACTTGTAGCTGGATAATGCAGCATGTCATTTATCCAATAAGGAATATGAAGAACATGTATAACATTTATCCATTTAAAACATACTAAACAAGGTAACACCAACCAATGATTCTCATATTTCAACCTTAAGCAATTACACTACATGGCTGATTACATTTTACAATCATACTTAAGCCCTGAGGATATGAGGTATACTGCTCATTCTCCAACTGACCATTGCAAAATCGAAATCGGTACCATACATAGGTCAATGGAAGAGCCGGATTCCCATGCCCTCATCTTCCTCAGTCAGTGTGAGGACCAAATGCAGGACATTTTATGTCTTTACTAAATAGCTTTCCAGGGTATACTGGCAACTTCACTATAGAGTCACAGTGGCAGCTATACTCTCTTTGTAATCGAGATATTTCATGTTTATCTCACATCAATCTGACATTAACATCATCAGTAGATTAGTGATACATCCATCCCGACATTCGAGAGATTAGTGATACATCCATACCAACATATATAATGAAGGATTGAGAGATTTAATGTTTATCTCACATTAATTCCTCCATTAGGGCGTAAGGATATTCACACCCATAACCCCCAAATACTCAACAGTATGCCCTCCAGGAGTTCCCGTAGGAAAACCTATTTCACCATCACCAATTACTAACGATGATGGATCTATGGCCAGGGCTCTACATGATAAGATTTCACTTGATTAATTAAGTACATTACCATACTCTTTTAGAACCAGTCATGTTTTCAAATATAATTCATTATAACAAATGCTACAAAGAATGTGTAATGCTTCTATCAAGAACTTTTCAAAGCTTTATTAAACATTGGGATCTTAAGCCCTTGTCACATCAGGGGCATTCTCATCCCTTAACATCTCGTCATCATGATTATGGAATATAGGTATTCAAACCTTCAATTCATCAAGAACACTTGTTACCACTTATCAGGTAACTAACACTTTCATGTCATCTGACCAAGGTAAACATGATACTTGCAATACAGGCATTTCACATGGCTCCTAAAGCCCATTAATCTTTTGTTGCCTCTTATTAGGAAACACAACATAATATGGCTCACAAGGCCCATAAAACAATTTCAATAATAAAACATCATAGCTCATACCTGGCTATGTCCAACATCTCATGATACCTGCATGATTAGTACACATGATAATAGTTATATCAATTATATATCAGGACTATGCATGTAAGAGTAGCATCACTATTCCCTCATTAGAGTTAGGATTTTCCAATTCATGTCAATTAGGAATATTCATCCCATTACCCAAAATTAGGGTTATGGTTTATCATCATATTTCCCAACATTAGGGTTTCATGCATTATAACCCAAGATTAGGGCTTCACATACCTTTACCCTATATCAGGGTTAGGATTTCATATTAGGGTTTCATATAGCACTATATTGCATCACCCTAGGATTAGAGTTCACATCACATCTTTGTATTAGGGTTTCACTTGACATCACCCTTAATTAGGGTTTCACATGACTTCACCCTTAATTAGGGTTTCACATGACATCACCCTTAATTAGGGTTTCACATGACATCATCCTTAATTAGGGTTTCACATGACATCACCCTTAATTAGGGTTTCACATGTCATCACCCTTAATTAGGGTTTCACCTGTCATTACCCTTAGTTAGGGCTTCACATGACATTACCCTTAATTAGGGTTTCACATAACATCACCCTTAATTAGGGTTGGGGTTCATCAACCTTCTCAATTAGGGTTTCATGATCTATTTATCAAGGATCATACCCTAATTACATATTATTTTCTTGTTGAGAGTGTTGAGGCTTAATCACTACATGCTTATTATATATGTATGAATTCGTCTCTCTCTCATCCTCTATAGGATGTTGATTTACTTCAAATTTGATTAGATTAGGTCAACCCCTCATTTAAGTACACACATTTAGGGTTAGCATAGTGTGTTGAGATATTGCTTCCTTAAGAATCAAAGGTTAACCCCTAAAAAATACTAATCACCCTAGTACCTTAAAGGTAAAACCATTGTAATTAACTTTGATAAACATCATTAACAATCATAGGGTTAATTAATCTTTCATAGCTTTGAGACTATTAGATCTCCAAATGGTTTTGTTACTTTTGAACCTTCAAACAGTTTTGACCTCCTTGACCTTCAATTGGTCTTGAAGGCCGTTAGACCTTAAACAGTCTTGGTTCAATTGTATCTCCATACGGTCTTGAGGTGCTTGACCTCCAATCGGTCTTGCCCTAACTCCTTCAATCAGTTTTGAAACCGTTTTCTCAATTTGTTATTGAAACCGAATGAACATCAAACGGTTTGAGACCGTTTGCTCTTCAATGGTCTGAGGCCCGTTTGGTCCCAAACGGTCTCAAGACCGTTTGGTCCAAACCACCTTGAAACCGATTTGATCAACTAGGGTTTCCTCCAACCAATCAATTGGTTTTAGGGTTTGCTTTATTGAATCGATAATCAATTGAACCATTGAGAGTACATCCAATTACAACCCTTGGATCTCCAACCATACATCACAACCCTTGAACTCCAAATGGTCTTGAGACCGTTTGGACTATCAACCAAGAAATTGATCCAATTCAATTAAGAATTCTTCAATCAATCTATTAGGGTTTGCAATCCATGGATCATTCATTCTAGAATTCATTATAATTAATCAGTTTGAGCCATTTGATCTCCATCTTTCATATCAGCAATTAACCTCAATTAGTTTTGGAGTCCAATTTATCCACTCGATCTTGAGATCCATTATCCATTCAGTTTTGAACTCAATAACCCACTCGATCTTGTAGTTAATTACCATTCGGTCTTGAAGTAAATTACCCATTCGGTTTGAAGTAAATTACCCATTCGGTCTTGGGTTCAACTACCCATTCGGTCTTGAAACTGAATCAATTCAATCAGTTTTGAAACCGAATTAACTCAATCGGTTTTGAAAACCGATTGCCCCTTCCTTTGTTGAGGTGTGTGCTTAAGATGACATCATCATCTTCTAGATTCAAACCTTCGAAATCAGTTGTGATTCTTATGGTGATTTCAACAACTAATCAAAAGGAAATTGAGAAAGAAGAAAGGTTCAACACATGATGAATAAATTGCAAGCAATAATGACATTTAAGGGTTCAAGTTATATAACCCACCTTCAAAGCTGAATCCAAGCTTCAAGATTCACGTCCTTAATGGTGAATGAAGCTCTCTCAACTGTTCAAGGCCCGTTCTCAAGTCTTTGAGTGAAATGAATGGCTAAGGTTGAAGATTGAATGAAGAAAAGAAGAAATTCAACATTGAATTTCGATTTCCACCATGAAATTAAGGTTGAAGATGACTATGGAGCTTACCTACAGGTTGGGGCACGTCCTCCTGTTTCTCCTAAGCTCCTTTGTGCATGGCCAAAGCAAGGAAAGAAAAAGGGATCGAAAAAGCCTTTCATGTGGGTTGAAAATGAGATGTATATAAGGAAATTTCAATGAGAGAGAAAGTGATATAAAAACCCTTTAAATACCAAAATTGGTGCCACATACTCCCCTGAATCCCTTGAATACGAATCCATCTCCGCCACCTTGTAATTCTTCTTTATTATCCATGAATTAAAAGAAAACAAATAAAGCACCTTAACCATTATAATAATAATATCCAAAATTGAGTGGACATTACTTTTTCTTTAACTAATGTGAGTGGGCTCTCCACTTACTTTAGATATTTCATGGCCTTTGCAAGGCATAAGGATGTTAACACTTATGCAAATTCAACCATCTCATTGTTGGTTGAAGGGCACTTCAATTAATATATTTATTTTTGAATTAAATTGAATTAGGGTTTCAATTATTCTTAAATCTTGATTATTTTAATACCAAGATTCTCTCTCCTCCAAAGTGATTCAAATGAGACGCCCCTCTCATTTTATTTTATCTACATGATGCCAAGAAACATGAGGGACTCTCTAAAGGTGGTATTTTGCATATTGAACCCTAGGTTTTGGGTAATTTGCACATTATACCAAAACTAGGTTTTAATGCACAACATTGCTCAACAAGTTCTTTCTTGGTATTCAGGCTTGTGGCAGCCATACCTCTGCATCATTCTCATTCTTATGATGCTTCAACACCTGAGGAACATTTTACCATGTAACATTTGCATGTTAAGCCCTCAACTTGGGTAATTTGCACATTAGTCCAAAATAGGCAAAACATTGATTTCAACATTATTCAAAAAGGACTAAAATGAAACATAAGTTCCTCTTAAGCCTTAATCACTTTTCAAAAGATAAGAGAAAGCATATGATTAACTTTATTAAACAAAACATCTAGGGTTAAAGCATAACCTAGGTCAGGGATGTTACAAGGGAAAAACGCCTAATACAACCAGGCAGTGGCATCGTCCAGGAAGCTAGGAAGTCACATGGGAGATTGGGGCATTTGAGATTAAAAGAGGGTACAAAAATGAGGGTTCTTGCCGAGGGATGGTGTAGCCAGTCTATGGGGGTTCTTTTTATAGTGTAGAAGATAGGTTTAGGGCTTAAAGGGCTGGGGTAGTAGCCATGCTCGTTGGAATGAGATGATGAAATGAGAAACTTGCTGGGAAGGGGTAATTGTTCAATAAAGGTGGTCAAACCAAGGCTCGTTGAGTGTGAAATCATGAGACCAAGAGATTTTCTTGGTTAGAATTTTGAATCCAGTCGTACTTGAGCAATTTGCAAGTTTCGGTCCTCCATAACTCCTCCCCACTGATTGCGGGAGGTAGGAGATGACCACTCAACCATCAGATCCATCCTGAATCTATGAGAGGCAAATCCAAGGGTTAAAATGCACCCTGATTCATTGCCCTGGATCACTAACATGACATTGGTCATTAAATGCAAATAAAATGGTTTTTCAACACAATAACTTCAAAATTCATAGAAAATAGTAGGAATGTTCGATTTGAGTGAAATTTGAATCACAACTTCACAAAAATGTGGAGAATATTTATTAAAGGTTTGAGGACTAAATGGTGAAGTTTGTTGGACCAATTTATATCTTGGGGGTAGAGTAACACATTTAATCAAGTATGTGGTGTCACAAAGTGTATAAAATTCACATTGATCACTATATTCAAATTTGAGTATCAATATTGATTTATAATCCAAGATTTTTTTTTTGAGTTCATGAGTGATTAGAAGGAGGGTGAAATTGGAATTAGTTAATATTTATGTTAAATTTCACTTTGCAACATCATTCCCTCCTTAAAAAGTAATTTTGTCCCCAAAATAAAAGAAATTGGGATTATCAAAATCCAGATCATATCCTCAAAATCATATCCTCAAAGTTGAAGAAGTCTAAAAATTATAATTGGGATTCCATGTTCCATATCATAACCAACTTGGTACCAACATTATTTCATCATCGAGCAGTTGAGTATCAAGGTCAATGCATATATTGTTCAAAGTCATCATATGAGTCAAAAGTATGGAAAGCATCCTATTGATCACAAATTTGGAGAGATCATATTTTAGGTCAAACAAATAGAGTCCTTGAATCAAGTGTACAAGGTGACTTTCAATCCCAATATCTCAAGGTCCAAGCTTCTACATTGGCTTAGGTGGGGTTATACATCCATGATTTGAGATTTCATATTTTAACAAATCGAGATAACATCATACCTTCAATATCATAACTTTCTAGCTCCAAAATCAATGTGAGGTCCCACCCTAGTCCTAATGAAAGCTAAACCCTAAGTCATAAATCAAGGGATTCAACATATTCATCATTTCAAAAATTTAAAAGTTTGGGAGTTTGAAGTCATTAGTCATATATCTCAACGTCCAAATATTGTGATCATATGATTTGTATCGTTATTGAGTTTTGATAATCATGAGTCACAATTTTGTTAATCAAGAGTTAAGATTTTTGGACACTAAAAGTCGTAGGTCTAGAATTTTGAAGCTAGGGTTTAGATTCCCACTTGACCTTTGGGGTGATCAGTCACCTATATACAACAATCGAGCAATATTCGAGCAATATATCAAGATTTCATTATCATGGTATCCAAGGTTGAAGAGTGATCTAGACCTAGGTCTATATAGCAAATTGACCATAAGATTTAGTCAACATTGTCATATATCAAGGTCATTATCAATATTCAAGATCTATTCAAGATCGAGTATCAACCATGGTTTTAACCTATTAGACTTAGGTTAATCAATTAAAATTGAGTGACAAGGGATACCTTTCCAAACTCTAAATAACCAACAAGATGAAAATTTTGAGGTAGTCATAATAGGGATGTGACCTAGTTTAGGGGAGTAATGAGTCAACTACCACCCTAATCTAGCATATTACAAACATTAGTCACAATTCGTTGAGCTTATTCAAATAGGGAGACAATTGATGGTCAAAACACATTATCAAGGTCATAAGATCAAAGTTCAAGATCATAATATGGTAGCTAGTTTGAGATTTTTCAAGACCGAGGTCACTATTGTATTCACTTTCTTTCATGTTCAAGATATAATTTGAAAATAGGTGCATGATTAGGTCCATGATCATCATATCAAAATTGAGATTATAAAAAAGGCATTAATAGTCAATGGGGAAGGTGCCTTTTACATCAAAATCTTATATCATGATTTCATGAGTCTTAGGCTTAGTCACTTGATAGCATAGTCATGATGTGTATCAAATAGGGAAAAAAGGTTTTCTGGACTATGTTTGAGGTTTAGTCAACAATAGGGCAACATGGACATTAATAAAATCAAGACCTCATAAGTAATAAGGTATAAGGTATAAATCCTTCTTATTTCACCAAGTCAAGGTTTACCTCAAACGTAGGAAATATGTAGTCTAATTTTGGTTAAATTGAGTTTTCATGAAAGGGTCATGCATGAGTGTTTGATTTCAAAATTTTCATTGATCAAAATCAAGTTTTCAAATTAAGGTCAGATCATGACATCAATTTTCACAATTTTTCTAGTAGTTTTTATGTTACAACCCTGATTTTGGGTTCTTTTGGTGAGAAATGTAATTTCTCATATTAAGGATATTTGAACAAATAATGATATAATGTATTTGGAATAAATGGATTTTGTTTACAATAGCCTTGATGATTGTATTGTAAGCTTTATTAGCTATTGGGCCCAAATAACAAGAAAATTCAATTAGTAAATGAATAATTGAATATTTGAGAAAAGAATGAAATAGAAACCTCTAGAAGGCAAAATGATGTAATCCAAGGATGGATTTCGTGCCTCTTGGGTTCCTTGGGTTCCAAGGAGTCAAAAGTTGCATAGATAAGGCAATAAGAAAAGAAAAGTTTAATGAAGTATTTCTTTATTAAGAAAGAAATTGAAAATAATGATAAAATGTGGAAAATGAGTGGAAAGAGGCATAAATGAGATTTCTTGGTGAAATTTCGTATCCATGAGGTTGCTAATATTAAAAGGAATGCCAATGAAGAAAATAAAATAGAAATAAAGAGAAAACCTCAAAAAGAGTTATTTTAATGAGAAATAAACAAGACAATGTGAAATAATGCATAAAGATGCATCTAGAAGGATAATAAGTATCCAATAAAAAGAATTTCGAAATAATGGAGTGTCTTGGGATCCAAGGAGTCCCAATAAAGAGGAAAGAAAGTGAAAATACCAAAATTTACAAAATAAAATATAATATGATACATTATTAATGATTTTGGTGGCATTGTGAAAAAGGAAGTGATTTCTATTAAAAGAAAATAGAAATTTGTGCCAAAGAATTAAAATGCAAGAATAATGAGGATAAGAAAAAGGATTTTTGTTTTCCTGTATACGCAAATAACATAGTTATCTAAGGAGATAATGAAGAGAGAGATGGTTGCTTCATACTCAAGGAAAATATGTTTCCTTTCAAGAATAGGACTTGAGTCCTCAAGGAGGCACACCTTAGGGCTTTGTACTCCCCCCTATATAAGGGGTAAGGCATTGGGTCGAGTTCATAAGATCACACACACGAACTTTTCTTCTTCTTCCATGTTTCTCGTTCATAAACCCTAGCAAAGGGAAGTTTTGCGACCCGGGCACAAATAGAAACCCAGGAGGGGTTGTGTTGGAGGCTGGATGTGCACCGAGGTCAGAACATGACCTAGCCAGCGTTGTCGTGCCCTAAACAGCCCACCGAAGCAGCTACTTTTAACGTCTGTAAGAGCAGGTTCGCGCAACACTTCTCGGCCATCTTGGCCTCACCTTAGGTCTTCACCGGGTGCGCCAAGGAGCCCCGGAGGTGGAGGGACCCTTCCCTATGTTCGTCGAGGTCCAGGAGAGGAAGGAGGAGGGCCGCAAGCCGTGGCTAGGGCTGCTGCGGCAGCTGTTCTGGAGGTTGAAGAAGGAGAGCTGGCATTGGACGATTCTGCCCTCCGCGGGCTGAAGAAACCCCAACTTAAGAGAGGGGTAATCGCGTCATTTCATCATGTTTCTAAGTCACGCGAGCTGTTGCATGAGAACAAGGCGATGTGGCGCCCTCTCATTGGCTGTGGTAAGTGATTTATTGCAAAAATCATATCTAATGATTGGTAACTCCGATTAGGACAAGTAATATATGAATATTGATCAGGAGAATGAAAGGAATCCAATAAAAATAATATTAGAAGCTAATTCCTCTTGCTATTCAAAAAGTAGTGTAAATTATCATCTTTAATGAATTAAAGATTAAGAAACCCTATTTTGAAATGAATAAAGTGTTTAATAGGGTTTAATGGATCATTAGAGTTGATGTTAACCTGTTAAATGTAAAAAAGGTACATAATGTTCAAAAAGGAAGAACTTTTCATGTGATTAGTCTAATTTATAGTTTATGTGCATAAATATGTTTGAAATTTGAAAATTACATAAAGTTATCATCTTTAATGATTTAATTAAGGAAAAACCCTTAGATTTTATGATAGATGGACTTAATGACGTTATTTGGATAATTCAAGCTGATATTAACCTATTGTTAATAAAAGTGAAAATATGATCTAAAAAGATGATCTTTTTATATAATTGGCTTAATTTAGGGTTTCGTGCATGAATATGCATTAATGAGCTTGAAAACCCTAATTTAGGTGAATATGTCTTTTAATTGTTTTAATTGTTCAAATCCATAAATAAATAGGGATATGATGATCCTAAGTCAATGTGGGTATAAAAGACTATTAAAATGGATAATTTGAGCAATTAGGGTTTATATGAGTAGAAAAGAGTATTTTAGGATTTGTTGACCTAAAAGGGATAAAGTTTGAGGAAAGGAACTAAGAAACCCTAATGAAGATTAATGAAACCCTAAAATGGGTACAAAAGCCCTAGAAAGTGAATCCAAGTCAATAAAGTAGATTCTTGATAAAGTGTGTAATTAATAGAGTACATATTCTTTTCAGGAATTATGTGATGATTGAATTGCTTGCTTGGATTGCATTCTTGGTTGGGTTTGATTAATGCTTATGAAATCATCAAATCAGGTATGTGGTTACACTTATGATTATCCCGACTTGTTTTCTGAGGATTTTATCGATGTTTCCCTCATGACTTGAAATAACTATTGGATGCTTTTATTTCATGCAACTATAGAGTGACTATGACTATCACTATGAATATATATATATATATATATATATATATATATATATATATATATATATATATATATATATATATATATATATATATATATATAACTGGCTAGATCTGGGTCCACCTCTGTGGCTTGTAAAGGCTAAAAAGGGGTAACCTAGAGTAAGGTCTAGGTTATCGTAGGTTAGAAATCGGGCTACCAAGTATAGTGCCATGAGACCCATTAGCCTGCCATGAGTTAAGGAGTGGGATACTTACGAGTAGTGCCATGTGACTCAAGCCTAGAAACTGGTTCACCTATAGGTGGGACCATGAGGGGTTTAATGGGGATCTACCATAAGGAAGGTAGTGTCTAAGTCCACTGTAGGGATAACACAAAGGATAGGGTACTCATGGATCATGGAGTTATATTTAAAACGTAATCTTGGTTGTTAAATGATTAATAGAATGATTACGTTGTTATCATAGTTGCACATTTATTGTTTCCCCCACATACCAGCTTCGGCTGACCGACGTTTTGTTTGTCGGCATTTTAGGTGCAAGCCAAAAGGACAAACAGTAAATTGTCATATTACGAAATACATGAAGTAAAATGCAAGGAGGATTAGTTAGAGTAGAATGCTTACGTGGATAGAAATACAAAATTTTCAAAAGGTATGAAATTTTTTATTACAGCTGTTCAATATAGATTGTTGGAATTTAATAATTGTTCTTGGTTAAGTGCCGAACCTTTGATCTGAAAGTTATGGGTGCGGCTTCGACCTCTCAGTCTCCCTTAATTAGGGGTTATCGGGAGGTGGGGTTGTAAAATTTGGTATCAGAGTGTAGGTTCCTCAGTTAACCATTAATAATTATTAAATTTTACAAACTCCGTAGAACCCAAGGGAGTTATTAGAGGATTATCCGAAAGACGGAGGTGTCTAGAAAAGGATCACGACCGGGGGCTGGCAATATTTTCCTCTGCACCGCTAGTTGGAATACGAGGACTCCCAGATTCGTGTGACTGCCTGGCCAAAGTATTAGGGTATGAATCGAAATAAGATATTAGGACTTTCTCATCTTATTCATCCATTCTCATCACAAAATTCTGATAAGGACCTAAAGGATTAGGGTTTTCTTTCTTCTCCTCACCCTCTTGAGGTATGGATAAGGTTAATAAGGTTTAAGAAATCCTCCACCAAAATAATGAAAAGCATGTAAATAAAATGTCATGGACATAAGCTTAATAGATTAAGCACAAATTAAAGAATAGATACATGCTTAGGTCGTATGACATAAGTTGTCATGTCCTCAGAAGAGACCTGAGGATAGACCTTCTTATCAGGAGGATAAGTTAGTCTTGGAGATAGAGATCTCCATTGCAAGAAGAGACCTGGCACATCCTCTGAGGATGATGCTAACCATAACCCTAAGTGAAGGTTAGAGAGAGATGAGTTAGACCAGGTGTTTGAAAGGACATGCCTTTGGGATGCCATATGATCCATGGGTGACCTAGCACCTTTGGCAACCCAACCCTGGGAAGGGTCGTGCATATTAAGGTAAATGAGAGCTCCTTAGATGATGATGTTAGTGAAGGACCTTAGACACCCTTTGGGCTTATGCGAGTAGGGCATAACATGCACCCATGGTACGTTAGTAGTGTGAGCAAAGGGTTGAACCCATGACCAGGAGAGTAGGAAGGATGGCCTATGAAATAAGCATAAAGAGCTATGGATAACCTTGAGCGAATATAAGTTTCATCCAGGTAGGGGCATGCTTTTGAGGTTGATCCTTCATGAAGAAAGGACCTCTAATGGTGAGGTTGGATGTAGGGTTAGCTCTAGAGAGAGCAGGAAACCCAACAAGAAGGTTGGAAGCCTAAAACCCCGAGATATGCAGAACAATGGATGATAGTGGTTGCCTCATGATCGATCCCTGGAAGTTGATGATATCTTGGTTGCCTTTAGAGGGACCAAACCCTAGAGAGAGAAGATGAATCTTCTGGTACCTATGTGCCTACGGTATAGGTGTTTAATTTCTGAGGTAGGAAGAAGAGTTCCTTAGACCTAGAAAGGTTTAGTAACAGGTTATGAGGCCTTGTACCTTGTTGGTTGTCCTTAAGGAGGACCCAACTCTAAGTGTTGCTCGAGTTGAAGGATGACAAGAAGTGCATGTCATGCCTTTTGCATGCTTGGTTCGTGGTTAAGAGATAGATCATGCAGTTGGACACCTACAAGTGAACCTAGGGTTCCTAGGCCTAAGAGGGGAAGTGGTGTACCTAATGCTCATGATGAGAATTAAGTTGCTATAGTTTCGAGCATGGTACTCCTCATGTTTAGAGGAAAAAGGAAACCCCTTAAGTTTAAGGTGTGTTTGATGAACCCCCCCCCCCACAACTAGGTTGATGATAAAGGAATGTATGATCTTGATCCGGCATGGAGGAAAGAGGACAAGTATGACCTAGCATGGTTCGGTAGGTGATCTTCTGTGCCTTAATAGCTTGCTAGGGTTAAGTAGGCTCATGTGGATGTAAACCCTAGATCTAAGAGCTTTTGTGACCATGTTGTCAAGAGATAGTTTTTCTCCCATCCTGGGAGAGGGACCCCTTTGGTAGGGTGTATATCAGTTTTGTTGGTTTAAGGTAACCTAAAGAGGTCTCATATGATCTTGAGAAGCTAAGTGAAAAGTATATGGTATGAGAATGAACCTATAGACCCATAGATATCCATCTCTAAGTGCATATGGATGTGTTACCATGGAGGTAGCCAGTAAGGGGCCTGACCAAGGTAGGCAGGTCACCATGACCCCTATGAAAGGATGAATGTCAGCCCATGCATACAAAGAGAGGTGATGAAGGCTTGGGTAAGGTTCTAAGTTGGACATGTACTATAAATAGAATCCTAAGTCTATCCTAGGGTTAGGTAGGGATAAGACCGATGGAAGTAGGAGTTGCCTAATTCCCCAGTTGCACATGACCATAGGGTCAGGAGGTAACAACTATCATTGTCTGAGGGCCATGGGTTAGGAGATTGATCACCTTCATGAACTCATGGGACCCAAAGGGCATATGAGTAGGGCACTCTCTTAATGCATGAGGGAAGAGGGATGACCCCAAAAGAGCCGACACCCTATAGACCTAGAGGAGATGACCAAGGATATAAACCTCAGTAGGTTCAAGACTAGTTTTACATGGAGGTAACTTGGATATCGATATGATTGTGATGTAGAGACATAAGTTGTGCGTTTCAACTTAGATTGGAAGGTGTACTGGCAATGTGGGATGTACCATCTCTACTCGTGGAACATGTAGAACTTTGTATTTGGACGGCCGCCAAATGCTCATTTCCTCTTGTTATGGGAGTGAGAGATAGGACAGTACGCATGCCATACACCAAGGATAAAAGATGGATATGAGTTGGAACGTTGCTATGAGGTATGAGGATAGAGATGATAACATACCCTGGTAAAGTGAATGATACATGGATGGTTTACAAAAAAAAGAAGGAATGAAGGTAGTCACCTTCTAAGGATGTTGTTATCATGAGCTATGTGGAACTTACAAGTTATACTAGGTTGAGTTTGATCACCATGATGATGAAATTCGAGAGTGTTCTTAATGAAGATAGACATAGAGTTTGAGGTAAGACGATAAGTGAAATACATGGAAGCGTAAGTCTTCAATGTTACCTAATACCTAAGGATGTGAAGTGGTGATGGATGCTCTGGTCGAGATATATATTCCTAGTTTGGCTAGAAGAATTTGTTAGACAAACCCTAGGTTTGGAAAAGAAGATATGTTCAGCTAACACTCAGATATTGCAAGATCTGTTGAACAAAGTTAGTGGTTGTTTGGTTAAGTCAGCCTAATCCTTAATATAATGAAATGATGGTGATAGAACCTCAGATACATCTCTTTGGATAATAAGGTAATAAAACCCTAATGAGAGTGGTATAGGGTTTCTGAGGAATCAATCTTGAGGAATCATGACATATAAGAAATCATGATTGAAGATCACCATACACCGTGATACTACCAAGATAATAAGTGATAGTAGTACTTTAGAGGCATAAGATAAAGTTGCATGTGGTATATGGCCATGCGAGCCAAGGTGAAGGACAAACACCAGTAACCCAGTGCATTGTTATGAAGGATAAAGAGAGTCCCCGAGAGGGAATGGGAGATCACCACTATGGATGTTGTGGTAAGTCTCCTCTAGACCAAGGAAGGTTAAGATGCAATATGGGTTATGGTAGATCGCCTTACCTAGATGACATGAGAAAGAAAGAGTACTATCAAGGGTCAGATCCCGTTGAACGACATATGAGAGAGATGGTTCAACTACATCATGATGCGAGTTCAAAAGTTCTTGTGTATAACCTAAAGGTTCACTTCCATAAGGTGGGAGAAGGTATATAAAGAACTCAATGATAGTATAGTTCATCACCCCTAACTAATGGTTAGTATGATCCAGACTAAAGGGTCTGATGAGAGCATATGTGCTTGTTCAGGGTGATAGCTAGAGACAAATACTATCCTATGAAAGATGTGATGATGACCACCATATCCAGTATCGTGATTTAAAGAAGCTATGTAAGGGAGGTTGTGTCGGTCACCACTTCAGTAAGGTGATGTTGGTGAAAGGACTACGTGATGGATAGAAAAGGACCACAGTGCGTGTAGATGAAGTCGCTTTGATTGTGCAAGGGCTGAAAGGAGCCTAGAGACGATGAGAGTCATGAGCAGATGCAAAGTAGACTGACATACAAGTTCACTGTGGGAGAATATGTGAAAACCCGACCCCTCTAAGTTATAGCTAAGAGAGCTGAGTCCCTGATACATGGGTTCTTTTGATATGGTTTGGTGGAAAAGGTTAAGTTTGATCTTACCCCTCAGGATAAAGTAATGTGTGATGAGTTTCATGTGTCCAATTTAGAGAACTATGTGAAGTACCCAGACCATGTGCGAACAATGAACCTAGCGAGCCCCAAGGGAGGCTGAAATGGCCTGAGTCACCTGTGCAGTTTATAGACACCATGATGAAAGAACTTAGAGAAAAGAATATGTGATGATAAAGGTTCCTTGCAAGTTCCATGAGTATGGTAAAGCCACATAGGGGCCAGTGATGGACATTGGAAAGACTTATCCTGAATTATTTGTTTGCTTGATAGAATTTTGAGGACAAAATTCCTATAAGAGGGGAAGGATGTTACAACCCTGATTTTGGGTTCTTTTGGTGAGAAATGTAATTTCTCATATTAAGGATATTTGAACAAATAATGATATAATGTATTTGGAATAAATGGATTTTGTTTACAATATCCTTGATGATTGTATTGTGGGCTTTATTGGCTATTGGGCCCAAATAACAAGAAAATTCAATTCGTAAATGAATACTTGAATATTTGAGAAAAAAATGAAATAGAAACCTCTAGAAGGCAAAATGATGTAATCCAAGGATGGATTTCGTGCCTCTTGGGTTCCTTGGGTTCCAAGGAGTCCAAAGTTGCATAGAGAAGGCAATAAGAAAAGAAAAGTTTAATGAAGTATTTCTTTATTAAGAAAGAAATTGAAAATAATGATAAAATGTGGAAAATGAGTGGAAAGAGGCATAAATGAGATTTCTTGGTGAAATTTCGTATCCATGAGGTTGCTAATATTAAAAGGAATGCCAATGAAGAAAATAAAAGAGAAATAAAGAGAAAACCTCAAAAAGAGTTATTTTAATGAGAAATAAACAAGATAATGTGAAATAATGCATAAAGATGCATCTAGAAGTATAATAAGTATCCAATAAAAAGAATTTCGAAATAATGGAGTATCTTGGGATCCAAGGAGTCCCAATAAAGAGGAAAGAAAGAGAAAATACCAAAATTTGCAAAATAAAAGATAATATGATACATTATTAATGATTTTGGTGGCATTGTAAAAAAGAAGTGATTTCTATTAAAAGAAAATAGAAATTCGTGCCAAAGAATTAAAAGGCAAGAATAATGAGGATAAGGAAAAGGATTTTTGTTTTCCTGTATACTCAAATAACATAGTTATCTAAGGAGATAATGAAGAGAGAGAGAGATGGTTGCTTCACACCCAAGGAAAATATGTTTCCTTTCAAGAATAAGACTTGAGTCCTCAAGGAGGCACGCCTTAGGGCTTTGTACTCCCCCCTATATAAGGGGTAAGGCATTGGGCCGAGTTCAGAAGATCACACACACCAACTTCTCTTCTTCTTCCATGTTTCTCGTTCATAAACCCTAGCAAAGGGAAGTTTTGCAACCCTGGCATAGAGAGAAACCCAGGAGGGGTTGCGTTGGAGGCTGGATGTGCGCCGAGGTCAGAACATGACCTAGCCAGCGTTTCCGTGCCCTAAACAGCCCACCGAAGCAGCCACACGGCTGCTTTTGACGTCTGTAAGAGCAGGTTCACGTAGCACTTCTCGGCCATCTTGGCCCACCTTAGGTCTTCACCGGGTGCGCCAAGGAGCGCCGGAGGTGGAGGGACCCTTCCCTATGGTCGTCGGGGTCCAGGAGAGGAAGGACGAGGGCCGCAAGCCGCGGCTAGGGCTGCTGCGGCAGCCGTTCTAGAGGTTGAAGAAGGAGAGATGGCATTGGACGATTCTGCCCTCCACAGGCTGAAGAAACCCCAACTTAAGCGAGGGGTAATCACGTCATTTCGACATGTTTCTAAGTCACGCGAGCTGTTGCATGAGAACAAGGCGACGTGGCACCCTCTCATTGGCTGTGGTAAGTGATTTATTACAAAAATCATATCTAATGATTGGTAACTCCGATTAGGACAAGTAATATATGAATATTGATCAGGAGAATGAAAGGAATCCAATAAAAATAATATTAGAAGCTAATTCCTCTTACTATTTGAAAAGTAGTGTAAATTATCATCTTTAATGAATTAAAGATTAAGAAACCCTATTTTGAAATGAATAAAGTGTTTAATAGGATTTAATGGATCATTAGAGTTGATGTTAACCTGTTAAATGTAAAAAAGGTACATAATGTTCAAAAAGGAAGAACTTTGCACGTGATTAGTATAATTTAGAGTTTATGTGCATAAATATGCTTGAAATTTGAAAAGTACATAAAGTTATCATCTTTAATGATTTAATTAAGGAAAAACCCTTAGATTTGATGATAGATGGACTTAATGATGTTATTTGGATAATTCAAGCTGATATTAACCTATTGTTAATAAAAGTGAAAATAGGATCTAAAAAGATGATCTGTTTATATAATTGGATTAATTTAGGGTTTCGTGCATGAATATGCATTAATGAGCTTGAAAACCCTTATTCAGGTGAATATGTCTTTTAATTGTTCAAATCCATAAATAAATAGGGATATGATGATCCTAAGTCAATGTGGGTATAAAAGACTATTAAAATGGATAATTTGAGCAATTAGGGTTTATATGAGTAGAAAAGAGTATTTTAGGATTTGTTGACCTAAAGGGATAAAGTTTGAGGAATGGATCTAAGAAACCCTAATGAAGATTAATGAAACCATAAAATGGGTACAAAAACCTTAGAAAGTGAATCCAAGTCAATAAAGTAGATTCTTGATAAAGTGAGTAATAAATAGAGTACATATTCTTGTTAGGAATTATGTGATGATTGAATTGCTTGCTTGGATTGCATTCTTGGTTGGGTTTGCTTAATGCATGTGAAATCATCAAATCAGGTATGTGGTTACACTTATGATTATCCCGACTAGTTTTTCGAGGATTTTATCGATGTTTCCCTCATGGCTTGAAATAACTGTTGGATGCTTTTATTTCATGCAACTATAGAGTGACTATGACTATCACTATGAATATATATATATATATATATATATATAACTGGCTAGATCTGGGTCCACCTCTGTGGCTTGTAAAGGCTAAAAAGGGGTAACCTAGAGTAAGGTCTAGGTTATCGTGGGTTAGAAATTGGGCTACCAAGTGTAGTGCCATGAGACCCATTAGCCTGCCATGAGTTAAGGAGTGGGCTACTTACGAGTAGTGCCATGTGACTCAACCCTAGAAACTAGTTCACCTATAGGTGGGACCATGAGGGGTTTAATGGGGATCTACCATAAGGAAGGTAGTATCCAAGTCCACTGTAGGGATAGCACAGAGGATAGGGTACTCATGGATCGCGGAGTTATGTTTAAAATGTAATCTTGGTTGTTAAATGATTAATTGAATGATTAATTATATGTATTTTTTTGATCCAAAATCATATATCATATGTCTTAATATGATCATCCTATAATTAGTTACAATTTTTATGATAAAATTCCTTCTAAGCCAATCAGAAGTCACCACGTCAGCATTTACCTCAATATTCTTGAGTCCACATGGTCAGCTTCCGTGAATCACCACGTGCCACCTAGGCCGACTTGCTTACGCGGGTCACACGCTCAAGATCAGGCAAAATGACTTCTTTGCCCTCCCGGGTCTGCTTTTATGCCAAGGGCAACGTCGTCTTTTTACTCTTTCTTCCTCCTTCATCTTCACATATGAGCAGTGACTGTGCTGCGGCCGACACCTCACTGGAGAAGAAACAATTAGGAGATTGAGGGGGAAATCAAGGACCCCTCTCTGCCGTTTGCACTCACAACACTTGGGCGAAGCCAAGGGGATACTATTTATAGGTGTGGGGGGGTCTAGGGTTGGCTTCCCAACCTTGCCACCAAACCTAGTCCCAAAGGGATTTGGGTGTTTATCGATGCAGCCATAAAACCTAGAAAAATCTAGGTCGATCTAATGTGGAACTCTCTCCAAAACCCAACCAAGTGATTTCCACGCTTGCACTTGCATCAGAACTCATGAAAAACTGAGTCAAAGATCGGCTTTCCTCTTCCTGTTTAGATTCTAACTAGATCTAAATGATCCACATGCACCGTTGGATGCTAGATCCATGGCTCGTATCACGTGCCCAAAACCTATGTAAATTCAAAAAAGGAAAATCATAAGTGACATTTAATGTATTCCATTCACTTTAGAGATTTTTACAAAAATCATAACTCTCTCCTCAATTATCTTTTTTTCATCCAAATTTTAAAGCAAAGTCCTTGATGACTTTATCTACATTTGTGCCAAGTTTGGGACTCAAACTCAAATGTATGAGGTACTTTTCTTCATATGCAAGTTATCACTTACAAAAACATATTTTATGCATATTTTCTCTCTCCTTTTCTTTTATATTACTTATTTGGATTCTTTTTACCATTAGAAACCATGTGGAATTGAAATCCCATCCATGATGATTCCATTATCCATATTTCCACATATTTCTTATATTTTCATCATTATCTCAAATTTCCTTCTTAATAAAGAAATATGTGATTTCTTCTTTTTATTTTAATCATATTGGACTCATTAACTTCTTATGATCCATGAAATCACATGCACAAATAAAATATTGCAAAGGGAATCCATCCAATACATATAATTCATAAAAATTCCCATAATCATACATTTATTGGAGAAATTATGTTTCCAACCATATGAACCCAAAATTGGGGTTTTAACATATAAGCACAATATATGCCTATTTATTTAAGAAAGAGGGTTAAGGGTTCTTTGTGCAACTGTTCTATTGTTTTTCATTAATTTTGAAGTAGTCCTTTTATTATATTCTATACTATATAGAAAGGTGTATTTGTTTTTTCAATCTGAATGACATATCATCCCTTGATTTCTAATAAGACAATCATGAGATGCATATGTTTAGTCCTAAAAAAAAACCTTTAGTTTTTCAAATTATAAATTTATTATTTTGTATCTACTAGGGCTTTGACATGTAGACATCAGGAAGGATACACAATGACATCAATGTCGACAAGTAGTAATTGCTCTTTTGGGAATGTTGTCAAATCCCTATTTATCCCTCTCTTATATTTCTCAAAGCTTCTTCATCCTTCTTGAAATTTTATTTGATGCGATACTAGTAGAGATAAGACCAACATATGCATTTTCCTTCTTGCCTGTCTTACTAACTATTCACTAGAAATTTCAATTGTATCTCTTTGATGTTTACTATTTTACAAATAGTCCATGTATTTGAATAAGGCAATGGTGAGATGCATATGCCTAGATGTATATTCTATTTTCCTTAAGAAAATCACATGTTGGCCCTCGTGTATCTACGACATCTGTATGAAAGGCCCAAAGAGGATTTAGATAAATTTTTTTTTGTTTAGAAAGTTTTTCTTGTCTTACTATATGAAAAATTTTGTGAAGGGTTGCACTAAATTTTATGTCAATTTTTAAAATAAAAATGTTCCCTTGTATATTCAGATAAGGTTGTATTTACAATAGCAGTGGGAGTCAAATCCTCCAATATGCACCGCATCTGATCATCTTTTTATGACTACTAGGGTTGGGAATTCAATAAACCAAGGTCATAAGAGATGGAAAACATGGCCACTCTGACGTGGCAACATCAGAAGGATATGTGCAATGATGTTCTATGTGCCTAGAAGCAGTCACCATTATTTGTTGTATATAGGAGTCAAAATTGATTAATTTTTATTTATCCCTTCTCTTTTTACTGATATTCTTGTTTGTCTTATTATTACTATGTTCATTATGACATTGTTTGAGATGAGATCAAAATATTGTTGGGTTCTTGGGAGAAGAAAACATAGCAAAAGGAAAATATTTTTGAATATCCCTTGAGCATGATCTATCTAATGCAACAAATTTGAAGTAGGGTTTGTAATAATACACCTCATTCTAGAAGAAGTTCGAACAATTTAATTTGATTTTGTAATAGTGGATATAAGCCTTCCAATCTACTTTTCTTTCAAATATCATGGGATCAAAATTTGGAACTCATTTCAAACGTCTCTAGCACTTTGAAGCTTGCCTCAGGATGAGTCCAGGAGACTTATTTGTTCTAATGACAGAACATGAGATTGCACCATGGGATATTGTAGGCAGAACATTTATTTCTGCCATAGTTCAGTACTGATCCCAAAGTGAGAAACTTAGTCATGTTGACTCCAGATATGACCTTATCATCACCTCTAGCAGAACACACCATTCCACAACTAAAGTTTTGTGATGCAAGGTGTTGTTTTTTGAGCATATGTATTTGTAGAACACTCCATTATGTGGTGGAGACATTCTCTTCAAAACACGTGCCACCAAAGAACCCACTCATCCATAATGAATTTGATACGATATCCTCTATATCCACATGAGATCTTAAGGGCATCCTAGAGCTACTAGTCTCCCTTCTCTCACTAAGTTTCTCTTAGGGTTTCCCAAGCATATAGACAACAATGAGAAGGACAGATTGCATACCTTGATGGCTCCTCTCATAACATAGTATAGAGGAGTGAAGAGGCAACAATAGGGGTTTAAATGGTACCAATACAGTGGGAGTCTGATCATACCCATGCCCTTACCTATCTAATTAATTTTAGTGGGTACGGTATGGGTATAGACTCACATAACAAAAACTAGACCTACACCATACATGTACCCATAATATCAGTGGGTGCACATTGTAGGTTTGTGGGTACGCGATTTTGCATAAGATGTGATATTTCTATTGTTAGGAAAGATATATTATATTTACTTATTTTAATACAACAATATATTGCTATGTATATGGTGCCGATAATACATTATTATTGTAAACAACACAATACTTTGTAGGTTGATGATGAGTCAAGTTCATTGATTACATATTTGTAGGTGACGTCATTGTGTATTTATTATGTAGCATACTATGTTACTATTTTGGTTTTGGATTTAGGTCACTTTAGTATATGTTTGGAATTAGAATGTTTGTTCTTAAGTAGATGACTTAATCTAAACTATAATATCAATTAGGATAGACACAGTCTCAACTATTATACTAGTTATAGTTGTAAAATGTGATACAAATAACATATTATCTAAATAGTTATCTACATATAGAAGGTACACAATTCTATTAGGTATTAGTAGCATACCCATCAGTGGACCTACTTAAATGCAATTCCACATGTATCCAGGCACAAAAAAGTGGACACATGATGGGCTTTAAAGGATAAAATTTGTGGGTATGCAGGTATACCTAGACCCATTATATCCCTAGTTTGGGGTTTTCCAAAACCTGTTTGGCCATGATATAAACTCTCTCATGCAATAAGGATTGATTCCACCCACATGTTAAGCAACACATTCTACCAAACCTGGTGTGGTACATGCTTCCCTCTCCTACGAGGAATTGGTTAATGACTTATAAACTGATTCCTTATTTCTATATTTGTATTTTATTCAGCTCCTCAAACTTAATTTTATGTCCCTAGATCTATAATAATTACAACAAAGTCATGTCCAACCTTTCTTAAAGCTAGGCCAATGAGTGTGACCGTATAGGATCCATACTACATTGACAACATGTTTATTATTCAATATTACAATCCATAAGCAATGATAAATGTCTAGACACACATCATTGCTATCCAAGTAGTAGTACTATACAAGCAAGACTAAACCATCCTAGATAATGATATTGTGTTGTATGATCATTTTATCATACATATCCAGATTGAACCAGAGGCATGGACACATCATCCTCATCACATTCAATCCAAGTTCCTTGATCTCCAAGTTGTATAGCAAGATACAAATGGGCTCAATATCACATATTGACTCACATGAGAATGACCATAAAATTCTCTAGTCTCACTTATCAAGAGGCCTAGGATATCCCTCTAGTTATATGACAGGGATAAATTCCTTCTACATCACTCACAATGCCTAGCATGATTCTCAATACACCCATTTTCTACCTTTATGGAAGCCTTCTTAACGATCACATGGGTAGTGTAAAAGCATGAGGATTATAACATTTACCACTATAGTGAATTCATGTTGATGGACCAAAACACCCGTGTCACATTTGATAGATTATTATAGCTATCATATAATAGTTTAAGAATCACTCACAAGGTAGGCCTATCTAGTACACTTGTTTGCTTATAAATACATATGCGCCCAACTTGGTATCTGATACCTATGATCCACCATACATGGCCATCAGTCACCGCCCATACTAGTCTCATGTGCATTATTGTCATCTAATCCATCATAAGGCTTGACTAGGGATGTTTAATAATTTTTTTATAAGCATTAATTAAGATCTCATGTTCAAGTCACATACTTGGAGTCCCATGTCTTATAACTAATCATCTAGGGACATTTATTATGTATATTAATATCATACTAATCAAATAGACATAAATATAACTTATCACCTTTATGAGTTAAAGTAAAGGTATAAAGTATTCCTATATCCATCATACAATGCTTGGATTTTAGGGCATATACCCCAATAATATCCCACTTAAACTAAACCCAATCACTTTCCTATCTAATATTGAGTGATCTAAGATGACCACTATGCTCCTAATGTGAATACATCTTTGTCAAGGGATCAACCATATTAATCTATGTGGGTATCATGCAAATATTATCACTTCCTCATTCAACGATATCTCATGTTATACGAAAGAGTCATAGAATATGCTTGGAACTTTAATGTGATTTGGGTTCCTTAGCTTGCACAACAGCCTTGTTATTGTCACACTACAGTTCTACTATGTCAACAATGCCAGGAACAAATCCAAGTTTACTAATGAACTTCTAGATCCATTTAGCTTCCTTTTCATCATCTGATGCATCAATATATTCAACTTCTATTGTGGAGTCATCTATTATCACTTTCTTGGATCTCTTACAACTAAAACCAACACCATAATGGCAAGATACATAATCATATTGTGATAAAATAATCATTTTAATATGTTTGGAACCTTTTACCACTGTAACCTTTTACAATCAACTCTTCATCACCTCCATATATAAGGAATATATCCTTAGTATTCTAAAGTACTTTGGGATTTTATTTAATATACTCCAGTGACCTTCACCACAATCTTATATTTTCTTGTCACTCTTAAGTCTTACGAGATGTTTCGACGTGTACATAACACTGCATACACGATATATCCAACTATGGATGGACTGGAATCTTAATCTTGCATCTCCATCCGTAGTTGGATCTGTCATGTGTGCAATGGTATGTATGTTGGATCCTAGATGGGTGATTAGATGCTCTAAAGGGGGGGTGAATAGAGCTGAAAGCACTTACACAAAATTCATTAAACCTTCAAGACATATGATAAGATAAGGTTGCTAAATAGGTAATTTGAGTGCAACTAAAACATGCATAGCAAGGATGAGAGAGATTGAGAAAACACAAGAGACAAGCTATTTAGAGTGGTTCCACACTTCAAACTAGAAGTGTGTCAGTCCACTTGCCTAGAGAGGTCAACCTCTAGGACTTCCAAACTATTGCACTCTTATATTCATTCATAAGACATACAATACATGACCAAACAAAGGACTTACCTATCCAATACAAAGAGTCTTCAACCTTACCAAGGACTTACCCACTTTGCAAGGAGTCTTATGCCTTCTTCCAAGGACTTACCTACTCTTACACAAGTCTTCAGCCTTACAGGAATTACCCACTCTTCTTAGATCTTCCGCCTTTGACTTCACCTTCACTCAGAGAAGCTTCCACCAAGGACTTACCTACTTGAGCAAGGAGTCTTCTGCCTTCACCAAGGGCTTACCCACTCTAGCTCCAAGTCTTCAGCCTTGATCTCCACCAAGGGACTCCTTCCCTTGTTCTTCTTCACCTCTCTTGGACAAGAGAGAGAACCTTCATCTTCATGATTGAAATGAGAGAAATGGAGGTGGTGGAAGTGAGAGCCTCACAAGATATACATGTAGGACTAGCTCTCTTACAGATTTCCTACTCACTCTAATGGATGTAGCAAGTGATTAAGCTTAGAGAGAGAGAGGAGGCTATAGGAAGCACTCAACTATAGAATAGGAACCTCACATAGAGTTTTTCAATGAATGCTCAACCTTGGAATGAAGCCCAAGGGGTCCTATTTATAGCTAGGGATGCCTCTTAGCCTTTGGGAACACTTGAGAATGAAAACTAGTCATTTTTTGGCTTGCAACAGATATATTTTCACTTGTTGCAACTCCTCAACGGCTAGAAGCACTTTTCTGCACTTTTCCGTATAGTGCAATCGGTTGAGTTTCTATAAGGGTAACTCGACCGATCAAGTAAACGACAAGGCCGATACTCAAATGATCGGTCGAGTTTATCCTGACAAAACTCGATCGACCATTAGGAATCGAAATGGTTAGTTACTTGATTGGTCGAGTTCTGTGTAAACACAACTCAACCGATGTAATCTGCAGAAAATTGATCAATGATGATCAGTCGAGTTTTCAGGATGGGAAACTCGACCGACAAAGTGCCTGTAATCAATATTCAAAGTTGCATCTAAAGTGCTCTAAAAATCGATCTAAGCGCTCCTGATATTTTTCTAAGCTTAATTACAAGTCATACAATCATTACAAGTGATTTACAACATGATTCTAATGGATATACATCATGTTACAAAAACATGCACTTATATTGATTTTGACTTGTCTTTTCTCCAATTTGATATGTACAAATTAGGGCAATTGGAGTGTGTCTATACCTAATCTGAAATCACTCAAGTAGAGACATTAGACACCAATATGTGGAATGGTTAGTCATCATCAAAACACAGGTTTAGTCAATTTAGACATGAGTTAACATTGATCTAATTGACCTTGAGTCAATAATGTACACGTCCAAAAGTCTCATACGCCTGAGCATGACAAACAAATATTAGGAGTACCTTGGTGAAGGTGAATTTACTACGGTAAAGAACATCATTAAGTACTCAAGAAGAGCTAACTATGTGTTACTGATATATGGAGGTGAAGAAGAGTTGATTGTAAAAGGTTACACTAATGCAAGCTTCCAAAGAGATAAACATGATTATTGATTGTAATTTAGTTATGTATTTTGATGTAAAGGTGGCGTTGTTACTTAGAAAACCTCTAAGAAAGTGACAATAGCTGGATCTACAATAGAAGCTGAATATATTGCTACATTAGATGATACAAAGGAAGTTGTATGGATCAAGAAGTACATTAGTGAATTTGGAGTTGTTTCCAACATTCTTGACATAGTATACCAATATTGTGACAACAATGAGGCTATTGTGTGATCTAAGGAACCAAGATAAAAAAAGGAATGAGGCTATCACTGAAAAACAATGGGGCTATCATGAAGAAGGAGGTCATAGATTTGAATATCCTTAGGGACAAATTTTTGGGAAAAAATCTCGTTGATGCACCATCCATTGGCTAGCCTTGTGACGCGAGTCCACACTACTGTGTGTGGCATGGTGGTGACTTGCCAACATGTATACTCAAATGGTTTACTATGCTAGAGTGGGTCTACAGTTTCCTATCTTGGAGGGGTTCCTCAACATAAATATAAATAAAATAAGGAACTCAAGTCACATAAAAGTTTGAAGCATACTCTATGTCACTTCCATGTCACACAAGAGAATCTTTTATCAAGTTATTGTGACTTAAGGCACAACAAGAGTCATATGTAGCAGGAAAGGAAACTTATACAAGTCTTTGTTCTTTCATTTCTACAACCATAGGTAAGATTTTTGTTCACCACCCCATGCTAAAAAAATGTCACACAATATTCTTGTATATGAGCTTTTGCTATTTTAGAATCTTCTTATTTAATTTATCTTTCCATGCTATACATGAAACTTATTTACTTATAATTAATGGGAGACAACACTACATGTCAAATTACAATCTAGATAGAAGAATATCTATTAATTAGGTTCTAAAGTTCAAAGAAGTTTTAGTTAAAACCAAAATACAATAAACCAAATCACTTAAAAAGGATC